>CM021109.1:182476413-182965163 GCA_007115665.2 Sequoiadendron giganteum | reverse complement strand
AAACATTCAAGTGCATGGAATGAGGAATAATGAATAGCAAGGAGACCTATAGAAATATCATGATGGCTGAGTACAAACATGGCAAAAAATGAATAAAATACATCAATATGCAATGCATTTTGAGAGTAAGAAAGTGTGTGCAACTGCATGGTAGCCATATGTAAACAATGAATGGGAGATTGCATGAAGGATGATGAGCCAATACCATTAAACCAGGGTTTCAAATGAAACAAATGCAATGGTGTCTAGTTCAAGCTTTTAAGGGAAAAACCACATGGGTTTGTGACAAGAAGCTTTAGAATACAGAGATGGAGGTGGTTCGGTCTCATACACAAATGTCAAATGGACCCAGCTAAGCTCTCATGGTCATGACCTAAGACTAAATTTCTCTCACAAATGGTGAATACCCATTTAGGGTATTGTGTTTTAAACAGAAATACAAAGAAAATCAATTCATTTTGAGATTATTACTAGAGTGCATGCCAGTATAAAATGAAGTTATTAAAGTTAATGGTTTTAGTCATGATGGGTTTGCAAACCCAGAAAATGAAATAACATGTTGCTTATGCATATTCAGAGGAGTGTGAGAGAGATAAAATACATTGAAACCCTAGCTAGAACTCTCATGGCTGCGGCTTGAGAGGAGGTTTTCTTTCTCTACCAAGCAAACCCACTTGGGGTTTTGAAGTTAAAATACAAATTCCAGAGAGATAATAAGGTTTTGACCTCATGAGCTCTAATAAAATTAAAATATTAAAACTAAAGACCACAACAATCACTAACTCATTTGACCCCAATTTTCGACGAAACCTTCCAATGAAAGCTATATAATCAGATGTATCATCGGGCACTTGTGCAAATTTTCATTCTTTTTTAATTTTTACCCCAACGTTCGTCAGAATTTCGACAAACCATTTTTTTGTCTACGTTTCAACCTACAAAGTTAAATTGTGGTGGGCATAAATTGAAATCAAAATTTAACCTATGAACTATTTATTGCGACAGTGTTTTGCTCGACAGTTTTCTTGGGGAAAATTAGAAGAAACTAAAGAAGATATCGCCAGGTTGAGGGTAGTCATTGTCTTTTTCCAGAATTCATTTGTGAAGTCAGATTTGTACTTCCAGGTTTAAAAATCATATTTTAAAGCAACATCTCATCAGATTTCATTTTTAGTCTTGTGCATTTTTAGAATTTCATTTCCAGATTTTAGACCTAGCTTCACAAATTCTTGATGGATTTGGACAAAGATTATATTTGCAAGGTTTCAATTTTTACCCTAATGATCAATTTGCAATAGATTTGGGAGCCATAGCTAGATAATATCAAAGGTGTTGGTTGTTTTTTTACTGTAACCAAGTTTATCTTCTAGACACATAGCATATAAAATCTCAGATAATACTGCTTTACAATACCATCAATCTATATTCTAACCCAATACTACTTATCAAATCCTTATATGAACATATTCACCTATAAGTTATAACCTCACTCAAGCATTTTAATTAATTCCTTGAATTAAAGCCAAAATGAGAATTACACACACCATAACAGTGAGATGAACAGAATAACCCTTGATCATTTTATTCAAGATAATAATATATTCATACAATGGAGATACATGACCTTGAAATGAGTAATTTTCATTCAGATGCTAGTACTACCTTGAAAATTAAGTACCCATGAAACTAAAACCTACAACAGAATGAAACCAAACCTAAGAATAGTATCTTCACTATAATATCAGGCTCTTTACAAATTTGCTTTGCAACTTTAGTTAGACTTGACCTAAAGATATCTAACTTGCTAACCCGTATTTCTGGTCCTGAAATCCTTCTTATAGGGAAAATGAAGGAGCAACAAGCATCGAACTAGAAATACACCTGCCACTGATCACTTGGATTGCCTTATGACATTTCAAAAATTGGTTACAACAAGTCAGTCTCTGGAGAATCTTCTTGTTCATCCCGTCCACTGGAGAATAATTGTTGCATTTGCCAAACTTTGAAAACTTGCACCAAAATTGCCACCAAGATAGCCAAAAATTGTTATAACCATAACCACTGAGTTGTTAACTACCGATTGTAGACTTTGTCCTATTCTTGTTCAGTTAAGTACTTTTCTACCCATCCTTGATATTCCTCATCTGTTGGCCAATTAAAATTTACCACCTAATTTACCTTGGCACTATAAGGTGTATACTTTACTACTACCTGATTCACCTCCCTTTCAAAAGATTCCAAAAATTTGCTAGTGTTAATGATTTTATCCATAAAACTCATCAGCATGTCATAATCTGAGTCATCACAAATCAATTTTATTTGTGCATTGATGATTTCATCTACCCTATCTTGCCATTGTTGTAGTGATCTAACATTTCCTTGGGCATCTACAATATCTGGTAAAGATGTGTCACTCCAGTCATCAAAACTCTTTACCAACTCTTTAATCCTCCTGCTGAAATCATCAAGTAAGGCCTAGAAACCTTGCAGTGACTTCACAAAGTCTTGAGTAGGCCTTAATTGTTGAGGCCTATTAGCTGCATTTTGAGAATTTCATTTCCTGATTTTTTTGTGCAAGTTCAATATTCTGATTCTAGGAGTATAACAGTTGGAAATCATTGTAAAATCAGAATTTAATATTTTCTAGAATTAGCATTTGAAAGTGTTTTTGGGATCATTAACTTCAAACTATCTTCTCTTTTGCAAGGGTGGTTGCATTTCGATTCTTTTGGGTGCAAAATATCATAATTATTATATTTTGTTACCTGTGTATGATTAAAAGTTATTGGAGTACATGTGAGTTTGATATTTTTTGAAGATCTAAATATTCAAGCTTGGTAAAGAAAAATCATGTCAGATAATATTAGTCTAGAACAAAATGAAGAGATAGTTGCTAGATTGTGGGCTATATTGAAAAGAAAGGGCGATAGGAAATGTTATTATCCTTGCAATAATTGCAAGGGCTTAAAGACGAGAAGAATTTTAATCACAACAGTTGAGAAACATTGTAGGAAGCATGGTCATGTTGAAGGGGGGCATGATTATCATCCATTGGTAAGTTGTTCATTATATGTGATTATATTGATTGAATTTGTAAATGTTTATATTGTTTTAACATTTGATATATATATAAAAAATTACTTGATCATGATCATGGTTTATTTGTGTCTGTCATTATTATAATGGTGGGGCGCCCTAGGGCACACAATATGAATTATCACGGCCCAGAGAATGTGGTTTTGCAAGCGGAGGAACATGGAGCTGTGAATATCGAAGATGAAGTTAATGATCCTATGGAAGAAGATGATCATGCACCAGAAAACCCAATTGAAGATGATGGTACAAATACATTGATCCATTACACATGTAGTGGCACATCTGATCATGTTGATCAAGATGACTTTGATGACGTTCATGATTTACTTGTACTTGAGAAGGCATACGAGCCCCTTTATGAAGGCTCCCAAACAACTCTTCTCTATGCTGTATTGTTGTTGGTGAACTTGAAGGTTATGAATCGTTTATCCAACATAGCAATCTCACGGATGTTAAGGTATGTCATATATGTCATCTTTTTTCATCTATTTTAATTGTTGTTAGTTCATCGCTAGTAAATAAAGGATGAAGTATGTACCTTTAATATTCTTTATATTAAGAAATTATTTTTTGTTGTAGATTGATTGGTGAATTTTTGTTACCATCATCAAATATTTTACCTCGCTCATACTGAGATTTATCTAGCATTATGAAAGATATTGGAATGGAGTATCAAGCAATAGATGCATGTTCCAATGATCATATTATATATCATAAACAACATGAATTTAACAAAATTCCTAGAATGTCATATTAGTAGATATCGAATAGATCAACTAACAAAAAAGGTGCCTCACAAGGTTCTTCGTTATATTCTCATTATTCAATGTATGGAACAATTATTTAGGTGTGAAAGCTTAGCGCAATTTATGGATTACCATGCATGTAATAGAAGTGGAGATGAGATTCTTTGAATTCCTATGGATGGTTCTACATTTAGGGACATGGAGGAAAAATGGCCACACTTTAAAGAAGAACCTCGTAATCTCAGACTTTCATTGGCAACGGATGGTGTCATACCATTTGGAGAGTTGAGATCTATTTACTCACTATGGCCTTTTTTTGTTATCAACAATAACATTCCTCCATGGATGTCAATAAAGAGGGAGCACATAATGTTGGCAATGATTGTTCTAGGTATTTGTTTACATCAATTTTCTTTAACGTAGTAGCATCTCATTTGTCTTATTTTTTGCATAATGACTTATATGTTTTTTCATTTAATAGTCATATACATGAATTTATATATATTGCAGTAAAATGGTTATAATACTTATGTAATATTTATGTTCATTCAACTAGGTAAGTACCAAGTTAAAGATATGAATGTATATATTGAGCCTCTTATCGACGAGTTGCTAAAGTTATGGAATGGCGTCACTGTGTATGACATATCTAGACCAATAGGACAAAGACAATTTCAATTCCATGCAATGCTTGTATGGACAATTCATGATGCCCCAGGGCTAACACATTTTTCTAGTATGTTATAAGGTTCGACTGCATGACTTTAACAATATTTAATTTTATGAATTAGATATCATGCATGTTTTTTAAATAATCTATTCATTATATATAATTATAAAAATTGACATATTTAATCCAATTATATATGATTTGTAGGTCTTCAAACAAAGAGAAAATTTGCATGTCCAATTTGTGGTCCAAAGATGAAATCTCATTATTCAACAAGTTTAGGAAAGCAGGTGTTTGATGAGTATAGGCACTTCCTCCATAGAAATCATAAGTATCAAACTACTAAAAAACATCTTTTCAATGGGAAAGAAGAGACTACATCAAAACCACGAAGAATGACACCTTGCCTATGGAAGTTGAAATATAATAGAATTAATTGTCAAGGTTATACATCGGATCAAATTTTTTATCTATCATTTATGATATGTTTTGAATTTATATTTTTATATTGTGTTGTGTTTACTCATGCTGTAATTGACAATGATTGTCGTTGTTAATTTGTTTTACTTATATGCTTCATGAAGGTCATCAAGGCATTAATGGTCGGCTTCCACAGGGACTGAAAATTTATCCCAGACAATTTAGTAGGTTTCCCTACTATGAGCAGCTAAAAATTGTGCATTTGTTTGATACAATGCATATCATAAAGAATATGACAGAAACATTATGGAAAATATTGGATGGAAGGCATGACAAAGAAAAAATTATCAAAATTTGTAGTGACATTCAGGAAGCCAGTCATGCAATGAAAAATGTTATTCAATTAAATAGCGATAGAGACCAAATTAATATAAGTTCCCTTCCTTGGTTATTAACGAAGCAGCCAAGCAATGCTATAAAACAAGTCATACGAAAAATTCGATTTCCTACAGGATTTGCTGCAAACATAAACAATATCATAACAAAGAAAGGTGAATTTGGGTCAGGGATGAAAAAAAATGATTGGCATACCTTCATTAACGTAATTATTCTGATATATTATATATATATTTGTATACTGCATGTACTTTTCAGTGTATTATGTTTACTACTTTTGGAAAAATATTAATGAAAAGATCATTTTATAATTGTTGCAGTACGTTCTACCACTATCTCTCCCAGACAGCTTCGACAACAATGTCAAGGAAGTTATATATGATCTTGGAAAATACATGAGGTAAGTAGCGATATTTTTTCAATTCATTGTATATTTTTCTTAAATCTCATTAATATATTTGTGCCTTGAATCACTTGTAAATGGCTGTCATCTAAAGCAATCCATAAAGAAGATATAAATTATTGGAAGAGAAGAATTCCTCATCTAATGTGTGAAATGCAAAAGTGTCTACCTTCGACATTTTTCAATGCACAAGAGCACTACGTCATACACCAAGTTGAGGAGATTGAATTGTTTGGACTTGTACACACAAGGTCAATGTGGATGGTTGAGAGGCACTTGAAATTTTTGAAGGCTTTGGTTAGACAGAGAGCACATCCCGAGGGTTCTATGGTGGAGGGATACATGGTATACCAGACCATGGTGTACATTACTGAATATCTTCCTAAGTTTGTAGCAAAGATCCATGTAGATCACATTTGGGATCCCAACTCCATTAACAAATTTGAAGGGGAGTACTTGATGGGGAAAGGTAGATTGAGGAAAGTTTCAGGGAATTATAAGATGGTCATGGAGATTAATTAGAATACATTTTACATTTGTTTTTTATGTATATTGTACTTATTTAATTATTAATCTTCAATATTGATCAATTATAAATTGAGGTCGTATACCGTGGTAATTAACTAATTATACGTCATTTATAAATTTCAATTTTTTTTTATACAGTTGGTCAAGAGGAGGATGCACTACATTTGTACATCACAAATAATCTTGATTGCATGATGGTATGGATTGAACGATGTCAACAATCTGGTCGCGCATTAACATGGGAAGGTGTGGCTTCATTGGTTAAAGAAGCTCATCCTAATGGAGATTCCAATGTTACACCAAGGGAAATTGATTTAGCATATAGTTTAAGAGATAAACAGGTATGTATAAATATATTAATCACCCATATTATTTAATTATTTTGAATTATATTGATGTATATATAAGTTGAGATTTTTTTCTTTGCATACATTCGGCCAAGAATAAATATGTTTATCAATTGACGATATTGCAATAAGTTTTGCATGTTTGACATATTGCAGGTGAAACACCACAAGGCTATGTGGTGCAATGGTCATAAATTTTGAATCAAAAAGTTGGATGACATGAAGAAAACTTGTGATTCTGGGATAACTGTAGTCTTCCAGGTGACTAATGTTTCATCTAGAAGCGACATACATCTAGAAGTCTCAGAAAATCAATACTATGGGATTTTGGATGGTATACTTGAGTGTGACTTTAAGTCCTTCAAATTAGTTTTGTTCGTTGTCTTATGGTATAGGCTGCGATTGAATGAAAATTATCCCAAGAGAACTGTTATTGAACATGATAATGGATTTACCATGGTTAATACAAGGTATTTTGAGCGAGCTGGAAATGAGCCCTATGTTCTTCCAAGCCAATGTGAGTAGGGATTTTACTCAGAGGTTCCAGGTAAAGTGGGTTGGTCATATGTTGTTATACATGATCCAAAAGGAAGGCCGGTAAAGTATAATGTGGTGGAAGAAGAAGATACTGAAGAAATAGAAGATGATGTAGATGATGATCAGGATCAATAGTTAGTTGATGATGTGTCTGATGATGATGTCGAAGAGGAGGAACTAGATCATGATGATGTAGGAGTTAGTGTTCATGAAGATGATATCCATGTGGATGATGACATTATCAAAACTAATATCAATGATGATGATGATGATATGACCAATCCTTACAATGTTGAATCTGGATTGGATGATACAGACAAAGAGTTGGATGAAGAAGAAGATCAATGACATTAATTTGTATTATCTATTTGATATTAATTTCTTCAAAGAATTATATTTGACTTATGTGGTTACGTAATTAATTAATGATGTTTTTAATTTTAATTATATTTGAATTATATTAGAATATGTTCAGTTAATAGATGTAAATAATTAAATGGATAAACCAAAAGATGAAAGCGTGAGACCACTGCCTTGTTGGGTGTATGGAGTCTAATGAATATCTATAAAAGTGTAATCTATGATGGCAATAATTCAAAGTGTTTGGCACACAGATGTAGTTTATAACTTGTATAAATGTGCAAGTAAATGACTGACAAACTCTACTTGAGATAGAATGACAATCCTAGTTATGTGATTCTTCTTATTGATCGAATTAATACTCTTTAGTTATTGTGATTGACTAGAAGGGTTTAATCTTTACTTGAAATAACCAAATAATCACATCACACAAATACAACAAATGTGTATCAGTAAACTGAATATATATATATATGCTTGATATATCAATTTAAACAACAGAAAAGCATCAATAGTATCAACTACTTGGAGCATGAGATGATTACAACGACATTTCACCACTTAAGATAGTCATTTAATTTGCAATTTGGTAGCAAGCTCTAAGCTAAGACAAATAGACACAAAACCTTACAAACACATACGATTTAGGCTAGTGCCATATACTATTGAGGAGTCGAATTCACAAATATTTAGATTTCCATAACAGGTTCAAACACATAACATATAAGATCTCTAACAATATCGCATTACAACAGTGTCAATTTCTATCCTAACTCAATACTTCTTATCAAATCCCTTTACAAACATATCCATCTATGACTCCATCCAAGCATTTTAATTTACTCTTTGAATTAAAGCAAAAATGGAAATCATACACACCATAACAATGAGATGAACGCCATAACCCTTGATTATATTATTCAAAATTGTGATATGTTTATACAAAGGAGATCCATGAGCTCTAAATATATCATTATAACTCAAATGCTAGTACTGTCATGAAACATCAAACCTTCATGCTATTGTGTTAGAGTAAAGGTCTAAACTTAATTATGTTGATTAAGTTACCTTTATTCCCTTCTTAAGATTTCACGTTAGTTTGCATAATGTAACATTTAATAATTATATTAATTATTAAATGTTATCCTATTAGGGCTTCTATTAGGGTTTTATTAGGGTTTGCATGATCTCCTTTTTATAAGGATTGATCCCATTGTATTTCATATCAATTCATTCTCTCATTCTCTCTGATATATACATTTTCAGTTTTCAGAAAACCCTTGCTTGTTTGTCTCCATCTCTTCTTTTGTAACAAGTTATTTGCATGTAGGTGATCTTTGGGGTTTGTGGTGTTGTATTTTCTCAACTCCTACATGGTATCAGAGCTCCACACCTGCAGCTTCCTGTTCTTGTTTTGAAGATTTTTGGAGCTTCAAGGGTTTGGGGATTGTTTTCTTGATCTAGGGAATACCTGCAATTTTGAAGCATTTTCAGCTCAAACGGACATTGCCATTGCATCCGCAGCGGTCCAAAACCCCTAAATCGACTCTCTATTTGTCTATTTTAGACAAAATCAAAATTTGAGGCAAAAATTTTTTACAACTACAGCCGTACGGCCGTCGCCTGCGCGCGATTCGGAAAATACTGGTAAAAGTATTTTTTTTTCCGAATTTATTTTATCTGAAAAACACATTGTAATGTTTTTTTGATTTTTTATTTATCAAAAAAAAAAATATAAATAAATATAAACACAAGTTTCAAAAGCCTTTTTACGGCTTGCTTAGGCTGAGCAGGACACTGCGCAGACCCTGCACAGTCTACCCTGCGCAGTCCTGCGCAGTGTACCCTACGCCTACGTAGGGAGTTGCGGTGGGGGTGGGCCCACGTGCCTCCCCCACCCACTTGTTTTTAATTTTATTTTTTTTAAATTCCATCATATTTTTTTATGATTTAAAAAAAAAAAAATCAAACGTTTTTTTATTTGTTTTTTTTATATAAAAAACAATTTTTTTCCTTTATAGCCCAATTGCACTTTTACGATGACGGCCATTTGGCCATCAAATTTAACCCAGTGATTTTGCTGCAATGGTCGTATGACCGTCAAATTTAACCCAGTATTGGTTTTTTCCCTCTTTGGAGCTGATTTATTCCGGAGGCCGTAACTTGGGCATACACTATCATTTTTTGGCAAACAAGATATCATCGGAAAGCTGGTTTTCTCATCTTTCCAGTGGTATGGGTCTCATCACTTCTTTTTTTCGTTGGTGCATTCTACAGCCAGTTGAAGACAAAGGGGCTATTTTCAGTCTCAAGCTCATATCTTTCGATCTGTTTCTCCATTTTTCGCAATCTCAGCGGCGTTGGAACCATATTTCAAAGCTCTTCAGTTTCATCCATGCCATTTTTCTAGATTTCACTTCAGGTATCTTTTATTCAGTTATTTGTGTTTTCACACTCTGGTGGATTACTTGGACATATTTGCTCTCAAAAACATTTTGTTTACATGGGATGCTTTGTTCTTGGCTGTTATTCATGTATTTCCAGCATTTTGTCCTTTTGGACATTTTTGAGCATCATTTGTAAGCTATCTTTTATGTAAATGCATTGAGATAAAGTGCCACACTATTGTACATGCATCTTTTGGGGATTTTGCACATAAGGTTGTGTCATATTTTGTACTCACACTAACATTATAAAGTGCCATGAGGGGTTGTGTAGTTTGCCTTTGTTTTCCCATCAGATCTTTGTCCGGTGAGTATCCCTCCTCGACGACAGTGAATCCATACCATGGGGGGTTGTGTAGTTTTCCTTTGTTTTCCATCACACCTTTTTCCGGTGAGTGTCCCTCAATGACGACCATGGATCCATATGATTCCAGCCTCATGCATGTGTGCTTTATTTTGCACACCACTTTTTCAGTTGCAGGTGCTTTCCTGTGCACTTTCAGATGTTGTATCTTTTTCTTCATGCACTACAAGGTGTTGCACACCATTTCAGTTGATCTGTCAGGCTCTCAGTTCACCATTATGGGGGGGTATTATACTATTCATGCTAATGCTTCCTTGGTTTCACCTTGGAAGGAATCTTCCATTCTCAGTTGATCAGTGTTTTAGACTATTGGTTCTTGTGCCATCTGTATCTTCGTTCTAGGTGTTTGCCTTTGTTTGCCATCTAATTCGAGTAGTGTCATATAGGCACTTATGCAGATTATTGTCTTCTTGTTCCTGATCATCCTATCTTCAGTGGAGGTTCTTCAGCACCATAGCAGTCATCTTTCGATAGTTGTTTGTAGCTTCTTCTGCTTCAGTGACGTCTCTTCTTGGCTTTCTTCTTCTCTTTTTGGAGTAGAGATTTTTCCCAGGAGGTTTTCTCTATTTCTCCATTTTACAGAGATTTGGTTGTATTTGGGTACCTGATCTGGCCTAGTTGTTGGGACCCATGTTGCCTTCTTGCATTGTAGTTACCTTTGCTTTTCTGCATTTGTTTGTAGTTGCACTATTGCTCATCTTAAGGGGGGGTGTTAGAGTAAAGGTCTTAACTTAATTATGTTGATTAAGTTACCTTTATTCCCTTCTTAAGATTTCACATTAGTTTGCATAATATAACATTTAATAATTATATTAATTATTAAATGTTATCCTATTAGGGCTTCTTTAGGGTTTTTCCTATTAGGGTTTTATTAGGGTTTGCATGATCTCCTTTTTATAAGGATTGATCCCATTGTATTTCATATCAATTCATTCTCTCATTCTCTCTGATATATACATTTTCAGTTTTCAAAGAACCCTTGCTTGTTTGTCTCCATCTCTTCTTTTGTGACAGGTTATTTGCATGTAGGTGATCTTCGGGGTTTGTGGTGTTGTATTTTCTCAGCTCCTACATATTGGAATTGTCAAATTTTGACAAATTCATTATTTCTTCATGATTATTAGTCTCCCAAAAAAGATTCATAATGCAAACAAAAAAATCCTCACATAGCATATTTTACCAAAATTTGATTTAAAATTGTGCCATAATGCCCCATAAATTTCATCTGACATTAAAATCTTTACATATGAAAATATCGGCATAAGTTGATGCAGGTCTCATCGCTGATAATATACATATCCTAAATGTATCGGCAAGACATCACAAGGGTCACACCGATCAAGTTATACATAGAGAGAATGCGGGTTTCTATATCTTATCGGCAAGACAAAAAGTATCGACATGACGATGTAAGGTCACATCGAGCTAAATTACCTTTTGCCGATTGGAGTAATGTAAAGTCTATCAGAGAGACTTTAGTCATCGGATAGAGATTTTAAAACACTACCCATAGCTTTATTAGTCTTGCCAATAAAGAAAGGGGAGGACTCACTCGGTGAGACAAATGATGCCGGGGAGAATTCAAAAAGTCTTATCGACCCCTCGGGTTACACCAACAGAATTGAGCATACAAAGATAAAGGGTGTCAAGAAGACAATCCACATGGTCTCATCGAAGAAAAAGCGTATCGGTGAGACAAGTCACCGTAGGGAGATCTAAGAGACATCACGGCGAGTATCATTTTTTCAACAAAACAAATACTTGGTCATGGTGACATAAGTCAATAAAGTGAGCATCTCGGTGAGATGAAAAGCTTTCGAAGTAAGGTGAAGAATTGTTGGCCCGATTCATTAAGTCTGGGCGATAGTTTTTTTGGTGAAGGTCATGGTGATAAAAAAGCAGAAAGAAAGAAACTATAGGGGAGACTTGTGATGTCAGGGAAAATGCAAGACGTCTTAGCGGATGGGTGAACATTGAACAAGTAGATCAGCCAGAGGTTTTAAATGTCTTACCGATGTTATCGTATCGATGAGACATCAAATGGATCATACCGATAAAGTTATACACTAGGAGAATGTGGGTTTGTATTACTTATCGGCAAGAAAAAAGGTATCGGCGTGACGGTGTAAGGTCATATCGAGCTAAGTTACCTTTTGCCAATTGGAGAAAAGTAAAGTCTATCGAAGATACTTTGGTCGTCGGAGAGAGATTTCAAAACATTAGTTGAAGCGCTATTGTTCTTGCCGATAAAGCAAAAGGAGGACTCAATTGGTAAGAAAAACGATGCCGAGAAGAGTTCATTAAAGTCTTACTGACCCCTCAGGTTACACCGACAGAATTGAGCATGTGGAGATAAAGGGTATCGATAAGACGATGCTCGTTGTCTTGCTGAAGAAGAGGCGTATCGGTGAGACATGCCAACGTGGGGAGATCTAAGAGACATCACAACGAGTATTATTCTATCGCCAAAAAAAATTGCTTGGTCTCGGCGACATAAGTCGATAAAGTGAACATCTCGGTGAGACAAAGTACTTTTGGAGTAAGGCAAAGAACCGTTGGCCCGATTCATTAAGTTTGAGCGATAGTTGTTTCGGTGAAAGTCATGGTGATATAAAAAGAAAAAGGAAAGAAACTATTGGGGAGACTTGTGATGTCGGGGAAACTGCAAGACGTCTTGGCAGATGGGTGAACATTGAACCTTGATGTGATAGCGAGAATTTTGAAAAAAAAAACTTGCAGCATTCATGTCTCGATCAGTAAAGACATTAATGGTGCCACAAAGCGTAGGAGATTTTGCATATCAGGGTATGATCAATTGAAATCATTGTCTCATAGAATTCAAAGCAAAGGAGAGCAAGGGAACCAACAGAGTAATTAAGGCATTCACCTGGCCTGAGTTTGGAAGAAGTTAAAGTAAGTTTCTCGTCCTCTCAGAATTCATAAAAATTTGAATTATGGAAGGCACTGGTTTAGGAAAACTAAAGGGAAGAAAACCCGAGGAGGGATGCCAATCAAAAGCAAAAAACCAAAAGACTGAGTTGCAACTAGAAGGTACTAAAAGGAAGCTAAATCAAGAACTTATAGACCAGTTACTTGGTTCTGGACCTAAAGCTAGGCGTTCTACACAACTCAAAGTGGAAGTTGACAAAGTGGATGACAAATGCAAATTTATAGGTGATGTTTGGACTCTGATTAGAGGCTATGAGTTATTCAATTTCCATTACCATAGAAGAAATCACTTTGAGCCAGTATGCAATCCATGGAGGCTCAATTTAGGGAAATTAGTGTTCCCTAATGTTTTTATTAACGTCAAACTAGTAAAATTGCTGGCCGGACACTATGATTCAAAAAACAAAGCTATATGTGATTTTTAAGGGAATCCATTGATACATGTATCTAAGAATGCAATTGTTGAGGTTTTCAAAATGGAGGGAATATGTAGTGAGAAAGTAGTGAGTGAAGAGCTCGATAGTGAGTTCAAAAGGATGGACACCATTTATAAAGGGTGGAGGTTACCTTTGCACAGAATTAGGTGTCATGGCAAACCTACTCCAATGGAAGACAGTGAGGGGCCACCCTTTCATGTAGACCTCTTCGAACCTTACCTAAAATATACTTACTACTCAGTGGGATAGGTATTAGGGATGGAGGTACCTGAGCATATGGCGGTTGTGCCCATGGTGATTTCTGTAGACATTTAGTATCACAATTCCAGATCATTTGACTATGTTACACATGTTTTTAAGGAGCTGGATGTAGGTTTGATGGTGATAAAGAGTGGTGCTTCTATTCTCCATCTCAGAAATTACTCACTGGTGATGCACTTAGTGTTGTATTTTGGACAAGAGTTAGCTTTATGGCCCCAAGAGCTGAGGATTTCACAATCTGACAAGGAAGGTAGGCCATTGCCTATTCAATTATGGACTATTGTTTGGGACAGCGGGTTTTCCAATTCAAATTTCTTGCATTTTGAAGAATTCTTTGTGAAACCCTTGTATAGATTTTTTAGCCATCCTTGTGATTATTCTTTATCTAAACCAGTAAAAGGGTTTCTTAGGCCTAGAGATTACAGTGGACCAATTAACCACAACTGGGGGGATTGGTATTGCTTAGAGAATGCCACAATGATTAGGGTTTATGGCTTTGAGGATACACCTTTCATTCTGCCTAGAACTGTCCTGGATAGAATTGCATACCTAGAAATTGTTAGGCAAATGGATTACTCCAATGTTATGAACTTAAGTTCATATGGGAAATAGGATTTTATGCACAGTACATTGTGTTTTAGTGATTTCACTGTATTAGCCAAGGAATTTTTGATTTGATTCTGGATAAATTATTGCACTACAACATGAGAAGAGCACCAGTTAGAAAAAACTTTGATCCAAAAGGGTATATCCACTTTTCCAGACAAAAAGTAAATCTCCGAGGGTACCATCATGTGCCCTTTAAATCTAATGACATAATCAAAAACCTAGAGGTAGAGGAAGCTGAAATTGTGATTGAAAAACATAATCAGGAGTTGGAAGATGCTGAGTTGTTATCCTCCATTAAGGGGATTTCAAAAATAGATAGGCCACAAAGCTCATCTAGGAAAGTTTCAAGAATGAAGACTCGGGAGTATGCCTATGTTGCCAGAGAAACAGATGTTGAAGAAACAATGGATGTAGATACAAGACATGAAGACTATAGGTCTTTCATATTAGATGATGAATTTATAAAGACCTCGTAGTTTAAGACATTTTTATATAAGCAAAAAGGGAAAGAGATAAGGGGACAGGTTGACAATGTCACTCTAGGGAATGAGGATCAACTGTTAAAAATCTTAAAGGATGAAGTAGACAAAGAGATGATTGACATGACCCCTGAAAAGGGGAGGGAGTTGCTTGAAAAGGCAGGTGTTATGATTTTTCCAGGTTTGGATATGAGTTTTGCATTAGTTTTTGATAGTTTCTTAATAGATAACAATGCTACCCACAAGCTTAGTATAGAGAAGGTGACAGAGGTATACATAGGATTAAGACACAATCCTGATGATGAAACATTGATGATTTGGGTCTTGTATCCTCCTCACAAGAAATCAATTGTTATTGATACTAAAAAGGCATTCGGACATGTCATGACCCTGAAGGCTGGGGAGGTTGATCCTGTAGCGACTGCTGATATTGGGATAAATATAGCCAAGTTGAATAAAGCCCAAATCCAAGCATTGATAAGGGAAAGGGAGATTTACAAAACTAATAATGAGAGGATGTTGAGAGAGAATGAATGCTTGAAAGACTTGGTAGGTGGTGTAATAGAACCAACAAGGATGCTCACTCAAGGTGAGAGTTCACAGAAAAAAGACCATTGGGAAGGGTCAATTGCATACTCTCAAGGGAGAATGGATGCATTTGCTGCAATAATAAAAAAAAGGCAGGTTGTTTTAACCACTTGGTTAAATAAACTTTGGGGAAAACATTCATAGTATGTAGATGCAATAAAGGAACATAGGAGAGTGGATAGCAGAATTCAAGAAAGAATTGAGGAATTGGAGTAGGACACTCCTAGTAATGAAGAGATTGAAAATTCCAATTGTATTATGGATAGGCACAGGGATTTCTTTGAGGAGTTACAAGGGGATATGCAGGGATTGATAGAGGTTGCCAAAGATAGATTGACCAAGTTATGTGATGATGAAGGGAAAACAAAGGAAGTGACTACATGGAAAAGTGAGTGTGAAACAATACTCCAAGGGATGTTGGAGATAGCCACTGTGAAAGATGTCATATTGGATGCAGCATGTGAGAAAAATGAGCAAATGATAATTATGGATATTGTGATCCGCGATGCATTGGGAGATGTTGACACTCATGAGCACTAGGATTATATGAAGCATATGTTTGCAGTCCATTTCTAGCTCAAGAGAAATTAGTTAATAGTGGATTTGTTAAACCTTTTATGCTTTAAACCTTTTTGAAAAGGCACGTCCTTTTGCAAACTAATGTATAAGTATCCGTTATTGGATAAATATAAAGGGGTAGAAGATAGAATTAGAATAAGATAGACTGCTGTAAGCATTAAATTTTCAGAAATGATGACATTCAAGGAGACTATGTTGCATGTATGAACTTTGAAGGAGATAATGAAAGATTGTTGATTTAGTGGCTTCATTCTGGTATCAATTGTTTGTTGGATTCTTGCGATTATTTGATTGTTTCCAATCTGATGTTTCTTGGTTGTTTAAATTGAAGTATCAAGTATATATTCGATTTATCAGTACACATTTGTTTTTTCTATGTGATTTGGTTTATTGGATTTTTTAAAGAAGAATTAAAATTCCTTTCAATAAATTATAGTAATCTGGGAATGCCATTTGGATCAATAAGAATAATCAAATAATTAGATTTGATATTTTGCCTCAAGTAGGGTTTATCAATTACACTCTTGCATGTTTATACCAGTTGTAAACTCATAGTTATATGCCAAACAATTAGAGGACCTGCTAGATAGAAACCATTCATTAAAGGCTTTCATTTGACTCCATTTTACCCAATAAGGCACTGGTCTCCCTTATTTACATTACATTAGTTTTATTCATTTCATTTAACATCTCTTAATTGAACATATTAATTCATACCTTGATATTGCATATACAATTTATACCAAAGTAGGATCATATCTTTCCACTGTTAAATTGCCATTTGTGGATAGTTAGATCAAGTAGGAAACATAAATTGAACATATTAATTTAGTATAAGAGTCAACCAATCATAAGGAAAACATAATATGAAGATGAATTTTCTCAAATCTTGTGGTTGTAGATGCCCTTTTGAAATCTATGCAAAATGTGGGAGGATAGACAAAGCTCATGAACTATTTGACACAATGCCTCGAATAATTGTAATCTCATGGAATACACTCTAATTAGAAAAGTCTCATCATTTCCCTCATAACAATCTATCAATTTTTTTTAGTGTCTATTGTGTTATACCCAATTTGGGACATGGGGTATAACAAAATAGACACTAAAATAAATTGAGAGATTACAATTCTTTGAGACATTTTGTCAAATAGTTCACAAGATTTTTCTATCCTTCCACATTTTGTATAAATTTTAAAAGGGCATCTACAACCACAACATTTGAAAAAAATCATCTTCATATTATGCTTTGATGGATGTCTATACCTTGTTCCAAATCTCCCATATTAAGGAAACCAATAAGGATTTTGGTGAAGGTTGTGGAATTTTTCTTTGCATCTACCAATTGCATTTGTTTGAAAGTTTATAAAATCTTTTCAACAAATCCATTATGTGTATATTCTAAAATCATTATAGTACACAATTTCACATTTATTTGGCTTTGCATCTACCAATTGTATTTTCTTGAATTTCCCTACAATATTTTCAATGTAGATCTCTTTTGTGGATATCTTATAGTCCTTGTAGTCCACATCACTTTGTTTTTTGAAGAAACTATTACCATATATTTCTTATTTATGTTCTAAATTGGATACATGTTTATAAGTTTGATATTACAATTAATAATATTAATTTTGGCAAGACATGAAAAGATTTTGTTGATTTTTAAAATATATGCATCCCAATGTAAAAATGCCAACAATGGACGCAATGATTGTAACACATAATTTTTGATGTAGTATCCAATTCAAAGGATGATGTTACAATTTAGCGTTATGATTGGGTATTTAATTAGGGTTAGGATTTAGTGTTCGGGTTAGTGTTAGGTTTAGAGTTAGGGTTAGGGTTAGGAAAAATAATGTTAGGATTAGAGTTAGATTAGGGTTTATGTTTTATGGTTAGGGTTAGATTTAGAGTTTTGGTTATGGTTGGGATTAGATATGAAATTAGGGTTAGGGTTTAGGATTACAATTAGGGATTATAGTATTAGGGTTATATCTAGAATGAAGTTTTAGGGTTATTGTAATTATGATTAAGGGTTGTTTTTATATTTGGCTTAGAGTTGGGGTTAGGATTAGGGCCAGGGATAGGGCTAGGGTTAAGTTTAGGGATAGGTTTAGGGTTATTAGAGTGAATGCAACTAATTAATAAAATAAAGTAATATTTAGGGTTAGGTAATTAGGGTTAGGGTTGGGGTTAGAGTTTTGGTTGTGGTTAGGGTTATAAAGATAGGATAAAGGTGAGGGTTAGGGTCAAGGTTAAGGTTTCGAGAAAAAGGGTTAGGTTATGATTTGGATTACCCTAAACTCTAACCATAACCATAAACCTAATCCCAAACCTAACCCTAAAGAAAACACATAACCTAACCCTAATTGTAGTGTTTGAGGCTAGGCTCAAACACTATATAACCTAACACATAACCTAGCACTAGAAAAAATTCTTCTCCCAAACAATCTCCTCTACTTCTATTCATGCCTACTAGAGTTGCAACATTCAACATTGGTGCTTCAACCATTCATTCAAAGCTAAGAATTTGAAAGCAGTGTTCATTTGTAATATAATTAATCATTTAACAATATTATAATTATTATTAATCTAATACAATATTAATATTTTTAATAATATACCAATAATATTAATAATCTAATATAATTACTATTAATCTATAGATTATATATAATCTAAATATATCAAATATATCATTATAATTCATATAATGTAATATAATATATTAATATTATAACATTACTATTAATCAAAGTGCTTTAATATTTATGTCGAGTTTTAGTACATTATATGATAGGTTACCAAAGCGGCTCCGAGATGCATGTGCTCAAAATCGATGGTGATGTTATAATCTTGATGAAAAGTTGCTTGACGGTTATGTTTAGTGCTGGTGACTACTATGAATGAACATGATTGCCGATGGTGGAGATCAATGGTTGCCCGCCCTCGCGTGATACAAAGATGCAAGGTGTTTATTGATTGCAATATCATGGACGAGTGCCACGTGTCTTTCCTTGGCGATGCATAATGTGGTGGGCCCTTGGTGTTGAGATGGAGATTACATCAGCCTTTTGAAGGCAGTCGTTCGATAACTTCTCAAACCCAAGAAGATGTGATTTTGGCCCTATTAGGAGAATATTTAAAAGTTGATTTTCAACATGAGAATGTATTATACTCATGAGGTAATAATAATTAAAAAATAAAAATGAATGTTATTATTGTAAGAGAAAGGATCACATAGTGTGGACTTGTATAACTCGAGCCAATGATGTTCTTGAGGGACAACTTAAAGAAAAATAAAATGATGTTAGCTTAGACTATATATATTTGTTTGTTTCAATCAACATGTTTTATTGTGAGGAATGTAAAACTTAATGGAGGGTGTTGGAATATTAAGATTAATATTAATAAATTCACCTTACTAACTTATTAAAGGTGCTACTTTTCGTAACTCTATAGCCCAACTATTCAATGGTAATTTTTCTAATGACTCCTTTCTCACTCTCTTGGAGGACAAACATGACATTATTTAGGATATTCAATGCCTAGATATTTTCTGGAAAGCTTTAAGGTCAAATATATAGTGGCATAAAACTCAATGTTATAGGAAATCATTCTTAGCCAAGCCCAATTTGTTCAATTCCTATGGATAGAAGGGGGTTGATCATAAGGAAGTGTTGAGATTCCTAAGCATCTCTTTTACCTTTTAGGTTTCTCCTTCCTCTTTAAGGAAACATATCATTTCTAGAGCTGAGAAAAATTATCATATTAAATTATGAAGCCCCTTTCTTTGGCAAGGAGATTCCATGTGTATTCAAAAATTCTTGTTGCACACATTTCCATTACTCATGTTGCTAAGAACCTTGCAAATCCTCATATTTGAATATTGAAAAAATCCAAAGGTATATTTTATGGCCTCCCTTTAACCAAGGAAAATGGTTTCACAAAGTATCCTAGGAGTTTTATTATTTCCCTGATGACTATAATAGGCTTGGCTTACTTTATATTCACTACTCTAAATGGCGCCATAATAGGCTTTGCTTGATTTATATTCACTACTCTAAATGGCACCATAATTTTTTAAAATTTAATTAACATACTCTAAAACCTAACTAAAGCAAGTTGTAGCTCGTCAAATTGGACAAGTGAAAGGTCAATACCAATGCTGAGGAAGACTTTGAAGGAGTGAAAACGAGGTCAATACTAGCGCCGACGAAGAGTTTGGAGCTAGAACAAGGTCAATACTAGTGCCGAGGACCAGGTTGAGGGCACTCAGGGAAAATCAATGACCAAGGGACAATAAGTATTGTAAGTTTGGCACCCCCATTCTCTTTAACCAACAATTTTCATGCCTAGTTTCCAAAGATCTTCTCGCACATTGGCCCCCCCATTCTCATAAAATGGTATAAGATAAGACAGAAAAAATAAAATAGCTTTGTCTTTCACATTTTTATAGTGATTACTAGAGGCACATAGACCAATTCTTCATAATAGAAGAATTTGATCATACTTTTCCAATGATGCAACAGTTCAACTTTAGGGTTCATCATTTAGGCAATGATGGATCCCTACTCTTTCGATATGCTCTTTCCTTTCTATTTCTTCAAATGTATAGTTTATGTCTTATATTGTATTGAAATAGTTATTCCCACAACTTGTGTGGGACACCATACAATTTTAATTATCAATAAAAGACATTTGTGAAAATTTTGTGCAATATTTCTCTTGTATACATTTGCATAATGAACTACAATTCATTTGATAATATTTTTGTGTATATGAATGGAACTTAGTACAATTGAATGTGTACCTTTATCTTTATTTTTGCAAAAACTATCCCAACTTTACTTGATTGAGTTAGAAGCTAAATTAGGTAAAAAAATTGGTGACATCTTCTATATGTTTGCCTACTAAACATCCTGACTAGTTGCCTAAACTTATCCATTGGGCATGGTGTCGACTCTTGGAACTTGAAAAGACTTGAGAAATAGTCTTGCATAATGTTGTAACTCATCTAAAATAGTGCATAACACTTACCAACCTTATTCAACCTACCAAATGATTCAAAACAAACTAACTGTGCAAACAAAACTTATTCACTTAAAACAAAAACTATCTTAACCTAGACTAACTAAGGAAAGGAATAACTAAATAGAACCATTAAATAGTTCATGAAAGTAGCTACCCTTTCTTTGAAACTTGTAATGCTCCATATGTTTGTGAGCATCAAAGACGAAATGAAGAAATGATAGATGTTTAACCAACTATTGCAATGCCTCATAAATGGAGAAAACAAATCCACAAATCCACTTACCATTCATGTTATCTTAAAATGGATAGGATAGTTGGGTATTCTCTCTTTTAATAGAGTCCTCATGCTTGGGTGAAATAATGAATTGTGATGCATTGCTAGTTTCCATCCTAGTTAGATGCCTGATAGGACATCCCCTTGAAAGCTTTAGATTGGTTTTTCCTTTTTCATCTTTTGGTGTGATCATATCCTTCATCTTACTCTTATGGTGCTCTTGTGGTAAAAGAAATTGATTTAGAACTTCATGGTTTTCTTCTTCTTTCAAAGAACCCAATAAGGTTGATATAATATTATCATGACTGCATTCTTCAAACCTTTCTACCTTTTTTATGGTTGTCCTATTTCATGGCTAAGTTTAGACAAGAGAGAAGAAAATTTGAATGATTAGAAATAACATCATTACCTTCACCTTGCATGATAAATTTCCATGTTGATTCCTCATCCATGGTCAATGGACCATCCTCTTACATTAAGATAGCTAATAACTCATCAAAGCTATCAGCTCTTGGAAGGCTCTTAGGAACAACTAGTCCAAGCTCAAAATCCTCATTAGTACACTCCAAATCAGGATTTTCTTCTTCAATGAGTGAAGGTAAATGTTCAAACAATGTAGTAGCCTCTTCCAACAAAATTTCATTTTTTATACCAACCTTAAGCTCTTTTGTACAACAGAAAAGGAAGTTCTTCCAAATAGCTAAGATCTTGCAAATCAACTTTGTGATAAGTTTCTTGACTTGAGAGAATAGACTCCTCATCAAGACCATATTCTTCCTCTTGATCCATGTTTGATTTTTCCTCTTTAACCAGAAACTCATCGAATTGTTTGATATCTTCTTGTTGCTTCGAATCTTCATCCTTATCAACAAAATAAGACAACTCATCAAATGAGAAGATCAACTCTTCCTTCTAACCCATCCAGTTTCCTTGTACCTTGTTTTCCAGCTAATCACCCTCGACTTCTACTTGAAAAAGTTTGGATTTTTCATTATTCACACCATTCATAGGCTTATAAACAATAGATATCTCTTTTTCCTCCTCATAACTGACCTCACAAGTTCTTTCCACTTGAGGAAGATCCTTAATCAGTTTTGAGTCTTAAATTGAAAACAAAAATTCTTGTTTCACTACTAGCTCGACCTCCTCCTATTTGAAATGATCGAGCAACTCCTCAAAAGATTTAGGGAGTGTTGATAGAGGATTGGCCAGTATAGGAGGCTTTGGTAACTCTTGAGGAAGAGAAGAAGTGATTTTCTTGAAGCTTGGGATTGTTAACACATACTCTTCCAACTTAACAATTTCATCATAGTTGTCCATGTTAGATTCAACTGGTAAGGGGATTTGAAAGGGCTTGTCTAGGTTAGGAATCAACTATTGGTTTGAAGAAAAACTTTTAAAAATTGGAATTTTAATTGGCTTAGATTCTACAACACTTTTCTCTTCTTGGTTTTGGATTGGTATGAGAGGAAAGGCCTCAAGAAGATTTGGCATTTTGAAACTAGGAATGCAACAAGTTGATTGGGTTTCATACGTCTGTACTTGTGCAAGCAATTGTTTTATTTGTTCTTCTTTGGTTGTAACTTGCATGTTCAAGCATTCTTCCTCATACACCCTTCTATTTTTTGACTCTTGCTGATAACAAGAAATATGATAAGACAACTCCTCTTGTTGCATGTTATATTGTTTTTCTCTATCCATTTCTCAAAATTTTCCTTTGGATATCCAACAACAAACTCTTAATGTTTCCCAAATCAATATCATTTTGGGACTAACTAGGGAGGTTTCATGTTTGATTTAGAGCATAATGGGTTTCACAAGGTTGACTATAGGCATGAATAGGCTACAAAAAAGGATAAGCAAGAGCCGTTTGAAAATGATCCTACTATCAATGATGATTGCATTGAGGAGAAGGGCTATTTGGAGGCCAAAAACATGAATTTTCATGAAATGGAGGAGAATAAACATTATGGTGTTGATAACTAGACATTGCAAGGGTAAAAAATGAAGCATAGGCAAGTCTAGATAACAAATTTGGAATGTGTATAAACAACAGGGTCTTGAAACACTAGGATGTGAGTTAGAAAACCAAATAGAGTCACCATATGCTAAGAAAATACTTCCAAATGATAGAAAAATTGCAAGTAGCACCAACCTCATTAGTTGCATGCATTTGGACTACTAAAACCAACTGATATGTAATTAAAGTCACCATGGTGTTGTTTATATTGCCTCCAAAGGCTAATAATACTGAGAAAAACACCAAATCTCTTAGTATTTTAATGAGAATTTCATCATACTAGTCCCACCAAGCATGCCAATAACTGTTATCACTCAATATTGTACCCCTCTGAAGTTGCAGAACTTAACATATTGGTGAAACATGGGAATTTTCTAGGTTGTGGGTTACCTAAAGCAGAAAAGAACCTCTAGAGTAAGTTGGCTCTTATGGTACTCACCTAAAACTACTTGTTGGGAAAAGGGTAAGGAGGAAACATGAAATAAAACTAACTCCTAGCGTGATGCACCAAATATTAAGGATTTTTAATGTTGTTTTGACACACAATGTGATCAATAAAACTCATTGCAATATACATAACTCAGTTTTGACATGTTTTGCATAAGTATTTCATAGATAGGCTTTGAAGTTTATGGAAAAACTCAAGTGGAGCAACAAATGACCTTCCTAGAGGCTCGAATGTTTGACTTCACAATTGAATCCTACATAGAACTAGTAGAACACAAACTATGACCTGCACAAACATGCACTTTTGTATAAAGGCTATGAGAAACTAGACTAGAACCAAGGATAAACATTATCATCACAAGGAAATATCAATAATTTCATGTTATCACACAATATCTAGTATTGAGAAGGAAAAATAGCTTGCTTTTATTGATTGAAAGGTAAAAATACAGCTGAGTACAAGTCTGTGAAAATGAGTTACAATGCTATCTTTTTCTTGAAAGCTCCAAAAATGAGCTACAATACTTGCTGAAAGAAGAAAGAACTAACTCCAAACTATCATTTGAAGTTACTTTATGCTTGCAAAGATGCTGCACAAAGATAGGAACTTCCTTTGGTCGTGTAAAACAATAAAGCCCATTTTTAAGCCCCTTAAACAACTCCAAAAGGCTCATGGATGAAGAAAAGGTCAAGCCTTGACCTCTCCTATGATAAAGGCACCCAAAACTGCTCCAATATGCTCTCAATTCCCTCCAAAACCAAGTCAAAATAACCCCTATATTCTTGGCACTTGTTTGTCAACTTCCTCCAACCTCCCCTGTATGCTTGGAATAAACCACAAATCAACCTTTAACTATCTCCTTTGACCATATCTTGAAGGAAAACACATCTTTATCTTGCATCATACACAACATTAAATAAAGTGATTTATAATTTCATCACTTTAATAATGTGCTTAAATTTTCAAATTGGTTTCACATTTATGCAAAATAAGGCATGACTCGGCCATGTTTGGAAAGCCAATGTAGAATACAAAGTTATTAAGGGGACACATCCTAATTTCTATGCATATGAACATAAGGTAAAGGTATTAATCTTTTATTGCAAAGAAAAAATGCCTTTGAGTTATCGACATACTTAGGGTTTTCAAACCCTAGTGACAAAACTAGAACCAAACATTCAATGCATTTTCATTTTTCATTGCAACCTTTTGGAACTACGAGAGCCATCAATATAGGGTTTTAACTTGGTCTTCCATGGAGGTTTCAACTAGAGTTTGTATGCGTTTTCCATGAGAAATCGATAAAATGAGCTTGGGTAAGCTTTTTGTTTGCATAAAATTTGATTTTCTTTTCAATATCTATAGGAAAACGCTTGTTCTTGAGCTCTACTATGCCAAAATGATGAATATATTTTGTCTTTTTGTGCATTTTTTCATGCTTGCTCAACCTCTTTAGAAAAAGGTAGAGAATTTTCTTTCCTCTTTTCTATTATTCACTTGGAATTGCAAATAAAGAAGTTCTCTATACTCCATGGCCATGACTTTACATTCTTTGCAGGTATTGAGGGCTTTGTTCTCACTTTGTGGCCGAGCTTCTCCATCTCATTGTCTTGAAAAGACAACAAATTCTCCCTTTTCTTTCCATTTTGTTTATGGCTTGGCCTAAGTTTTATATGCAAATGCATTCCGAGGCTTTAAAATTTGTGATTCTGCCTTGAATACCTATGGAAAACTTGAGGGTTTTCATTTTATGTACACAAATGAGGGTTATTATTTTGTGCACATTGTTTTCCTTACTATCACCTACAAGTACTCATGCATTCTATAAAACTTCTTATCAAAAGGCCATGGCTTTGTCTCTTGACACATCTTTCAGGGCCACGACTATGAATGCTTGTATTGGGTTTCTTTTATTTGCACAAATGAGGGTTTGTACTTTGTCTAAAACTCAAGCTCCCTCTTGCTTCATTCTTGAAGAAGAATTGAAAACCATTACCATAAATCTTGACAGGTTTACATGAGATCTTCAACAATTGTTTTAACTTGTTTAAACATTTACATGCCCTCTACTATTTGATGAGTTATATCATTTATTAATAATAGTTTTTATTGTTTATTAATAATATCAACTCCTCCAACAATTGCAATGGGATGGGAATACAATATGATAGAAGTGGAATAAAAATGCATCATTTGAAGCATCAAACCAATATGCAAAGATGAAAGAAAGTGCTAACCCCTTAAACTAAAAAATTTTCTTTTAACTTTAAGTTTGTTGGGTAGCCAATTCTTTTAAGTTATCAAATCCTACCATCATACATAAACAAAATATTGTTGTTTCAAATGACTATAAGCACTAACTTTCACTATTTGAAGATGTTGAAACCTTGTCATAGAGAATTAGAAAATTGATGCGACCACTCATCCTACCTTAAAACATACCAAAAGTCTCTTAGCAATTAGACATAGGAAGATTTAAGATGACTTAAACAATTTTTATTGCCAAAGCATAAACTTATGATGACTTTACAGGCCTAGTACACACTCCCTCCCTGTTAACCACTTAGACATATGGAAATTAAATGTAAATTTGCTGCTGTTTTTAGTCATGTAGGTGTCCAATAAACCACTTGGTGGTGTTTCCCTTCAAGTTTATTTACTTGAATGAAGAGAAAAATTATTTTGATTACAATTAGAGAATACATTTGACACCTTGGTTGTGTAACTAGTGGACTATAGTCACATTTAACACTTGTTACAAAGTTTGGGATTGAAAACGTTAAGTAGATTTGATTTGTGATGGACACATTTGGACGGCAGTAACAATAACTTGCAATCTATCAAGACTTGATTACCTTATAACCTATAAATTTCTAGCGATGAAATGATAAATTAATCATAATGTCACCTTCAGATCACATCACCATGAAAGAACTTCATCCAACATCCTTATGAGTGTAGGCACCACAAAATAGGTATTTGTCATATTTGTCTTCCTCAAGCAAGGGAAATTCAGGAAGAGAAGAGGAAAGTGAGACATGTAGTAGGTCTAAAAGAGGGAGATCAACTAGAGGTCAAAAGATTAGAAGAAAATTCCGTAAACACATGGAATTTTTTCTTGCTGAATGGGGGTCATGTTCTTATGATGATGAGAGCATAGGCGACATCGAGGTGCCCTTGAGGTACAAACATCTACGGAAACAATGGGTACCCAAGGAACTTCCTCTAATAAACGCTGATCTTTGTGTCAATGAGAGGATATATCGCATAGCACCATCGTCATTACATGGTTTGGCCCTATTTTCCATGGATGGCATAAAAGTATATTATGACAAAGTTACTGAGTTGATGGAGTATGTTGGACCCTATTACAGTTACAAATATTGGATGCAGCTAGTTCGATATACATGAAGTATGCGTAGGTATGCACTATCAGCAAATTATATACAACTAAAAGATAAGGATCAAAATAAAGGAGTGGCTAGGTACATTGACGGGAGTCCAAAAGCATCAAGGAATATTGTAGGGTTTATAAATAGTACACAAACTAGGTCAACAAATAAGCAACCCAATTGTATATTCGAGGCACGAGAGGGAAACCGTGTATTCGTATGTGCGATAAAATTAATAACTACAAGGGAAGAGTTGCTAATCGATTACAATTTGAATTGCTTAGATACAAAAACAGTTACTATGGGGGTCGTATGTACTATATATATACCATTTTATCCAACCTCCAATTAATTACTCCAATATACCATTTTATTATTATGTTTTTATTCGTAAGTCTATTGGTTTCATTTCGGTAATATTTTTTATATTTAATTTTTGTCATAGTGGGACATTGATCATACGAGGAAGGCACCAACCCAGAGCATAGATCGTGATCCATCTTCAAGAACTTCTATCTGATAGGTTTACCTCATTGTAATTGTACAAATTAGATACACGCAAAATGTTTTATTATTATGTTTTTCTCATGAGTTTATTGGGTTAATTTTGATAATGTTTTTAATATTCTTGTTGCAGTTGGCTGATCAAGGAAAGGAACCAACAGTATAGGAGAGCAGCCATATGGAGGTGCAGTCACTATTATGTGATGGTGACATCGCATTTTCCACAAACCTTGTGGATATGATGAGGAAGGCCCAAAAAAAATACAATCAAGAAATCCTTCAGTTGGTATTCATAGTGCCTCAAATAGATGAGATAAGAGAAAGGGTTAAAATATTGTCTGAGAGAGCACAAAACTTGGAAGTAAGCTATCATGAGATCTTTAATTATAACATAAGTTCATTCATGGTTTTATATTTTGTACTCTTTTATATCATGAACTAAAATATGTGTTGTTTTTACAGGATTATTTGCATCCTCATGATCATGCTGTTGGCCTTGATCAAGGTACTGCAAGTGTTTCCTAGGAAGTAGGGGATGGTACAAGTGTCAATCCTAATCTTCCTGCGCATACAACACATCATCTGACCCCATCATCTGTGCCTATATTGTCATCTGAAATGTCGGCAACACATATCATGCAGGCATTCGATAGTCCACCCTCTGGCAGCGAACACATGCCACTACATGTGTCATTACCTATGGATGCAGAGGCCACTACTACTAGTGATGTTTTAGCAACATTTCCTAGATCTTCCCGTATTACTAGTACGGGAACATTTCCAGTCACATTTGTGGTGACCGAGGATTTCCTTCCCATAAAGATAGAGAAGGTCCCAGGTACTTTAAAATGTTTTAATTATTATTATTATTTTTTAAGTAAGTGCTAACAGTGGGGATAGCACCCTATTATATTGATTTATAAAATGGCAATATTTGCCTACATTATAATTGTCTGTTTATAGCCACTATATATCTGACTGTATGCTTATCATGCTTTATGCTACTACATAGCTATATACTACTCCTAGTGCATACCCTAGCTTTACTGCATGTTTCATTCTCCTTTTTTTGAACCAATCCTTATTTTGAACAAACCTTGCAAAGGCATTCATGTCATTGTTGATTATGCCTGCCTGATATACATCCCATGCATTGCCTAGGAAGCAACTCATTGCCTTGGTCTAGTACTATGAGCTACTAGTGCATTCCTCCCCAGCTTCAACCTCCACTTCTTTCCCGTCTCCCTTGCCCCATTTTCTCCAAAGATGTATTTTAGGGAGCTCACCATACCTTCCTCGGGCAATTCCAAGATAGAATTTTCCACCACTTCAATGTTGATCAATGTAACAAAACCCCCAAGCTTCTCCACCAGTACTTCTCTAGCACCCAGAACATCTATTAATAAGCTTAGGACTACCTCATAGATTCTGCCATTGCACCAGTGGTTCCCCTCCTGCAGGATCTCCTGGGTTATTTTCTCTATTGCTTCGATCACTTGCAGGGAATCGACTAAGAAAATTCTTTTGCACTAGGCTCTCAACATCTCATTCGAGCAGATACAGTGCACATTGAACTTATACACCATTGTCCTTCCGAAGTTTGAGTTTGGAGTAGTGCCTTAACACCTTTTATCCCTTGGCTTCCAATAAATGCTTGTGCTTGTCTCATGAGTCTGGTACAACTTCCTGATGCTTTGGCTAAATGCTGCTCGAGTCTTATATATTATCCCTCCGATTGTCCTAGCTCACTGCTTTTTAGATATTTCGGAGATCTTTCATCCACCCAAACTGTCGATGATTAGAACTGTTGGTAGTTCTAACCACTGCTCCATGTAGTTGTCAACTTTTATTACCTTTCCTTGATTTACTCTGCAGTTTTCTAGGAGGCTCGCAACCTTGTTAGCTTCCCTATACACATGTGATAAGGTATATTCATTTAACTTCTGAAGAAGGGATTTGATTGCTCCTATCCAATTGTCTAGTTTCTAGTTTGGTTTTTTCCCCGATGTGATTGCCTGAATGCAGATTTGAGAATCACCTTCTATTTCTACTGAATCAATTCCTTTCTTTATATAGACTTCCAATCCCAATGCGAGCGCCTCCATTTCTGCTATATTATTCATGCACGTATCTAAGTTTCTAATTATACATCCTGCTCCTGCAGGAAATGATGTTTTTTATAAACATCTAAGTGATATTTCATTGGAGCTCTTCGAGCCCACCATACATACATGGTGGAATGCCCAAAATCAAGATTTAAAAGATGAGCTCATTAACTGTTTAGTTGTGTTGTTCGGTGATAAAACATTCAACCGAACCAAGGTCCTTAAGAAAGCTAGTACCTATCTAAAGTATGTGAGGGACCAATATAGGTCACATTTAGAGAACAACAGAAAGTACGAGCATCCCCCCATGATTCCGGAAAGGGAGTGGAAGGACTTGGTGTCGGATGGAAAGGAGAAGGCTGAAAAGAAGAAAGGAAAGATACTACCAGGCCAAGGAAGGTATGTGATACTATCAACAATTTAATTATATATTGATTAATCTTTCTTTTTACATAATCTAACGTATTTTAAATTTTTCATAGGCAACCCGACACATCAAAGGTAGCAAAGGCAAGACTAGAAAAACACAGGTAGCACAAACTTGGCTTTGGTTGTTATATGAAAGTAGCCACATGATTTGTAAGTATCAATAAAATAAATATTGCATCCAAATAATAAATTGCAAACAATTTTGGTTTTATCACACCATAGAAGCAAAATTCATGATTGCATGCAAAAATGCAGGGCTTTGATTTCAACAAAGTGCCCACAGAAGAGGACCTAAAGATTTCCTTCGACCAAGGCTATGGAGCCCTGACTAAACAACTAAGAGTCTCGACTGGGCAAACACAATCTTCCATTGCATCCAACATGCAGGTAAATAAACTAAATAAAGTTTATTTCAAATTGAATACTTGTGCAATCTGTTCAATATTAATTTCTCCCATAATAATGTGCCTATTTTTTTTACATAGATAAGCAATGATAATCCTGCACATGATATTGGAATGCAGCCTGGTGAGGGTGGAGTGCAACCTACCGATGAAGGCCATGGTGTGCATCTCGGTAATGGATGTATTCATGTGCTATACAAAACATAGTATGGATTAATACAATTAAACATCTTTAATTGCATTTGGTGTATTAATGAATGTAACCTTTTGTGTTTCAACTTTAGAGCATGTAGAGTGTGATCAACATGTTGACCATGATCAAGCTAGACAAGATCAGGAACATGATGTGGCTCCATCAGGTAAGCAGGACCACTCTAATGTTCTTTTAAACATTTTTAATTGCGATTGGTGTATTAATTAATGTAATCTTTCGTGTTTCAACTCTAGATCAAGATTTAGAGGGTGTTCAACATGTTGAGCATGAGGCTATAAGACAATATCAGGAACATGATGTGGCCCAATTAGGTAAAGAGCACCACTCTGATGTTCTTTTAATTAATGAAATTTGTGTAACAATAATAATAAAACATATCAATTTAACATTTCTTTGCTATTGTAGCAGACCCCCCCTTGCAGACGTGTCCATGTTGTGAGTACATGACTAGGCATACATTAAGATCATGAGCAGAGCCTAGAAAAACTCAAGGGGGGATAGATGATTTTGAAAATGATACTCCACTTCAGCTTTTTTTAGCTGCAAAAAAGAAACAAAAAAAAAGTGATTGTAATCATATTATGACAGCCATATTTTTGATAATATGTAAAAATTGAAAAAATAAAATATGTTAATGAATGAATGTTGTATGTTATTAATGGATGAATGAATGAATGTTATATGTTATTAATGGATGAATGAATGAATGAATGAATGTGAATATGTTAATGAATGAATGTTATATGTTATTAATGCAGGATGAATGAATGAATGTTATCTGTTACTAATGGATGAATGAATGATTAATGTTATATGATTGGGTATGGGGTATTGAGAGTGATGTGAGGGGGGCAGAAGAGCCAAATGAGCTTCCACCTTCATGTGGTTGGCCCTGTTAAGTAGAGATTATTAAACTACTCTCAAAACAAAGAGAAGCTCAATAAGGTAAGTAATGCAATTTTCAATATAAGAAATGCATCGTTTGAAGCATCAAAGCAATCTGCAAAGATGAAAGAAAGTGATAACTTTTCACTATGAACATTGTGTTGTGTGTGGATTTGGTTTCAAAGCTCTATTGATGGAGATGGCTTATATGACAGCCAAGAAAATAGTTATCATTATTGCTGCTACAAATAGGCCTGATATCATCAATCCTGCATTGTTAAGGCTTGGCTGACTTGACTACTTTTATATATAGCCCAGAGTCACCCTGATAAGTATTTTGATCCATTTGTATCATCATCAACAATAGATCATGTATCGCTAGGATATTCTATAGTTTCCTCAGCATGGTGAGTCTCCTCGATCATTATTCTTTCGAATCTCAACTATGTTGCCAAGACTCCTGCCGATGTAATCTTATCGACGTCACATAGATGGTCGGGTAGACATTTAGAACTTACTCCGATGATATATGTCTTGCCGATATGCTTCCCTCATGCTTCGTCAATGAGACAAGATGTGTATCTCGTTGATGAAATGTCATCGCTGAGACAAAAATACAGTCCTCTCGATATATCTTCTCAGGAAATTTTGATCAATGTAATAGTCTTGATCTTTCACCGACATGCCTACATTTCAATGAATAGTTTTTAAAAAAAAGTGCAATTTCTCGTCGAATTTACGACGAACCGCAAAAAGCATCCAACGAATTTGCAATGTATCCGATGAATTTTTGTCATAATGACTTGCCTATTTCATCGCGCATTTGATGAACTTCTGTTGCTATTTCAATATATATTATGTCACCAAGACTCCTGCCGATGTAATCTTATCGGTGTCACATAGCTTGTCGTAGACATTCAGAACTTACTCCGATGATATATGTCTTGCCGATATGCTTCCCTCGTGCTTCGTCAATGAGACAAGATGTGTATCTCGCCGATGAAAAGTCATCACTGACACAAAAATCCAGTCCTCCCGATATATCTTATCAGTTAATTTTGATCACTATAACAGTCTTAATCTCTCAACGATATGCCTACATTTCAATGAATAGTTTTTTTTTCTAAAAAGTGCACTATTTCGTCGAACGTACAACGAACCGCAAAAAGCATTCGACAAAATTTTTCCATAATGACTTGCCTATTTCATCACATGTTCAATGAACTTCTGTCGCTATTTCAATCTAGATTATGTCACCAAGACTCCTGCCGATGTATTCTTAACAGCATCACATAGCTAGTCGAGTAGACATTCAGAACTTACTTTGATGATATATGTCTTGCTGATATACATCCCTCATGCTTCGTCGATGAAACTTCATCATTGAGACCAAAATCTAGTCCTCCCGATATATCTTCTCAGGCAATTTTGATTGCTATAACAGTCTTGATCTCTCAACGATATTGGCAATACGTCGAACTTTTGTTGTAATGGCGATGAACTTGTGTTGTTAATCCGATGGTTTGGCAAAGGTATGCCTCCCGTCATCTGGGCACTGTTCGTTGCGCGATCGACGAAGTGGGCGTCATGGTTCCCATGAGTGTGCTTCGTGAGGTTGATGTTTTACAGCCCGTCGGGATGTAGACAAAAATTGAGCGACGACGCTGATTTCTGTGATTCATCGACTGACCGGCAATGTATCATCAAGATTCCAACAAAAGGTCGTTGGAAATTGGAGTTAAATCCTGTAGTGAATGGAGGGTTTGCAAACCCTTGAAACAAAAAAAAAATGTATAGTTTTCTCCAGATTGTATCTTCTTTGCAAATTCCATTCATTTCTACATCATGGGTCAAGAATAAAAAAGGAGGTTATTCTATAGAAACAAAGAAACACATATGGTGAAGTCGTGACACATACAATGGCCGAACTCATATTTTATCCATAGTTCTTCATTACTTTTGTAAGAAAATATTGAATTGATATTTTATTTAAGAGGGAAATGCTTTTAAAGCAAAGAAATGGAGCTTACCATGGATGTGTGTGGAGAAAACTCATCCAAGCTCATGGCCAAAAGCCTTCAAAATCTCAAACAAACTGTTGGTTTTTTTTCTTGCTAGGCCCTAGACTTCTCTAAAGGGATGCCATGCCTTGTATTCAAGAACACTCAGGGCTATGAAGCCAACACAATGAGAAAAGATACTAAGGTATTTAATCCTACTCTTAAGGCTCTGTGTAACCAAGGAGGGTGTTCCTTATTGTGCTCATATGATTTGTAATATCTCAAGAACACTTCTACACACAGATTTGTCCCTATGGGGTGAAATTAGATATAATTCATCAGAGGCTTGACCAACCTTAAACAAATAACCTCTAAGTTGCTAGGAACACTTGGTAACTTGATATTTGCATCTCATAATGAAAAAAATATGAATTAAGTGGTGTTCTAACCTTGAATCCTTAAATGGGTATTCTCTTCTTTTAATAAACTATGAGAATTCTAAATGAATAAGCTAGTGCCTCATCAAATTGGGCAGGAGTCAAGCATGAAACATTCAGTCATATACAATACTTCATCCTAGTATGGGTGAACATTTTACAATGCATTACATAGTAGAACTTCACTGTATTTAAAGAATCACTACTTATCAAATCCTAAGCCCATTATCACATACTTAGAATTCTTCCTCAAGAATTTAATTAACTCATTGAGCTGAAGCAAGCAAAGGAATCGTACATTTTAAACAAACCTTTGAAAGAAAAATGAAATTACACTTGTTAATTTTACTCATAGTCTATCATAACAATGCATAGGAGAGCGCATACTTTAAATTTTTTAGATTTGTTTCTATATCAATAATTACATAAGAGCATTTAAGACTATTTAGTACATATACCCTACCCAAGACAATTAATGGCAGATTCATCAGGAATTATATATTTTGTGTGTTCACTTTGCCCTACCTAAATCTTACTGGACTCAAAAATCTAACCCCTTGCAATTAGCCTTGAGATCTCTTTTATAGCATAAGAGAGTGACAAGCATTAGGCTCATTGCATTTACATTTCACCAAAATTTTATTTCAAAACATAATTTCATCTACATTTAAAAAATCCCAAATGGTTGGATGTAATCATTTACCGCATAAGGGAATCAAAAAATTTACAACCCACATAACCAGTCGGTGTCACCATACCCATAGAAAAACACCATCAGAGGCCTCGTCATCCACATCCACATAAAACCCCAAGAGAACCAGCATCATCATCACAACAATATTTGAAAAACCAAAAAACCATACCATTACCTAGAACCTAGAATAGCACCATGGCCATGGTACAAATGATCACTTCTTGTTTTTTCCTTAGTGGGAGGTGAAACAACCACCTCAACCTCATAATCACACTTCTCAACACTAGATCTTGCAACATTACATGGTGCAATTGCGGTAATTGGAGAAATTGTAAGGACCTATTCATTAACACCAGCCATTTTAGTTAAAGCCATGAGGAAATAGTTGTAATCAGAGTCAATCTCTACCTCACTGTCACCAAAATCATTAGAGACATCAATGGGTGAATTATGTCGACCCAAAGAGCCACGACCGTACCTCAACCTTGCCTTTGATCCCCTCTTATACTCTATTGGTTTTTCCTCCTTACTAAGCATCATTACCTCTGACCTTGCAACTCGACCCTTGAGACGAGAGCTACACCTAGTGACCCCTAGGACAAGCTTCATATTTTCCATCTTTGGGTTGAGAGAGCCTTGAAGACTATCTTGTTCATCCGATGGGAGATTACCACCAAATTTTTGAGCATTACCTCTGGCTGACCTATGCACAGTTGAAGGAGACACATTCAACTTGCTCATCTCGTACCGAGACTCAAACCTTCACAAGAGCAAATACTCGAACATAGAGCAATCCCGAATCTTAATTGCTATGGTAAAAATGAGAAGTCATTATCCATATTTATTTAGAGACTTGATGAAATGATCATCAATGCTCTAATTGAAAGCATGAGTGATCATTCATTGGCGTCTACATCATCACCGTTAATTACCAAGTACATGGAAATTGGTGTACAATCCATCATAATCACTTGGAATTAGCCTTTTGCATGCATGGAAGTCAGGTTGATATCCTTTGAAGAGCTTGCACCATTAATGCTCGCCATTTACAAAGCCTCCTTATCTATCACATGGCAGATTCTATATTTTGAATATGAATTGTCGATGCACTAGTGTGTTGGCTTATCGACTGACATAGATTGAGTTAAAAAAAATTGAAAATTCCATGCCATCATATGGTAGATCCATCGTCCAATGGTACTTATCTGATTCAGAAAACACGTATAACACCCATGGGCCCCATTCAGCCTCCCTATGCCACCAACAAAGTTCATGTGTCGCTAGCGTGTAGACCTCGCAAGGTTTTAGGTGAAACCATTTAATATTTTCCATGACGTGAATGCTACGGCTCAGATTGAGACCCCACTACACATCAAACCCATCAATCCTCTACAACAGAAGATCAAACCAACAGTAGGAAATGGGTCCCACTTGAATAAAGGACGCATGGTGCAATCCATGCGGCCTAGCCAGAATTCATAATTCTAATATTGTGCGGCGTGCATACATGGGCTTGGATTTAGATCATTAAATCCAATGGCTTGGATTTCTGTATGTGCATAATGTTTGTTATAATGAGGGGGCCATGGTCTAGGTGATGGGCAACGATGATGGGCAATGACCCCTTAAAATTTTTAAAGACTTGACATAAGTCTTTAAAAGATGAAATATTTCTAGCCAACCATAAAGTATAAAAAACTTAACAAATTCCCAATGATCGATGAACCTAAGTAAAGGGGTTGGTAAAACAATGGGTGTGGTGCCATAAGTAATAACTAAGATGACCAATGACCTAGTACAATAGGTCAACATGAAAATACAATGAAAGGGTTCAATAATCTTGCAAAATTTGAACAAGGGTAACAAACCCCTAAACCCTAACATAACACCATTAGACACAAGGGTGATAATTTCACAAAATTTTCATGGGGTACCAACGAAAATTTATTCATATTTTTGAAAGCTCTATCAATGGCTCTAGCTCAAGGATGCATACCCCTAGTAGGTATGGCAAGAATCCAGATCTTAGGGAGAAGCAAACTAGTCCAAAACAACAAATCAGGAGCTTATCCAGACAAAACAAGCAGACACAACATGAAGAGAAGAAACCACACCTATACACAAAATTTACAATACTTATACATAAATCCCTTGTTAATAGATTTCATCCAATTCCACTAGCCTCAATTTTTAAGACTAGTTCTTGAAGATCTTCCAAGATTTGGATCCAAACCTTATCCTTATCAAAGGCTCCCTTTTCATATACCTCCATTGGATGAATGCTAATTTTAGGAAATTCCCAACAATTTGTAATACTTTGATAAATACCAGTTGCCTCACAGCTACCTTGCTTATCATCTTTGGCTTGTCCAATTGAAGTGGAAAAATAAGCATCCATATTCCACCTGATCACATTCACTCTACATATGAAATTTGAAACTTTCAAAAACATTTTGCATCATACTAGGCAAGCAATCCTTTGAAGATTCAGAAGTGAGAGAGACAAATGCAGGAAAATCTTCATCATGTTTCACATAAATTCCATCCTTGCTGAGTTGAAACAAAATCATAATGATACCCAAGAGATGAGGAGTATCAGGAAAAAACTCAACCATACAATCATGTTGGTTGATATCATATTCAACATAACTCAATTTCCCTACACATGAATTACTTTTCCATCCATCTTTTGTAAGCCTCAAAGCCACTCCTTAATCTACATATGCACCAGAATGTGCAACCTAGTCACTAATTATTTGAACTCTTCCCTTATCTGTGCACACATCATTCTTCAAGGATTTTCCACTTGACTCAACATTTACACACCGATTGTTAACATCCATATCTTCATAGCTTTCATCACTACTAGATTCAGAATGCTCCTCTTCTTGTGACTAAGGTATCTGCAAGTTAATTTCATGGGAATAATCACATTCCTGAGAGAGACACTCAAGGAAACTGATCTCCCCTTTACCCTTAATCTCACCCTCCATAGTAGTGCCAAATGTGAAATTTTCATAGGCATATTCATTAAATTAATGAACTCACTAATGCATTTCCCACAACCATGATTTGACCATACATTTAAAGCATCATCAGAATATTCAAAAATTGGGTTATCCCTGTACCAAATAGGGGATTCATCTTTATCAACTAGCATGGATGAATGTTTATCAAAGAGAGGGTTTTCTATTATACCCATTTTTGTCTAAGAAACCCCTACCCCTTTTATAAGAGAATGCAGACTTTGTAATGTATCATTTCCCACAAAAAAATTACAATCTTCTCAAAGAGGATCTCCCTTCACTTGGTATGGATATTCATAGCCATTAAAAGAGAGACATGACTATGTATCATTGTAACCACTACAACAAGAGAACCCATCAATAGTGAGGTTGCATTTAGATCCCTCAGGCTAACCATTATAATGTATATTGTTGATATCTTGATCTTCAACAACAAACTGATCATAATCAAAATTAAAATCATAATCATTGATCAGATCAATTGGTGATGTAGCCATTTGGACCTCATCTAGCTCTCCATCTTATATCACCACCCAGGAGCTTGATTCAAACACATCACACCCTTCAAAGTGACATGGACCATCATCCTTGTCACTATAAAGATGGTCTATCCAAATGACATCAGTGAATTGGTTGCAATTGTCCAATTCTAATTCATTGTCTTCACCATTTTGCACTATTTGTTGCCCCTCCTTAGTAGGATTGAAATCAATATTCCTTAAGAGAATATGTTTTTTTGCATGGTTACTCTTAATTCCCTCTTCCAATTGCATCCAATCAACCATCTAGCCTAGAATTTTAGGGCTTAATTCATTTGGCAACATGTTTGTTCTTGACAGGCATGTTTCACAAAATAAGTCAATACACATTGACTCTTTAGGCCTAATACCCTCTAGTATTTCCAACAACACATTCATAAACCTATGGAATAGGTCATGGGGTGACTCACCTTGACCTCTCCTCATATCACATAATCTTCTAACAAGGGAGATATGATCAAAACTTCCCAACACTTGAGGGTCCCTCTCTTGGAACTCACTAAGATTAACACATAGTGGTAATGGTTCAACTAGGACAATAGGAGCTATGTATTCTTGGCATGATTCTTCAATGGTTACTTCCTCAACCATAGTTGCATAAACTGTATCATTTTGACTAGTATTAGCAGCTAAACATCCTTTCATCATTAAATATTTGAGGTTGTTCTCAATGTCCATAGCATTTTGGTATGCTTGGCATAATGTTGTAGGCTCTATATCTTTCAATAGGTAGCCCATCTTTTTTTCAAAAGCACCTAGATATACAACCAGACACTCTGCATCATTGGGTCTTATGCTTTCTGGAATATCCCTTATTTCCCTTGTAAATATAAGATTGAAAATAGGGACCAATTCATCTTCATTTTTATAGATTTCCATAAAGATTTTCCTTACCATACTTGGATTTATCCTTTCACCAAACTATTCTGCAAAATAATTCTTAAATTGATCCCATGAAACTATAGAGCATGATGGTAGATATGAGAAAAAATCTCTAGCATCGCCCTTTAAAGATTGAACAGAAATTTTTGTGACAACATCTTCATGATCTACCTCATAATCTGCCATCAAATCCATGAATGTTTGTAAATGTTTAGAAGCCGATTCCACACTTTGCCTTGTGAATTTTGGCAAATTTTTCCTAAAATTTTTATGGATTAGATTTGGAAAACCTTTAATACCACTAAAATTCAATGGAATATAACTTTCAACAACAAAATTCTTTAGAGGGCATGAAAAAACATGTTTCCCCTTCATACTTCTCAATTTGATATTTCACAAGGGAAATATATTTAAGGGTAAAATTCACATACTCTGCATCTCACCATTTGTATTACATATTAGAAGCATGAAAAGAACTACTATTATTCCCAATTTTAATGCAATTTAATCTAATAAGGAACCATTTATCATCTCAAACCTTGAGGATTACTCATAAACTTCTCTTAAATAGAATAATGCTTTCATTAGATTTATGAGAATACCTAGAAACCTTGTAGCAGTTTTTAGCCTTTCTTCTTGACTACAAATTCTTAAAATATGGAAGGATTCTTCATAATTCAACTAGTTCTTTAGACAGAGTCGACACCTCTTTCCATAGAGGAATAAACTTCAAGTAGCACAAATTTCTTTTAAGAGTAAATCTCATTCTGGGTCTTCTCCAACAACAGAGTCACTCACAAATTCTTTGAAATATTGCTACAACAAAACCTTTTCTAGGTCCAAAAACTTTTCAACATATGAATCAAATGTTTAGATTCACCAAATGCTTGACTCTATGATATTATAGTCTACAAATTTTCCCCAGTAGATTCAACATTTATGTTGGTGTTTTTTCTTGCTAGGCCCCGAACTTCTCCAAGGGGATGCCATGCCTTATATTCAAGAACACTAAGGGCTATCAAGCTGACACAATGAGAAAAGATCCTAAGTTCTTTACTCCTACCCTTTAGGCTCTGTGTAACCAAGGAGGGTGTTCCTTATTGTGCTCATATGATTTGTAATATCTCAAGAACACTTCTACACACAAATTTGTCCCTATTGGGTGCAATTAGATATAATTTATTAGAGGCTCGACCAACCTTAAACAAATGACCTCTAAGTTTCTAGGACCACTTGGTAACTTTGATATTTGCATCTCATCATGAACAAAATATGAATTAAGTGGTGTTCTGACCTTGAATCCTTAAATAGGTATTCTATGATTTTAATAAACTATGATAATTCTAAATGAATAAGCCAATGCCTCATCAAATTGGGTAGGAGTCAAGCAAAAAACATTCAATCATATACAATACTTCATCCTAGTATGGGAGAACATTTAACAATGTGTTACATCATAGAAATTCATTGTATTTAAAGCATCACTACTTATCAAATCCTAAGCCCATTATCAAAAACTTACAATTCTTCCTCAAGCATTTCATTAACTCATTAAGCTGAAGCAAGTAGAAGAATCATACATTTCAAACAAACGTTTGAAAGACAAATTAAATTACACCTATTAATTTCACTCATAGTCTATCATAACAATGCATAGGAGAGCCTATACTTTAATTTTTTTAGATTTGTTTTGATATCAGTAATTACGTAAGACCATTTAAGACTATTTCATACATATTGTAACAACTCACAATATGCGTATGCTACACACTCCACCCAAGAAAACTTGTGACTACTACTATCCCTTCACAGATTGAGGATCTAAAGAACCAAAAGAAAAAGAGCTACTTTTGGTTACTCCTATATATAGGTTTCAACCACACCTGGGTTGGTCCTTAATCAGGTAACAAACATGCAACTACACAAAAAGGTATGGTAACATCCACACCCAAATGTGACTTATCCCCATCGATGGGTACCAAGTATCACCATCACATGGACACACAAAGCAAGTACGAGTTTCCACAACATTTAGACAAGATACAATTACTGTTTTCTTACATTTACAAGGGAAAACAACTACATACATAATCCCATAGTAACATCCAATTCCATAACCCATGGAATACGTATCTTACTTTCCAACCATAACCTTATATCAGGTTACTAACACGCTACTCTCTTTCACAGAGTATATCATGCTAAAGTAAAAGCCATGAACATGTGATTACTTAACACTCTACTACCAAAACATAGGGACAAAATAGTAGGCACAAATGTACCCAGAGAACCCAGTGTTTAAACCTAGGCACTGATACCATGTGTAATGCCCCACCAAGTAACCTTAAAGGAAGTTGCAATTAACATTTTAAGCGAACCAAATTTTACATCTCAATCAATTTTCTATTTAGAACATTCAATCACTTTAATATACTAAAATATCTTTTCTCTATCCATTTACCCATATACATTAATCAATCCATTTTAACTCTCTATTCAAAATATATTGCATGCTTCTTTTTAAAATAAAATACGATAATGAATTTACCCTTATTATATATATACCCAATATATATATATATATATATATATATTAATAAATTTAATTATATATATTCCTTAATATTCCAATCACAACCATAAATTGCTCTATGGAAATAAATAAAACATAATAAATATTTTCCTTTTCCAATATATTCATTTCCTAGATTTACTTCCAATACAACATAAACTATTGCCATTACTATATTCAATTTCTATCCAAAATCTATATCTTTTCAATTCTCTATTTAAAAACATCAAAATCTTAGTGTATAAAAAATATATTTTGGCTTTTAACTATTTAACAATGCAGTCATATTGTTTCCAATTGAATCTCATTAATTAAACAACACTCAAATATAAATATTCCTACAATTCTTCAATTATATTAACCACTACCACTTAACATACACGCATACATATATACACTGTATATAATTTAAATGTTTATTTAAAATTCACAAATAATCTCATTTGAACTAAAACCATTTAAATATAAAATTATACATATAAAATACATATACAACAGATAATTATATTTTAAATTATCTACTGACATATATACATTTACAATGTATATTTTATTAAATATATAATTGACATGAATGAAAATAAAACTAATTAAAACTAATTATACTCCTGATTGAAAACAATATGTAAATATACATCATATGTATATATTAATATATTTTATTAAATAATACATTATTTAATAAAACATATATCAACAAATAATCTCAAAAAGTCTATACTTTTAAACATCTGAATAAAACCAAAATGTTTTTATAATATTATTTCATATTATACAAATTCACACAACACTCATATTAATTATTTCTTTAATCCAATTAAACAAATGATATATAAATATATCATATTATTTACACATTATACCTTATTATTCATTTTATTAACTAAATATATTTATCATTTAAATATTATTTAATATGCATTGATATTAAATAACAAACATCAAAATTTTATTAAACTAAAACCTATACCAGAAAAGCCCTAAATATGCCGGACTGAACAATTTCATGGTTTTAAAAAAAAGAATTTAAAAAAAAAGTTTAATTTTATAAAGGGGAGGGGTCGGCTGTGGCTGAACCCCCCACTCCTCCTCCATCATGCACCTCCATTTGGGGCTGCGCTGCCACCAAAGGCAGCGCTCCCTCCACACCATCAAGTACTGCAGATCAATGGGGACCCAACAGTTTTGGTGCATGTTAATGAGATTGTATCTTGGTTGATTATCTTATTATGTTATGTGGTATTCTTTTGATGTATGATGTTTATTTAATAAAGTTTATAATGCTATGGTTATATGTAATATGTATGTGTGGGTTTTAGTAATCCTAAACTTGTAGCCTTAGATGTTGTTGTTTATTAGTAAATGAATGTGTATCTTAAATGCACTTTATAAAAAAAAAATTGGTTCACTTAAAACGTTAATTGCAACTTCCTTTAAGGTTACTTGGTGAGGCATTACACATATACCCTACCCAAGATGATTAATGGGAGATTCATCAGGAATTTTGTATTCTATGTGTTCACTCTGCCCTACCTAGATCTTGTTGGACTCAAAATTACGACCCCTTGCAATGAGCCTTAAGATCTCTTTTATAGCATAAGAGAGCGACAAGCATTGGGCTCATTGCATTTACATTTCACCAAAATTTAATTTCAAAACATAATTTCATCTACATTTCAAAAATCCTAGACAATTGGATGTAATCATTTACCACATAAGGGAATCAAAACTATTACAGCCCATGTAACCAATCAGTTTCGCCATACCCATAAAAAAATTCCATCAGAGGCCTCATCATCCACATCCATGTCGAACCCCAAGAGAACCAGCATCATCATCACAACAAAATTTGAAAACCCAGAAAAACATACCATTACCTAGAACCCAGAATAACACCACGACCACAGTATAGATGACCACTTCTTGTTTTTTCCTTAGTGGGAGGTAAAACAACCACCTGAACCTTGTAATCACACTTCTCAACACCAGAGCCTGCAAAATTACACGGTGCCACCACAATAATTAGAGAGACTGCGAGGACCTCTTCATTAACACCATCCATTTCAATCAAAGCCATGAGGGAATAGATGTAATCAGAGTTAGTCTCTACCTCACTATCATTGAAATCATCAGATACATCAATGGGTGAATTATGTCAACCTAGAGAGCCACGATTGTACCTCAACTTGGCCTTTGATCCCCTCTTATACTTTGTCAGTTTCTTCTCCTTGCTAAGCATTGTCACCTCAAACCTTGCAACTCGACCCTTGAGCCGAGAGCTGCACCTGGTGACCCTTGGGACGGGTTTCATATTTTCCATCTTCGGGATGAGAGAGCCTTGAAGACTATCTTGTTCATCCAATGGGAAATTACCACAAGTTTTTTGAACATTACCTCTGGCTGACCTATGCACAGTTGAAGGAGACACATTTGACTTGCTCATCTTGCACCAAGACTCAAACCTTTGTAGGAGCAACTACTTGAAACACAGAGCACTCCAAAATCTTAATTTATATGGTAAAACTGAAAAGCCATTATCCATATTTATTTAGTGAATTGATGAAATGATCATCAATGCTCCAATTGAAAGTATGAGTGATCATTCGTTGGCATCTTCATCATCACCATTAATTCCCAGGTACATGGAAATTGATGTACAATCCATCATAATTGCTAGGAAGTATTCCTTTGCATGCATGGAATTCAGGCCGGTATCCTTCGAAGAGCTTGCACCATTAACGATCGCCATTTACAGAGCCTCCTTAGCAATCACATGGTAGATTATATATTTTAAATATGAACCATCAATGCACCAGTGCGTTGGCTCATTGATTGACTCAGATTGAGTCAAAAACATTTGAAAATTCCATGCCATCACACGCTAGATCCATCGGCCAATGGTACTTCTTTGAGTCAAAAAACTACCAATACCACCCACGGGCCCCATTCAACCTCCTTATGTTGCCAACAGAGTCCACATGTCGCTAGCACACAGGTTGCACAAGGCATGAGGTTAAACTATTTAATATTCTATGTGGTGTGCATGTTATGGCTCAGATTGAGACCCCACGACACATCAAAGCCATCGATCCTCTGCAACGGAAGATCAAACCAATGGTGGGAAATGGGTCCCACTTGAACAAAGGATGCATGGTGCAATTGTACACACTACATGACCTAACCAAAATTCATTATTTTAATACTATGCGGCATGCGTACAGGGGCTTGGATTTCGATCATTAAATCCAATGACTTCGATTTTTGCACGTGCATAATGTTTTTTTATAATGAGGGGGCCATGGTCTAGGTCATGGGGAACGACCCCTTAAAAAGTTTAAAGACTTGAAATAAGTCTTTAAAAGATGAAATATTTTGGCCCAACCATAAAGTATGAAAAAATTAGCAAATACGTCGATGACCGATGAACCTAAGCAATGGGGCTGGTAAAACAATGGGCGCAATACCATAAGTCATAACTAAGATGATCGGTGACCTGGTACAATAGGTCAACATGAAAATACAATACAAGGGTTCAATAATCTTGCAAAATTTGAACAAGGGTAACAAACCCCTAAACCATAACATAAGACCACTAGGCACAAGGGTGATAATTTAACCAAATTTTCATGGGGTACCGGCTAAAATTTATTCATATTTTTGAAAGCTCTATCACAGACCCTCCAATGGTGGCCACAAAGAGTTGAGAGGAAATTCCCATAGAGAAAGCACAAAATACATCAAATAACCAATCATGGTTGTAGCCTATAGGCCCGATTTCTTCCTCAAATATAGTAAAAAAGGTGTCAAAATGAAAGCAAAAGACTTACCATCGAATGCAAAGCAAGATGCATCAAAAATTGACATGAAAGCAACTGAAATGGTGAGAGTTCTCCATGGCAGCCAAATGCAGAGCCTTATTTTCTTCCCAAGTCGGCCAAGTGAAATGAGGCCAAATTCTTAGGGTGGGTTTAGTTTTGGTGTTAGGGTTTCCCCTACCCTAATTCGAATGTGATTTTAATCATATAATTTTTAGCATTAAAAAACAAATTCTTATTAATGCCTCCTCTCACATGTTTCCTAGGTTGAACCAATGCGTTAGGAATTTTAGGTGATTTTTATAGTAAATCAAACAAAATCCCATACATTACCTTGTGATCACCTTTGCATCATAGGCCCATATGCCTTAGGCATACTTTGCTGACAAAATGGGAAATATCCTTAGAGGCTTTTATTTTTTATTTTATCGAATCTTCCCATATGCCTTAGAATTTTAATTAATTTTTATAGAAAATCAAAATAGAATGTATTACACTTTGAAAATTAAAAATCATAAGCCTTGTAATCTTAATTTTTGTAAAGGAAAAATCAAATCAAGATCAAATTGAGAAAAAATTGGAAATAAAACTACAAATCATGTAAATCAATATCTTATAGATTTATTTTAAATATTTGATATTTATGCAGTTAAAGTAGAGAAAAGGTAGCTAAGATCTTCTTTGGATTTGATTTTTCATCTAGGAAGTTTTGGAAAAAAGCTAACAAACTAAACTTCCATTTTTAGTTTCTAGCCGTAGCTAAGATCTTCTTTGGATTTGATTTTTCATCTAGGAAGTTTTGGAAAAAAGCTAACAAACTAAACTTCCATTTTTAGTTTCTAGCCGTTTGCACCTAATTTTGAGGAATTTTTGGATGGACCCTTTGGAGATGGAAAGTTTCTATCCTTTTGGTGATTTTTGGAGTAGTTTGAAGCCCTCTTTCAAATTTTTTTCATGAGCTTGAAAAAGCAGAATGGGTTGATTTTGGAGAAGCAGTGGGCCTAATTTTTCTATTTTGCACTACTAGGGTCACTTAATGTCTATAAGTTTGAGAAATTTGAATTTATCAAGGGTTTAGATGGATAGTCTCTTTCTCTCCTAATTACTCAGAGAGTTTTGTAGACTAATTTTGTACTCATATTTTGAGAGTTTTATTCCTTCATTCAATAACAATAGGGTTTTCCTTTCTCACTTGTCTAATATTTGCAATAATAATTTGATATGTTTTTTGATTCAACCTCTAGACATGGAAAATATACAATACGATCCAACACACTTGCTCCTAATTACTAACATCGTTTCATCCTGAATCACCTTCTCATCTTGTCATCACCTTTCATCCCTTAATTGAATAAATCATTATTTATCTGATTAAGTCATTCTCCTCTATTAATTAAATAAATCATTTTGTTTAATTAATTTGATCATCCCTCTTTTAATTTAATAATTCACTTTATTTAATCTCTAAAGTCATATCCTTAATTAAATAGATTAACCTTATTTAAATTAATCTAACATCATCCCCCTTTAGTTAAATAAATCAAAATATTTATTTAATTAAAGTCTAAATCATTTTCCTCTCAATCTTGATTTAAATAAATGCTAAAATCTAAGTCAAAATTGTCAAATCACCTAATCTCTAATTAAATTGATCAAATATTGATTAATTTAATCTGAATCTTAAAATCCTCTAGATTTTGCAACTTGCACCAATAAATCAATTTAATTGATTTATTAATTCATTTATTTTCCCTCAACTTGGCATCAAAAGGGAATATTCTTCAAATTTGAAAAATCCCTCCAAAAGGGTATGGGTACTTCCAACAAGGCATTTAATGTCTCTTACATGTCCTTGGCCTTGAGCCAAGTGACATTAACTTCATTCCTCTCTCCCTCCAACTTGCCAACTTTCAAATTCAAAATTTGAATCTAATGTCATTTATTGGCACTTTGATCAAAATGTGCACAACCTTCCTCCATTCACATCTTGACAAGTGGCACTTGGCCATTGGGTGTTGAATAATCCCACATTGCTCAATCTCACTCATTCTTCCAAATTTGAAATCTATAAATGAGAGTCTCTTCCTCTCATTTGATCATCCACAACCCAAGCAAGTATACTATACTTCATTTCATCCACAACTTATCCATTTCATATCAAGTTTTCATCATTTTCATGATTTCATAGAAAGGTTATGCCAAAATTTCATCAAGGAGCTTCAATCATCTACAAATATTCATCAAAGTTTGCATAGGAGCTGGGAAAGGGCCAATTTCTACACATAATTGGCACCAACTCCCCCATGGGATCAAGAGTTTGTATTTTAAAATAGGATTTCATTGTGTTCTTTGTTCATTTATTCATTTTCTTTCCTATTTGAGGATTGCAAATGTATTTCATGGGGAATCCTTTTTCTTACTTTCATTTGAATCTAATTGTGTGTTTGTTTCTCATGTTTGTGCAGGTATAAGGATTGGGGTTCACATTTTGGCTCTAGAAGGAGGGCAAGAAATCACAAATCTAACACATTTTTTAAAAAAATTGTTGTTTTTAGTTGTTTTGTTCGTTAATCCCTATTATAGTGCATCTGTGGTATCTTCTGGTGCATTTGACCTCTTTTTTAGCACATCTGCAAGCTTTTTTAGTGCATCTGACAATTTTTTTAGCGCATCTGAGTACTGTTTTAGCAGTTTTATAGTCAGTTTTTAAAATGACGATATCTTGGTCATACGAAGGTCTTTTTTTATGGCTTTTTTTTTTTTAAATGGGGTAGAATTTCCTAAGATATGCAATGGTGTAGTTTTTTCTTAGTTTTATTAGAGTTAAAATTTTCAATTTTACATCTAAATTCAAAACACACTATGACTTGATCTAAGTTTTAGGATTTTTATGCTTAATGATTCATCTAACCCTTATATCTTCTTGTTTCTTGATCTCATCTAACATTTTGAGCACTTTTACAAGTTAGGAAATGAAGAAGGGGAGGAGGAAACAAAAAAAAGCTTCTTATGACATCATTTCTCTATTGTATCAAGTCTCTTTAGACACTCTTGGAAGGAATTATAATTCCAAGTTTAAGGATTTTATCTCTTCAAGCTTTTAGGACTCAATAGATTTCAATTTGGGCTCTAAAAAGAACAGGATAAAAGGATTAAAAAGAACCTTAGGCAAATGTACTAGATTTTTTTTAAAGGTTAACAATTGAACAAGCAACTTTCACTTTTTCTTTTGGTGCTTAAAAAGAATTCATTATTGCTTTGAAGGATTTGAAATGAACATGTGCTTTTGTGTCTTGTAATATTTTTTGCAAAGTAATTTCATTTAAAAAGGCGTATGCACTTCTCTTGGACTTCACGGTGATCTTGAGAATCAAAAGTATTTTTGGTGACATTAAGTTGCATAAAAGATTGCCTCCACATTTCATTTTGGGTTTAAAATTGAACAAAACATCTTGTGAGTGTGAGTAAGCCTATTGCATGTGTTCTCCCTTTGTTTCTAAATGAAGGTTGATCGAACTACGAATATGTTTGCTCACTTTTTTATCTTAGAGGGCCTACCTTGTGGGAAAAATTACTCACCCAAGGGAACGACCCAACTGGTAACACACTAAGGACAAGTGTATTTCCAACCGAGATATAAAAGTGGGTACTAGAACACAATCTAGTATCACACAATTAGCTATGATGAGGAGGGTAACAATGGTCTCTCGCCACATGGGTCAACTCCTATGAACAAAAAGTCTGAATTAAAACCCTTGTTTAGCAAGGCCAAATCCTTAACTATTTTATTGGTGCAAAAGGTCATGTCCTTTGAAGCCACCCCACGTATACATGCAGTTTTGTTGTAGAGATGAAAATTATTCCATGGGAGATTCATGGGTACTGATGCTTGATTGACCTAAGAAGTGATTGCACTGTAAGGGGGAGCCTGTGTGGTCAATCATCTAATCATTTGCACTGAATATGCGTAGCTAGATTTATCCAAGTGGGAACCCAACAAAATATTATCTCTTCATCCTAGGGTTGTACGTGTGCTTGGAATTAAATATAACATTGATTGGTCCTCAAAACATTTGAAAACAAAAATTCACTAGGAGATTCAAAGTTCAAACCCTTTGGAGAAAAAAAAATAATTTGATGAATCTAAGTGCTCTTGCTTGCCCTAGGGATTATATCCTTAGAGGTTTCTAAGTTTTTGGGTTTAATCATCATTTTTTTTCACTAAAGTCAGCCTAGGAAACTATGCTCTTGAAACCTTGATTTTCACATAATGGACCTTGTGGAATGAAAATGAATGGAGACATAGACATTTAGTTTTAAATCATAATCAAGAAATTATTTTTGATAAAAGGAACTCATTAAATAAAGATAAAGACAATTGGACCTCATGCATGTGTTCTCTCAAATGATTTCCCATAAAATCAAAATCCAAAAACCAAGGGTCAAAAAGATTAGCCCAAAAGCTCGTGAGGAGTATCTTGAAAGGCTTGTTGAATTTAGAGAAATATTGGTATATAATTTCTACAAGAAGGCCTCAAAGGACAACCCAAGCTGGTATGAGTTCTATTATCAACAAAATCCAAATCTTTTTCAAAGGTTTTCTTTTCTCACTTAAATGTATGGCATGTTCTTCAATACTGAGGTCTTATAAGAAAGAGTCTTGTCTAGGTCAAGTTTAGGATCAAAATCGGTCACTCCCATCCATCTCTCAATCATAAAAATCAAATTCCATTTCACCAACAAACTCTTGAGAACTTTGAAACATCATTCATGCTAAAATTATAGGCAAAATCATCATCACCTTGTTTGACTTAATACACCTAGTCAAATCAGCAACCCTCTTAAGCGAATTTACCTCTAGGATAACACAACTTCCTAAGGTTTACAAGTTCAAAATCACTTCATTTGTCTTAACACACTTAGTCAAATCACCCTCTCAAATGAGTTTTCTCTAGGATAATGCAACTTCCTAGGGTTTATGATTTCATCATCATCTTGTTTGGCTTAAAGCAGCTAGTCAAAACTACCAAAATCAAATCAACTCAATCCCTAAAAATTTTAGCATCTCCTCCCCCCAAGGTTATTCAAGATTTTCACTCACCCGCATCATCCATCTTTCATCCCCATCATCACTTTTTGATCCTTATACTTTCCTAGTTCTTCTCTTTTGTGCCTAAAAAGATCAAGATCAAATGATCTATTTTATGGTTGAAATGAGATCCCAATACAAGAAAAACATGGAAATAACTAAAGAAACATCAACTTCAAGTGACCTAAGTCAAATTGCTCCCAAGAAGAATCTAGTGGAATCAAGTAACCCTCCAAATAGCTCCTCTCTACCATCACAAAACCCTCTAGAGGAGGGTAATATTGAGGACCTCATCGGTGATGACTTGGGCATGATGCAAGAGGAAATAACTGAAATGGTTCAAAATCCTGAGAATCATAGAATTGTCAATGCCATGTTGAAACTTAATCCCTCTCTATATATACATGCATTAAAAGGGGCCAAAATACCTTCTGACATTGACATGAGTACCAATATGGAAATGCCTCTTGTGAGCCTACCTCCAATATCACTTCCAAACATCACTCAAGATATTCCCCAAGTAATATCAACAATCTCTTCAACCCCACCAACTGTTAACAAGGGAAGCGCTATGTTTCATGAATTACAAAAGAATCACCTTGTAAACAACAAAGAGATAAACATCAACACCACACTGAATAACTCTTTCTTGGTGAATTCATTACACCTGTATGTTCCACTTAATTTCCTAAATCATGTAGACTCATCCTCATTTCATGCAACACCAATCTATCCACTAAATATACAAACTTCTCTCCCTATGGTTTTGCAAGGAGAGGGTGGGTTATTTAGGACAAAGGGAGTCATTGATCCTTCTTCATCATCACTTTTCCAAGGGAACACACCACCATTCCCTCCATTATCTCTCATATCCGCATCACCTCTTGGGTTGGGTCTTCCCCCCCTATCCATCCCCAATTTTTCAAACCAAAGCAATCTAAGCATCACATCAAAACCCCTCCTTTTTCCATCAGGATCGCAACAACAAATGGAAACCATTCAAGCCACCACAATGGTCAACACGTCCACCATTCACCAAATCTCTCAAAGCATGGTTCCCCAGGGACCAAGTATCTCAATTTCACCATCCACAACTTAAATCCCAATCACCAACACAACCGTTCTGATCACCACAAGGGTTAACATCATTCCCAGTCCATTGCCAATTCCACCAAAATTCAACACAACTAATTAATTCATCACTATGGTTTAGACAATTTAAAAGGCCTCTCACCAAAGGGTACTTCAAAAAAATCAACAAGTTGCACACCTGGCTGCTCAGCAAGTGCAAACACAACTAGCCACTCAACAAGCCACATAGGTTAGGCAAGCCACACAAGTTGTGCAAGCGGCACAAATAGCCTAACAAGCACAAGCCCAACACTAGGCTCAACAAGCACAAGCACAGTACCGCGCACAACTACAATAAATCCACCAACAAGCATACAAACAAGCCCTGCAAGACTTTCAGGCACAACAACAACTAGACCAACAACAAGCCTTTTTGGTGCAACAGAAGCTAGACCAACAACAAGATTTATTGGCGCAAAAAAACCTAGACCAACAACAAACTTTGTTGGCGCAACAACAACTAGACCAACAACAAGCTTTGTGGGAACAACAACAGTAGGACCAACAAAAAGCTTTGTTGGAACAACAACAATAGGACCAACAACAAGCATTGTTGGAACAAATGTAGGCATATCAGTAGGCCTCAAAAGCACAATAGATTTTGTAGCAAACCTCCATCACTAGCCCACCCATCAATCAAACACTGTGAATGCCTCAAAACACATTCATCCCACCTCCTGATCTACAAAACAATGTTGCACCATAGATCAAACTGCTATCACAACAAGTGTTGGACATTTAGTTAGGAAAAACAACTAGAATTCTGGGAAGTTTGTGCCCCTATCCTTTTGATAGAAGTCTTACAATGATACAATTCCCAAAGGGATTTGAAATCCCAAAATTTGATAAATATAATGGGACGGGGAACCCCTAAAATAACCTCAAAGAGTTTCAAGTACATTGCATGTAAGTTGCATATGATGACATGTATATAATGCAACTATTCCCTCGAAGTCTGAGTGGTCCTACCATGGAATGGTTCTGTCATCTACCCACATACATCAAAACATTCTAGGAAATTGTGGATGCATTTCTCAAAGAACTATGCATTCAACATGGGTATGGATGTTAGTCTTGATGAACTATCAATGCTTAAACAAAGAAAAGGAGAACTATTTACCTCCTTGCAAAGATAGAGATCCAAGGACAATCAGAGCAACAAGTTTGCACAATCATAGCCAATCTAGACGAGAACTTGGTGTTCTATCTAAAAATACAATGCATCAAAACATATGATCAATTGATCCCAAAGGCGCTCAATATCGAAAAAGACCTCACTACGTGATGGAGCACATATTCATTTCTTGCACAATAGAATAATAGCCCATCCACTAGTTACAATGATAAACCTCGCACATGGTCAAGGAACAAAAATGTCATAAATGACGGAGTGGTTGATGCTAAGGTTGTCATCAGTTCTCCCAAGAAAACACTCAAACCCATCATCAACCACATAATCACAACTGCAAAAATGTGCAAACTAATATGGTGGCACAACAACAACTAGTTCTGAACAATCAAATCAATAATTTGAACAATCAATGAGGACCACCTCCCCAAAACAAGCATCCTCCCAAACAGAAGTTCATAGCCCTTGGGGAACCAATAGAATCTATAATGAAGAAATTGGTTAAAGAGAACCTTATCAAAATTTACAATTCAGAGCAATATGTGGAACCCATGACAAAACCACCATGGTACAACAAAAATCTCCTTTGTGATTTTCATAAAATCAAAGAGCATACAACTGGTAATTGCATGAGATTGAAAAACATCATCCAGGATCTTATTGAGGATAAAATCATAAATGTTGAACAACCTACCAGCAATCAAGATCTCAAAATATATATGAATCTGATGCCCAATCACAATCAAGGAAATAATCAATGAAGCAACCAAGGGAACAATAAAGGGAAACAAAATTATGCCAGTGCAAACCTTGTATATGAAGGTGTCATTACATGCATAGATGAAATGGTCACTGTCATTAGCGTCAAAGGAGCAAACACTGATTGTGGAGTCACCACATGTAGTAGAAAAGTTACTATTGCAGGGGCATCACAACCATCTAAGACCCCCATATCAAATATGAAATTCGTTCCCTATGATTATAACATCATTGACTAGCTAAAAAGAACCCCCACTCAAATATCCATCATGGAATTATTGAAAATTTCCACCGCCCACACGAAAATCCTTTTTGAAGCATTAGTTGTGTCCACTGTCTCTGCTACCCTTGATACAAAAAAAAATTAGGCTATGGTTGGTAACATCATCACTCCAAATATCCTCACCTTCTTCGATCAAGACTTTCCCGCCCAACCATCCCACAACCATGCACTTCACCTTCAAGTCTTGGTTCATAAGAAAAAGGTCAAAAGGGTCTTGGTGGATGGAGGCATAGGCCTCAATATTTGCTTGCTTAAAATTATAAATAACTTGGAAATCTCAGAAGACTCCATCGACTAAAACAAAGGCATTACCATCAGAGCATATGAAGACTGGGAAAGAATGTCTCAAGGCACTAATAAGATCCCAATCCAAGTAGGGCTAGCTATTTTGGAAACAATATGTCAATTTCTCAACCTTGATTTTCCCTACAACATCCTCCTAAGATGCCCATGGATCCATGGAATGAAGGTGGTCACCTCAACATTTCATCAATGTATAAAATTTTCATACCAGGATGAGGAGGTCACAATACATGGTGATCCAAAGCCATTTGCCTATTGTAAAAACTTGAAAGTGAAGTATTAAAAAGTTCCTCAAGTACCAAAGAATGATGAAGGCCTCTCCACTCCCTATGTGGATCCATCTAACCTCTCCTCCACTTCTGTGACAAAGACACCTTCCATCCCCGATATATCTGATATCAAGCTCATGATCCAAGATAATGGGTGTGGAGATTACAGAATGAGAAAAAAAAAAAAAATTGTAGGAGAGTTACCTCAATCTCCTAGGTCACATGGACAACCTCAATCAGTTGAAACACCTACCTACACTTTTAGGGCAGACCCTTCTAGATTCCGTTGTTGGGGGAATCTAAGTCAGGAAAATGTGGATGAAAGAGACATCTCAAGCACACTATACCAAGATGAAAGGCCCACACCCATCCTACCCATGGATGAAGCTAGCAGAGGACTACAAATGATACTTGGTATGGGCTACAATATAAATGAAAGCCTTGGAATGAATAGTGATGGATGACTGGATCCCATCATTATAAAAAGATGAATGAGAAACCTTGGCCATGGATGTACCCCTATGAGTATAATCATATGTGGGAAAGGTACCCCTAGTAGAGTAGTCAAGTATCCTCCTCAGTTAACATCAACCGCTCTTCAACTACCCATATCAATAGGTCTACCCCTAGATAATTTCACCTTCGACATAACTGAGGTTTGTAGTAGTAGTGATGATGAGGATACCATAACAGGCCTTCCCATGTTTTTTGAGGACTCCTCCTTACTCATGATTAGTGCATCATCTTTTGAGTCAGACCACTAGCCCCACAAGATAAACCTAGTTTACCCTCAACTCATCGATTATGACCAACGAGGACCATCGGTTCTAGACACATTTGAAAATGATGAGGGTCTCTTAGAATTCATGGGACTAAGGGATATAGTACCATACAGATATCACAAGGCTGGGTTCAACATCACACTGGACACACAAGCTTATTATGGGGAGATGATTGAGTCCTTCAATCGCAAAAGCAAAATAATGAGAATAAGCTCAAGTTCATTGAGTGAAAACCATAGTGTGGCACTCTCTAACGATAGAATAGTAAAAATAAAGGATGCATCCAATAGTGAAAACCTCTTCGAGGTGCCCAAGGATGAAGGATTCAATCTCCCCCTATTGCACTTGATCAAGATAAATCAATAGTCTTGGCAGAATGGTGTAATCCTGTCAATTTGGGAACAAAAGCAACACCACATATCACCTTCTGTGTTGAATCACTTTTGATAGAAGAACAAGAACTATTGGCAGAATTCCTAAGAGAAAGAAAGGTGAAATTTGCATGGACCTACGCTAACATGTCGGGTCTCGATCTGGAAGTCATGGTTCACCATTTAACTGTCTACCCAGGGGCAAATCTAGTAAGACAGAAGTTGAGAAAGATGCACTCTCAAATATCCTTGCTAGTCAAGGTAGAATTACATTAACTCCTAGATGTCGTCTTTATACACCCAATTTATTATCCGAAATGGGTGTCCAATCTTGTGCCAGTTTCAAAACCAAATGGGGGCATCTATATCTAAATTGATTTTAGAGACCTGAACAAAGCATGTCCTTAGGATGATTTTCCACTACCCAACATTGATATGATAGTGAACATGACGGTCGGGCATGAGATTCTATCACTGATGGATGGTTTCTTAGGTTATAACTAGATTGCAAATGCAGACTAGCATAAGACAATGTTTACATGTCCATGGGGCACCTACTGCTCGAACATGATGCCATTTGGGTTAAATAATGTGGGAGTGACATATCAAAGGGCCATCACACTAATTTTTCATGATATGATACACAAAACTGTGGAGGATTATGTGGATGATATATTGGCCAAGTCAAGGAAAAGACATGATCATATAGCAAATCTAAGTGCCATCTTTAATAGATTGGAAAAATATAAGGTTAGACTTAACCCCAAGAAATGTGTTTTTGGGGTGCAATCAGAAAAAATCTTGGGATATATAGTATCCATGAGAGGAATAGAAGTGGATCCCACCAAGGTCAAGGAGATTCTCGACATGGAAGCACCCAAGACCCTAAAACAACTCAGGGGTCTATAGGGAAGGCTCCAATCCATCCAAAGATTCATAGCCCAACTAGAGGATAAACAAATCCTGTATTCTCATCTACTCCACAAGGGAGTAGCATACAAGTGGGATGCCAAGTGTGATTAGGAATTTAGAAAAATAAAAGAATATCTACTCATGCCACCAGTATTAATGCCACCTACTCCAAGAAAACCATTGATCCTGTATATTTCAACAACCATGTCAGCTCTCAGTGCTTTACTAGCTCAACATGATGAAAATGAAAGAGAGAGAGAGAGAGAGAGCGATACACTAAATCAGCAAGACAATGGTAGGGTATGAGCTCAATTACACACCAATAGAAAAATATTACTTGGAAGTTGTGTTTGCAGCCCAAAAATTGAGACACTACATGTTGGCTCATCAAATCAAGCTGATTGCAAAGATAGATCCACTAAAATACCTGCTCTCTAAGGCCACTCTCATAGGACAAACAACCAAGTGGGTCATGATATTGAATATGTAGAGTGTAAGGATATCAAGGGGTAGGCAATTGCAGACCAATTGGCAGAGGCTCCAATCTATTTAGAGAATCCACTCATATTAGAGTTTCCAGATGAATCCATCTATAATCTTAGCCCAACCAATCACTGGAAACTCTACTTCGATGGCTCATACACACAACATGGATCAAGAGCTGGTGTATTCTTCATCACCCCACAAGGGGATTGTATTCCTAGATCCTACAAATTGGCATTCCCCTACACTAACAACATTGTGGAGTACGAGGATTTAACCATAGGTCTCAAGATTGTAGCATAGTGGAGGATCATGGCACTAAAGGTTTATGGAGATTCACAGCTTATTATCAACCAACTCAATAGAGAATACCAAACTAAGGATGATAAGTTGACACCATACAACAAGTTAGTAGAGAGCCTCAAAGAATCATTCATTGATATCACCTTTGAGCAAATATGAAGGGCTAGCAACAGAGGAGCTGACACCATGGATAAAATTGGATCCTTATTGGATATCCCTCACAATGTCCCAAAACATGAATTCTTGGTAGAGCATCTTCTCGTACCAGCATTCAAAGTACCAAGGTTTGAATTTGTGTGTGAACTATTTGGTCCCGATGATCCCTGGTATCATGACATCTACACCTACTTGAGAATAGGAGTCCTCCCAGCTAACATAACCCTAAACCTCAAAAGAGCCTTCATCAAAAATTCCACCCGCTTTGTCATCCTAGGAGAAACCCTTAATCATAGGAGCATTGATGAAACCCTATTACATTGCTTAAATCCTGAGGAAGCCCTGACTGCTCTGACTAAGGCTCACAATGGCACTTGCGGTTCACACTCAAGTGGTATGACCTTGGCCAAGAAGTTGCTAAGAACCAGGTACTACTAGCCAACAATGGAAAGAGAGGCACACAACTTTGTCAGAAAGTGTTTACAGTGCCAGCAACATGGAGACCTTATTCATGCACCAGCTGAAGAGCTTCATCCTATTGTTACACCTTGGCCCTTTTCACAATGGGGGCTCGATCTCATTGGAAAAATCATACCCACCTCATCCAATGGCCATAAATTCATCATCAATGCTATGAAGTATTTTACAAAGTGGGTCAAAGCAATTTCCATGACCTACCTAACTAAACAACAAATATCCAAGTTCATCCTGAACTATCTCATTTGTTGATACGGTGTCCCTCATTCCATTATCTTTGATAATGGGACACCTTTCAAGAATCAGGATGTCTATGATGTATGCCACAAATTCCACATCCAACATCTCTTTTCCACTCCGTACTTTCCCCAAGGCAATGGCCAAGCAAAAGCCACTAATAAAATATCCTAAAAATCCTTAAGAAAATAGTCAATGACTTTGATCATGACTGACATCTGGAGCTAAATCCTTCCTTATTGGCCTACTACACTAGCATCTGCATGCCAACAGGAACCACCCCATTCTCCCTGATCTATGGATTAGAAGCCATCCTCCCAATCAAGATTGAGCTCCCATCATTAAAAATATCACTGCAAAGCCTCATTATAGATGAGAAATATTGGGTTTCAAGGTTAAATGAGCTGGAGTTATTAGATGAATGGTGCATGGATGCCCTCAACCATCTACAAGTCTATTAGAACTGACTAAAGCACAACTAGAACAAAAATATCAGGGGACGCACCTTCCAAGTCAGTAAACTTGTGCTAAAAGAAAATCAGAAGAACGTACCAAACCCAGAAAGCAAAGGAAAATTTGAACCAAGTTGGTTGGGACCTTTCATCATCATAGCAAGCTATAAATCAGGGGCATATCAGTTGTCAACACTAGAGGGCGAGCCTTTGCAGGAGCCCATGAACAAATTTCATCTCAAAAAGTTTTATGCCTAAAAACTTGCAAGGTATAAAACCAAAACAAAAATGTCCTAAAAAAATGGTCACCCCGATGAAAACCTAGTAAATAGGCATTTGGTGAGAACAGAAAAAATAAAAAAAAATAAAAATCCAGAAAAATCAGAAAAAGGATTGAAAACAGTAAAGAAAAAAATTGTCCTCTAGTGAAAACTACTTTGGTGGCGCTTTGGGAAAGTACCTTGGTGAAAACCTGGCAAATAGGTGCCAAGTGTAAATAAAACACTCTCCATCCACCAAAATCTTCATGACCTATTTCATGCACTCACCCATTACATTCCATTTATCTTTCCATCATCCATTCACAACCGTACCATAGCTTGATCTTGTGCTTGTATCATGTTCCACCATAGTACTACTTGGCATATTCCTAAGGTCAGTTTGTCTTGCCTTTATTGAAGTAGTCTATCGCATCACGCTGGGGGAATGTTCCTATACTTGAATTGGATTTGATTCATGTATATTACGGTTATCTTCATGAAAAGAAAAAAATCCAAAAACATTTAGAAAATCATATCAAAATCCAAAACATGTCAAAAATATGAAAAATAAAAAATAGAGTCATCCTGTCGAACTACATCATCTCTCAGATTGAACATAGGCAAGGTTGATCTTTGATCATCCCCTGAGACATTTTAAGTCAGTCCTTTAGGCGTCTGTCGCAATGGAAATCCGTTTGCCCATCTATTTCACATTTTAGGTAAGTCCTTTAGGCGTTCGTCATAATAGAAATCCATTTGCCCATCTATTTCACATTTTAGGCCAGTGCTTTAGGCATCCGTCACAATGGTAATCCATTTTCCCATCTATTTCACATTTTAGGTCAGTCCTTTAGACGTCCATTGCAATCTAGCAATCCGTTTTCCCATCTATTTTCATCAATCAATTTCATTGTCGATCGAACTACATGGTCTCTACATGTATAACGTAGGCAAAGCTAATCTATGGATCAGCTCTCGAGACCCCTAGGATAGGTCCTTAAGTTAGTCTCTTGTTCATAAATCTCGAAAATCCAAAAAAAATCAAAAATTAAAAAAATAAAAACAGCCTCAAAACATTTGAAAAAACCCAAAATGGTGCACCCATCTCATCTTTCTTTCACTCACGATAATCATCATTCCTAATAAATCAATTTTTTCTTTCATCCTTTGATGATTCAGTCAGAAGAAATTCTAGCAGGTTCTAAAGTGAAAGCTTAATCGTCAAAGTCTCAAAGTCTAGATCAATTAGTTAGAAAGTTGATCAACTCGAGTATCAATAGCTTATCATCGAATCAATCTCATCAAAACCCTAATCACAACATGTCCTAGGATGCATCCTTCCCATGATGGACATCAGCATCAGGTATCTCACCTTAGTTTAGTCTTGGCTAGCGGTACGAAGAACATTAGCTTGTTTGTTTATTCTATCTTGGTTTCTTTTGACTTATTTTATTTTGCACTCATTCCAAGGACCTCTTGATGATGTCTAAATAGAAATATTTAGAGACAAAGGAATGGGGAAATGTTCATTATCTTTTCATTTTTTGTGCTTATTGGATACTCTTGTAAAATAACTTAGTCATCCGTTCTTTGTTTGGTTTGTAGGGAGGGTGTTTTAGGTATCTTGTTGACCACATAGGAAGGCTTTCTTTTCTACGTTTTGGTCTGAGATGTTTAGAATGTCTGAACTACATCTTGAATGAGATTTCATATGCTAAGTGTGAACATGGATACTCCTATCTAATTGTTGAGTCAAATTCCATCACACTAGGTACAACGCCATCCTAGTTCTTTATACCTTGATGCATCGTACCTATGTGTGTTATCAAACATAAATTAATTAGCCCTTTTAAAATCCCAACTCCTAGTAAGAAAATCATCACCATCATCATTAATAGCATAGGCTTATTGGATCCTCCTCTCATCATTATTTTCTTCTTATTCTTATATCTTTAATAACATTTCTATCCAAAATTAGTGTGTTGTATCAAAATATACATGAGGCTACCCATTTTCAATGACTGTCTATACATCATCAAAATTGTCTACATCAAAGAATTATCTTTCATCCTCAAATCAATAGAACTACTCCTCTCACATTTTATCATGATCTCAACTGAAAAATCGAACATTTTCACTCGATCTATCGAGGGGGAAATATACCAGCATAATCCTTTCCATTGGGGTAGCAATGGGGCATTTGAAAAATCAAAAAAAATTTGAATTTTGATCACATCAGTTTATCCTTTGAACCAATACAACAAGTGCATTACTTCAAAGAGCGACAAAATATAGACATGGAAAATATACAATTTGATTCGACACACTTGATCCTGATTACTAACATCATTTCATCCTGAATCACCTTCTCAACTTGTCATCACCTTTCATCCTTTAATTGAATAAATCATTATTTCTCTGATTAAGTCATTCTCCTCTATTAATTAAATAAACCATTTTGTTTAATTAATCTTATCATCCCTCTTTTAATTAAATAATTCACTTTATTTGATATCTAAAGTCATATCCTTAAATTAAATAAATTAACCTTATTTAAATTAATCTAACATCATCCCCCTTTAGTTAAATAAATCAAAATATTTATTTAATTAAAGTCTAAATCATTTTCCTCTCAATCTTGATTTAAATAAATCCTAAAATCTAAGTCAAAATTGTCAAATCACCTAATCTCTCATTAAATTGATCAAATCTTGATTAATTTAATCTAAATCACTAAAATCCTCTAGATTTTGCAACTTGCACCAATAAATCAATTTAATTGATTTATTAATTCATCTATTTTCCCTCAACTTGGCATCAAAAGGGAATATTCTTCAAATTTGAAAAATCCCTCCAAAAGGGGATGGGTACTTCCAACAAGGAATTTAATGTCCCTTACATGTCCTTGGCCTTGAGCCAAGTGACATTAACTCCATTCCTCTCTCCCTCCAACTTGCCAACTTTCATATTCAAAATTTAAATCTAATGTCATTTATTGGCACTTTGATCAAAATGTGCACAACCTTCCTCCACTCACATCTTGACAAGTGGCACTTGGCCATTGGGTGTAAAATGATCCCACATTGCTCAATCTCACTCATTCTTCCAAATTTTAAATCTATCATCTCATTTAATCATCCACAATCCAAGCAAGTATACTATACTTCATTTCATCCACAACTTATCCATTTCATATCAAGTTTTCATCATTTTCATGATTTCATAGCAATTTTATGCCAAAATTTCATCAAGGAGCTTCAATCATCTACAAATATTCATCAAAGTTTGCATAGGAGTTGGGAAAGGGCCAATTTCTACACATAATTGGCACCAGCTCCCCCATGGGATCAAGAGTTTGCATTTTAAAATAGGATTTCATTATGTTCTTTGTTCATTTATTCATTTTCTTTCCTATTTGAGGATTGCAAATTTATTTCATGGGGAATCCTTGTTCTTACTTGCATTTGAATCTAATTGTGTGTTTGTTTCTCATGTTTGTGCAAGTATAAGGATTGGGGTTCACTCAACCCATTGAATCCTTCTTATGTCTTGTTATTGTAATGTGGTTTGCAAGACTTAAATTTTGATTTAAGTTGTGTCTTGTGTTCATTTTCTGAGCCTTTATGCAAATTATTGATGAGTCATATGTCTTATGTGAGATTGTGAGAATCAAATCTTAAAGATGGTTGAGAGTGGGTAATTATCAGAATCTTCTTATTGTTGATAAATCATCTTAGGTTTTAGGATTTTCAATCATAGTTTTATCTTCTAAATATTTCCTCCGCAAGTCAGTAGAGTAGGTTATTATCAATGAAGAAGTTGGCTTTGTTTGGAGGTTTGTTCTCATTATGGGTTATCCACAACCTGAGAATGTTCCCATGTTTTAATAGATTGTTGAACTTTCAGTTTAGTTGGGTCCAAATCCAATTGACAATAGTGAGCATGTTAAATTTTTCAAGAAACTTCTAGAATGGTCGACATACATTAGATAAATGATACATTGTAAATTTGGAGCATTCGTTATTAGGTTTTAGATCTAATGGAAAATATTTTGTTGGCATGTATTTCCCTAGAATGTAACTCTATTTTATGAGGGAGTTGTATTACAACTGCGGTAGAGATTGTGATGATTTCTAAGAGTCTGATAGTGATTGTGTTGTCTCCCGATCTTTGAGTGGTGATACTCCTATGAGAAGCTTGCTCTGCATGTATATTGTAATATTTGTGATTTACTGAATAATATATTGGGCGGCTTTTGGAGTGCAGGGTTTTTGTCCCAATAGGATTTTCCCCACATAAATCATTGTATAAATGTTTTACATTATTCTCCTCTCAAGATTAGTGTAGGAATTTTTTCCACTACCTTAGCTTCCTTACAAGTTGTGTATCATCTAGATATTTAATTTACATATGCAAAGTGAATAACATTTACAGATAATGGGATTTTTTATGTTCCTATTCGGCGTAATAGGAAGGCTTGGTGGTTTCTCTTGCTCATCTATTCTACTTTTGGCTTCTTCTTGGTCTTCCTTCATTTCTACCTATCATTTGTTTGGTGGCTCTATTTTGGGGGTTTTTGGTCTTGGAGTGTTTGGGGTTCTTCCTACCCCCTCTTTATGGAGTGGTGGTGTGTTCCTCTAGTTAGTTGTTTGGAGTTTTAGACCATCTCTGGCTCTGATTGGCATGTCGAGGTTTCTTGGTGTTATTTCTTGCTAGCCTCTCTCCTTATTTCCTTCTTGTTTGGGCCCCATGTTCCTCTTGGGGTTTGGTTGTTCTTGCTCATTCTTCAACTGGGACTTTGCCTTTGGTGGTCTTTTGGCCTGTGCTTTTCTTTGTGTCCTTGTTCTCTTTGACTATGTTTTTGTTGTGGCCTTGTTCTCTCTAGCTAAGTTTTTGTGGTCCCTCTTTGATGAGGTTGTTGTTTTTCCTCTTGCACCCCAGGTGACTGATGCTTGGGTTCGTGGTCTCCTCTTGGGCTAAGTTGCTTCATGTTTTTACTCTGATGGATCAATTTTTTTCGTCTATTATGAAGGCTCAAAAGTGGGTGAGCGTTTGGATTTTAGCTGAGGTTACTGTTAAAGTTTTCTATGGAACCTAGATGAGTTTTAATTTGAAATTTGTGAAGGTGGACCTATGGTGTTTATTTGAGACTCTTCCCCTCATCCACATTTTTGTTTTTGTGTAGTGTTTACTGAAGGATGCTACGGTTGCATGCTTGACTACTGTGTTGGTTGTCTCCTTTGGTCATATGGAGGTGGTCCTCCCTCAGTTGTTCTTATTGATGTGGTCAGTTCTCCTATGGAGGTGGAGGTGGAGGGTGTTGGTGATTTATGGTATTTGTATCATCCTCTCCAATAAAGGGGGGCTCATTCCTTTATAGGTGGTTTTGGAGTCAATTTCATGTTACCAGAGTGATTTGAAAGAGTTTTTCTACTAGAGATTTCCATGGATGATTTGGGCTCTTTGGCTTCTCATGTTTTGTTGTAGGCTGAGTGGTATTCTAATTTTCTCTCTATGTCCCAACAAGCTAAGCTAATTAGGGGTTTGATGGTTTCCAACACCATTAATCTGGTTATCTTTCTTGGCTCTATGGTGTCTTCCAAGAGTGGCTAGTTTGTTGATGCCTAACAGATGCAGGTGGTTTCTTGGTGTGTATGGTTTTCTAATCCCGAATAAAACCAAGTTGTAATTGGGATTCGGGCCCATGGTTGTATTATTTATGTAGCCTGTGTTGTCATGTTAATCTTCTAGAGGCTATTGTTGGGATGCTATTGGTATGCATTTTTTATTTATAAGAAGCTTGCTCTTCTTTGGTACATTGATAGTTCCCTTCAAAAAAGTTATGTACTGGGTTTCAGCATCATCAAAACCTAGTTTTTACCCCTAATAAAAAACAATTAAAGATAATGGAGTGTATTTAAGTGCATCGATTTTGTTTTATAATATGGTGAATTTGATAGAGTGTATTTTGTTTTGACATGTGAAGTAAAACCAATAAATGTGTTGTACCCCAAGTATGAGATGTAGGGTATCTGACTTGGCATAAGGGTCAAGGATGTCAAGTATGATCCCTTATTTGTACCCTTTGTGATGGTCCATTGTGTAAGTTACTTGTAAAATAATGTAAATATGATATGTGTACATGCATTCCTACTAAATGAAATGTGATTTAATTCTTTGTGTAAGTCACATTCGCATGTTAAATGTGTACCCCTAGTGTATGGTACCCCTACGGGATTGAGTGCCAACTATTATAAATAAGGGGATGAGAGGGAGGGATACCTCCAATGAAAGCTATATTTTTTCTTATGAATGAGTCCCTAACCTACTCCTCCCATATATTAGAGCCACACTCATTGGTTCAAAGTGAAAACCTACTCCTTGACATTTATTACCCATGGGTAAAGGATGGAATTACATGGACCATATTATTGGGGATGTTGGTCCTATTCTATGATTATAGATTTTGGATACTTCAGCAATGTAGGGAATTAATAATATGTGGAAAATTCCACCTTGATATCATGTGTTATCATATTTATGTGGTCAAGGACCACCAATTATTCATATTTATGTGGTCAAGGACCATGATTTATCATATTTATGTGGTCAGAAACCACCAATTATTGCATGCTATTATACTCATGTGGTTAGAAAACCACCATTCCCTGCCTCCCCTTAGGTGGCTTATCAAAGTCACATGGTGCTCATAATGTACAACTTTTATTGTTGAGATATGAATTAATAGTAATTTCTTGATTGATGTTTTATTTTACTATACGTCATTAGTGTCAAATTTTACATTTCTTTTATTGGGGCTACTTAGCCATTTGAAGGTTATCATAGTAATATTTTCTTGAGGAATTATTTAATTTAATTTATGAATTAAGATTGAAATATTGAAATGTAGCTACAATTGACCTATATTTTGTTTTTCTGTTGAATTTATAATTTTCTCCTTTTAGAGTTTTATTGAAACTTTGGTTTATGATCCTATATTACTTGATTTGAGGCTTTCTTACTGGTTGCAAACTACTGGTAAGTATGGTGTAACGTGACATCTGTATAACTTCCATATCTTAGGAGTTCCCTAGTAGGTCTTATAAGGGAGTAAATGCACTAGGGAATTACTTTAAAAGGGATTGCAAATGAGACTATAAATGGGACGGTCATAAATTCATTCTTCCCCTAGTTCTATGATTGTTCCTATTTTACCTTCCTTTTAGAGGCTAACCCCCTTAAACAAACAAGGGGAAGGTACTAGAAAATGTATGGAGGGGTCCTTAAACAAGGGCCTCAAGACTACCTTTCCTAATGGTTATGGTATTTAAGAATATCCATCCTTGTAAACCATATTATGTGATCCATGTGTTGTAAATGATCTGGCTGTATGAGTAGAGTCTCACCCAAATTAGGAAGATAATCCTTCTTTATGAGGAGAGCCTCACCCAAATTGGGAAGATAATCCTTGCTATTGTTGTGTGTAAATGTGAAATTGCAAGAAAATGTGATGTGGAATACCTATGAACTATGTGAGAAAGATAGTAATAGATAATGTGAAGCTAATATTCTATGAGATATGATTAGACATTGGAACATAAATATTTTCTAACATCATGAGTGATGTATGCAATATAAAGAGATTTTGTGGTGAATAAAAGGATGTTATATTGTTTGATATATTATTGTGCAAATTAGCCAAAGTTAGTTACATTTTCAATAATTTTTAAGTACATGGATAGTCGTTAACATTGTTAATTGAGTGTATATCAGATAAATGTTCTATTGTGAGATTTTTTTTAAAATTATTTTAATGTTTAATTCATGGAAGAGATTGTCTCTAATGTGTGCTTATAGTTGAATGTTTCGATTGTCTCGTCAAGAAAGAAAAGTAATTAATATGTTTAATAGATTTATGCACATTGCTATATAGATATTATGCTCTAGACCTTAATGACTTCTAGGAGGAAGTCTAAGCTAAGGGGAGGGGGATGTAAGACACCATTTTGTATGTGATTAATACCCAACCTAAATTATTATATATTTCTATAAATAGATGGTAATTTGTATTGCAGACAATAAATAATGTGATTGTGTGACAATATTCTTGTATTTCTTGTTGACATTTTTTTCATTGTCACTGCCATGAAGGTGTTAATCACTCATAAATTTTAAGATATGAATTAAAATTTTAAATGAAATTGTATGTAGTAAAGTCTTGGGATATACAACTAGCAAGTTTATGTGATATACAATTGTTTCTTATGGTTTCATTAGTAATGTGTAGGAAAGAAAGGGTGTCAGTATGAGAAATAAAAACCACTGAGAATAAATTGAAAGACATCTTCTTGTGGTTATGAATTTGAACCCTTTTAGGGATTAGAAAGAAATGGAGATAATGTATTGGTAGACTAAGGTTGTGAGGGTTGGTATTAAAAGGATAATTTATTTATTTGGTTTGTGACGGTATTTAATTATATGTCATGTGAGGTGTAAGTGGGGTTAGGGTTTAACAACCCTTACCTAAGTTTGAAATTCATACGGATCCTTAAATAGGGTTGTAAAGAGAGTTTTTGGTCAATTTCCTTAGTTGGGATGCAAAAATAGATTCCCTAGGGTCTATACCCTAGTGGTAGGGGTGAAGTGGAAATATAATAGTGCCCCTAGGACTTGATTTGACCCCTAAAAAGTCCTCATAATGAAGAGTGACGAATTTTGAAGAGAGGATGGGGTGGAAAGTTGGATGGGTTGTCCAAGTGCATGTTCCCCTCTTTAATAAGGATAAAACCATCATTGATGGGAGGAATTACACTCCACACCTCCTCATCCTTGAGGGCTGCAATTTGGAAACTCCTATATATTTTGGAGAAGAAAGAAGGATAGAAGAGTTTAATCTCCTCATCTAAAGAAAAGAGATAAGTTTCCCTAGTTCCATTCGTCTTTGTTTTATTTATCGTAAGATGGTGCTATGTTTGTGTGGATATTTGTTGAATATGGTGAGAAGAGATCCTATATGCATGCAATATGAATGTTATGATATTTTCATCTCTTTTGTAAACATTTGAGAAGACTCCAGTCATCATCTTGGGGTTAAAATATTTCTTGTTTGGGGGTATGGCTAGATCCCATGAGGCTTCATGATGCCATTTGAGTTGGGTGGAGAGCAAGTCTAGGTTCTTTGGCATGTAGATACTCTATGAGCTAGTATTGAAATAAATATAGAGGCAAAAAGAGACTTTCATTGATATTCATGTAAATTTAAGTTTTTTTCTTGAAAGAGAAAATTATTCATTTGAGTAACCATGAAATATTATATTCATTGTGATAAAGATAAATGTAATAAGATCAATATGTGTTACATTATATAAATATAGACATCTGTCATTAGGGATTATATGGCTTTCAAACATTCCCATTTCAAAAATAGATAAATACAACTATAGAATGTTATTAAAATATTGCCTTTAAACTATATATACATATATTTGTTTATTTAAAGGATATACAATAGCTAGTAAATATCTATCATAATATTTAAATTAATTAACTATCAACAAAAAATATGTATTAAAGTTTTAATTTATTTAATTTTAAATAAAAATAGAAAAAAAAAATGTTTTGGGGCTCGACCCCTTGATGGGCGTCGCCTAGTAGAGGGGGATTCACAACCCCATAAAGGTTGTGACCCCCTACTAGGGGTACAACCCAGTAGGATTGCCATCCTCTATGAAGAGGTAAGGGCTCTGCTGTGGTTGTAGCCTAGCATGCACGACCTATAAAATAAAAATTTACAATTCTTATATTTTTTGTTTGACAATTATTAAACTATCAAAAAAATAGAATAGATAAAAGAAATATAATTTTGCCAAAATTTTGGTAGGGTATATTGCAAATAGTTTCATGGTGGTGTATATGCTCAAAAAAAATTCCCAGTTTGTAAATATTAAAGAGGAAATGTAAGACCCCTCTGTTTTTCTCTTTTGATGTGATGGTATTTTATTCTGATGTTATCATTATGTCATGCTTTAGATTAGCATTGTGAATATTTGAATTAATGATGTTTTATGCCTTTGATTATATTATTGATGTTAGATTCTTCAGTTGGTAATACTGTATTGGTGAAGGGGATGGGATTGCATCACTCGCTTACAAGTGCCCTGCGATTCCATGATTCCCTCTTCACGGTGTGTTTTATATGATGCAAATATACATGTGTGATATACCTTTGTTCACAGGTTAACAGGTACAAGACATTAACTCCACCCGATTTCACAGGGTTGAGTGTGTCCATTGCCCAACGACATTTGATTGGGAGATAGTAGCTAGGTTTCTCGTGTCAAGTCATCACCCTAGTCATGAGTGTGTCGTCTGGTTGTAATCTGGTTCTGTTGTTTTTATACTATTTAATTTGCCTAGTTCTTATTAAATTGCAAGTTAGAAAAGTTAAATAAATGGCCTATGTAGTTAAGTTGTTGATTAAATGAATCTGGTTATAATGTGAAAAATGTTATTTTATTTTATTGATTAATTCAATTTAATTAATAAAATAATTAAATCTTGGATTAGATTTATTTTATTAATTAATTAAATTAATTATGTTGAAATGAAGTTAGTTATGCATTTTAGAAATTAATAGATATTTTGAATTTAAATTAAGTTTGAAAATTGAAAAATAGATTTAAATTTCATTTTTGGAAAATTTTAAATGCAAAATTGAAAAAAGAGATCTTTGGAGATATTTTCTGTTTTCTGTTTTCAAAAATTGATTATGGTGGTTGAATAGATATTTTTTCTTTTTTTGGCTATTATTTGGATTTTGGATAAAAAATTTGGGAGGATGAAAAATTGGAAAAAGGGAGAAGGAAGAAATGTCTGGTTTTGTGGGTTTTGGATTTGCTTAGAGGAACTGGAATTTGAAGAAGAATCATTGCACCCTTTTGGATCTTCTCAAACTTATGGAACCGAGTTTTCTTTTTTATTAAATTAATTTCCTTTTTCTTGAAAAGATTCAAAACTCTTAATTGTTATTGGAAAATATATAAACTTGGTTGGATTTGCATGAAAAACCCATCTTGAATATGGTTTCAGAACTTCCAAAACCTCTATTTGAAAATATTGTTCTTGAAGGAAAAATTTCAATATGGCTGTAATTGTTCATGTCTAGGAAATATTTGCTCAACTAAACTTATAATTTTATAAATCTGGATTATATATATATATATATATGTATACATATATATCTATTTTGAAAAATACAAATATATATGTATACATATATATATGTATATTTATTTTTTATAATAGTTGTTTTTTTTTGGAAATGAACCCTAGTAAGCAAATTGATTTTCGGATTTTAAGAAATCCGCAGGGTTTGAAGGCGGTTTTTTTTTTAACTATTAAAAAAAATAACATAAAATGAAAAAAAATAAAATTGGAGGGTTTGGGAGGGGAGTCGCAGGGGGCTCACCCCACCGCACCCCCCATGGGAGGCGTCTGGGGGAGCCGCGCCCTGCGCGCCCCACTCCCCTACACCCCTAACCGACCGCGCCAGTCACCAAGGGCTTGGTTGTGTGAAAACACAATCGTGCCCCATGTGGACCCTCTTTGGCGTCGACGCACGGTTCTAGAAATCCGTGTTTCTTTTTAATTCATTTTTTTTTTTTTTTATTAAAAATAAAATATATTTTTTAATATTTTAATATTATAATATATAATATTAAAGTATTAATTTATATAATTAGTAGTTATTAATTATATATGTTATTTTGGAAATTAATAAATAAGGTTTTTTTTATTATAAATAAAACAATTTGGTATTTGTAAAATAATGGTAGATATATTTAATGTAGATATTATATGAGTATATAAATTTAAAGTGGATATTTAATATTTCACCTTATGTTATTTTTTGCATGCAATTTATTTCTATTGGAAATTTTAAAAAATGAAATGATTCATATGTATATTTTATTTTGATAGAGAAAGTGGTATTTTAAATAAATTGAGGAAAATATATGATATTAGTTAAGAAATTGAAGGGGTTTACTTACGTGGATTTACGTTGATTTTAAATGCAATCAAGGGATTTAATTTAATTGTTGAGTTAGTATTTTCAACAGTTAAGGATTAAATATTTGGTTTAAATTTTATCATGTATCTGGAAGAGATAATATTAAAATTAGTTTAATTGAGTCAATAGACTATGGAATTTTATAAAGGCAGCAGATATATGATGTTTTTAAAAGTAATCATGGATTTCAATTGGTTAATGAAGTTAGTATTTCCCTTCTCTACAATTGATGAGGCAACTAGTTATATTAATCAGTTATTCAGTTAAGGAAATTATTATCCTTGTTGTAAAATCATTTTGAAAAGGAAATGGATTTAGAATATCCAAAAGTGGCTTATTTCAATTACCTTTAGTGAATATTCCTTCGTATTCTTATCTGGGGAAGTGGATTAAATATGTCTTTAATTTGTTAAGTCTTCCTAAAGGGGTTTAAATTATGTGGGTTGTCGTTTTGTTACGTTAACTTGTCTTGAAAGCCTTGGGTAGTACCTAGTGTCTAGTCAGTATTTTACCCGGTTTCCATGAACGGGGATGTTTGTGCCTCCTATGGAAGGAGTATATCATGTGCTTTGTTGCCTCCAGTGTTGGAGTGAGTTCTTTTTATGTTTCCTCCTAGAGTTGGAGTGAGTTATTTTTATATTTCTTCCTAGAGTTGGAGTGGTTGTGATGTCTTGTTTGTACACAATTGGGTTTCCTTTGTGTTTGGTTATGTCTGGTATGTTGTCAAGTAGAAGAATGACTTCCATTAGGGGCCAAAGCCATGAGAGGTAAATTGGGTAACCTTCGGGGGTAGTTTATTCAAGTGATAAACAAGCAGTGTAATCCATGTCAGTAATCTTATGTTGTACTTGAGTTGTACTTGTGATGTACTTGCATTGTACTTGTGTGGTGCATGTGATTGGTTGTGTCAATTTGGTTCAGTTATGATTCAACCTGTGTCTAGAGGTAGTTGGTCTTGTCTAGAAATCCTTGTTACTATCTCCTAGCATAGGGAGTAGACCTTTGGGTTCCACTTGGTTGGGTGGCATGCACCTTACTCTATTGGGCTTTCCTCTTGTTCGTGTTGACGAGATTTCAAGTTGGAGAGCTCGTGGGATCCTGTTACTCTTTATGCTTTTATTCATTTCAGTTAATCTTGTAATTTATTACCCCTCTTTGTTATCGAGGTGGAAGTTGTAATATGTAATCATGCTTTTGGATTTACCTCATTCGGGGAATGAGAGTTGAAACCTTATTGTTAATTGAGATCTTATGGTATCTTTATTTTCTTTGATGAATTTATCTTGTATGGAATGTATGTGTTCTTAATTTCATAAGTAATTAAATGTTCTGGTTTCAATTCTTTAATGTTGTTGTTGTGGGTTAATAAGTAATCTTAGTCTCATAACCTTAGAGGTTGTTGCAATGTGTAGTGATCTTGCATATTAATTGTACTTAACAAAAAAATAGTTCGTTTGTGAAGTTAATTGCAACTTCCTCTAGGGTTGCATGGTGGGGCGTTACACATGGTATCAAAGCCTCAAGTTCATACACTGGGTTCTTTGGGTACTGTTGGCATTTTTTACAACCCAAGAAGAAGCTTCTATGAGCTTGCCATACTCAATTTCAAAAGTTTTGAAGGCACTGTTGCAACTTAACGAGAAACTTGTAGCAAAACTGTTATCTGTCCTACACTTCGGACTCTGTAAGATCCAAGAGGGTATCCCTAAAATATATTGTCATTCATGATGAGAATGATTTCCTCATCCGTGGATAAACAATAGATAAATTCCAGTCTAAGTTAAACAAGATAAACCTTCAAGAAATTGGCTATTCCTCATAAGAATTCAGCTCTTATTTAACAAGGAATTGAAATAACACCTAAGTGTGTTTTTATGAAATATTCGAGTAAAATTGCCTGAAGCTATAACAAAAAATACAAGAATAATAAGCAGTCAGAGTACTAATGCCATATCCTAAAGCATGGAGTCAAACTAGAAACTGAACTATAGGGTAACTTTCATCTAGAGCATTTATGATCTGTATGTAAGGAATTACCATCCATTCATCAATACGTGAATCTATTACTCTTTAACAAATCCTATGTGTTAATCTACATAAAATTATTGAACAACTGAAGCATTTAACAGGTCCCTTGAACTAGAGCTATAGTCGAACATAATCCACAGTAAATGACAAGTGAAAATTAACGAACATCATCTTTGATAGACTTTTCTTTAAAAATTCATGCAAATTATTACAATAGGAGAGAAAATAGACTTAAAACAATCACAAGATTAGCATAAGTATGCTTCAAAACCCCATGATTTACTAAGTTCCCAAACAGACTCAAAGCTTCAAAAAAATTAGACAAATTCTTTTCTCTCTCTACTTGACTCTTCTCTTACGTATCTTAAGTAATTTCAATAGACCTCTTCCTCAACCCAGAATTCCCTTTTATAAAAACAAGGGAGCAAACAAGCTTTAGGCCGAAGGATACACATGTCCACTTTTTACTGGACTGCTAATTCCTAATCAGTTATCTTTACATCATTTGCATGTTAAGAGAAGAAAAGCTTAAAACAAAATGATGATTAGTTTGTTGCGTAGGAAAGGAAAGCGTGGTTCCAAGTGTTGATTCCCTCACACCAAAGCATGTTTTAACCGCTCCATTCACTGATTTCATTTGGACAATTTGTACCTGAATCCGGGAAGAGAATGCATTTCAAAATATAATAGCTTAGGCCAGACCTGTATTGTACATGACCATATTGCAATTCTTGTCCCCATTATTTATAATTCAAGTTCATCAATAAACATCTTTTTCAATGACTCGAAATCCTCCTCAGACGCCCAATTGAAAGCCACCACCCGATCCACCATTTTTGATAAGGTACATACTTTATCATCAATGACGTGGCTATCTTATCAAAATTCTCTAGGAAACTAATGACAAGTGATAACTTTTCTAAAGTGTTTTCCAACATGCGAATATCAACATTTTTGCATATCTCATGAGTCTGGGTAGTCATTATATTATTCATTTGCTCCTTCCACACTTGCAAAGGCTTGACACTATCCTGACTATGCAAAATATAGGGTAGTGGAATCAAATCTTTTCCATCATAAATATCCTTCAGTGCTTTGATTTTGGAATCCATAGGAGCAGTAGACCAATGGAATTTTTGCTCAACAATAGTATTAACAAATTTATATGTTGTCATGACTATAGGATATTTGTTCCCATCCTGTTTTGCCCCAACTGCCATGAATTTCCACTTTTCCATTCTAGGGCCCCATCTATTTAGCAAAGGGATAGCCAATTCTTTGTCCCTTGGAAATAATTCAATTGCTTGCAGCATCAAGGCATAATTCCCATGAACACCATTTAGCTTACTCTGGACCTGTTTATGAAAATGCCTTAACCCAGTATCAACAATTTTTGAATTATTCCTTCCTGCTGCATCTTAGATTTGGTTTACCATCTCCTTATATTCTTCAACCTGTTGGAGTAACTTTTCCCTAGAAGGATCTTCACTCGAGGTACTGGCCTTCTCAACTGCAATAGGCACTTGTCCCACATTATATGGGACCATAGCCCAAGATTGAACCTGCGCAGGGGGTTGGGGTTCATCTATTGGCGGGTCTTCAACAATTTGGCTAGAGCTAACCTACTTTTGAGACCTCAAGATTTCCATCTGTTTCCTTAATAAGGCCATTTCTATTTCCAATTCTGCCACCCTTTGCTGACTGTTATTATACTCAATAATAATGTCATTATACTGGTTCCTCAGAGTATCTCAGCTTTTAGTTAAATCCTCCACCGTTGCCTTAGTGAATTTGGCAACATTCACAACCATTTCAACAACCTCCAAGGCAGGGGTATCAGCAACTCTCTTCATAATCAAATGACCACTAAAATCAGACGTTTCAACAACAATATGTTTTTGAGACCCTATAAATAGTGACCATATTGCCAGAGAATCGCACTCTTCACTGAAGGTTGATCCTTTAAGTGCCAATTCCACCTCCTCCTCTATTGCAAGAAGCGGTCTATTTGCCCTTCTTAGTGTATCAATTACCATAGCATCAGAAATATCCCACACTTCTAGACCAATGCTCTGCCCTATTCTGGTGTGATTTCCTTAAACCTCTCCTTCAATTGCACTCTGACTTTTGACTGAATTACTTGCTTAGGAAGCTCTGCATGCAAACTTCGCTCATGTGCTACCTGTTCAGTATATGATGAGAGATGAGCTCTCCATACAAAATCTTCAAAAGCACGGGTATGGATAAAAGAGTCATCCATCATGAACTCTTTGCAGGCCTCCATCCTCAAATCATCACTATTTGTAATTCCTTTAATCTCATCTTTCCCCAATCTTAGAGTGATGGCTCCTGAGGTCGTTGCAATGTCAACTGGATCTAATGGCATTTCTAGATTTATTTCATCCGGAGTTACAATAATATCCTCCTCATCATTACCCCTTTGACCCACATCCCTCATATTGTCAGTTCTAGGCTTTTTTGGGGATGATGTGCTAATATGTTTTGAACTCTTCAGAGGCAAATCCCGATCAATAATACCAGGTATTGATTGCCTTAGGATGGATGATGCACCACTCATCGTAACCTCCTCTATCCTACTTCTCTTCCTTCTTGAAAACAACTTTATCTTCCCCTGAACCTAATAGGTAGGCCTTTCTTCAATTCTTATCTTAGGGTGCTCCTCGGTAACATGTGACTTTTCTTTTCCTTCTACAATTATTTCCTCCTTCAAGACTCCTACTATGTTCTCGAAATTATAAAGAGCATAGATTTCGTTGCTAAGCTCATCTTTGGCATTAGGTACAGGATCAAAACCAGGTATTTTCTCCTATTTACTTCTTACCATTTTTGAATAGGCAATGTACCTTACCTTTCTCTCATCCTATAAGTCCTTATCAAAAATATTCTTAATGATATCTTAGGGATAATAGAATTGTGCACAAAGATTCCAGTTTGATGCCTAGCCTTCATTTGGGAAATAAAACCCTCAGGATCATAATTCCTAGGGCGTATAGTTCTCAACCTATATGGCCTGAGTAACAAGTGTAAATTTCTCTGCCCTCCCTTTATCATGACAAAATCTGCAAAAGCTATATATTCGAGGAAAAAGGACCCCTTCTTGTGTTCAGCAGGCAGATGGAAATCTTGAGATGCTCCCAACTACCTCATAATCTCTACAAAACCGAGTCTGAGGGGAACTTTCTTAGGTAGGACAGATGGGATGGCATTTGTGCCAAAAAACCTGAAGATTGTAGTGCCATGATTGGGGATAATATCCACCCATTTTTGGGTTAAGTTCAACTCAGGCCTCCTCTCCATAGGTCTTAGAAAGTTGTGGATTTCCTTCAGAATCCTGAGGGGATCAACAACTAAAGCCTTCCTTAACTTAGATCTAAAAATATTATGAAAGGTGACATAATCAAACTTGTGATCATGCATATCCAGGACCCTAGTCCAATATTGGATAGGCATTTCAATATCTCCTTCCATCTTCCTCATCTCCATATCTTTCTCAAATGCTTTCTGACCCCTATATAAAAACATATGAATCAACAGTGAAAACCATCTGAATTTTACCCAATTCTTTCCCAGCTTCAAAGCTGCTAAGCCAAAATGTATGTTCTCTGCAAGGTAAGTGGAAAAGTCATATACCACATTATAACCAAGGTGTTGGAGGTTGACAACCATATACATTATCTCTATAGGCACAGTCTTCTTCAAGTCAATCCCCAAAACTTGACATAGTGCACAGACAGTCTTCTTGAAATGAGGGGAAAAGTAGTCTATTGGGAAAGGTTCAGGCTCATTCTTGCCAATCACAACCCTTTTCTGATACTTCCCTCTTTCTGACATAGACAAATGGGGTATTAAAAGGGATGTCCTTATCAAACCCTTGGTGTTTCTATACTCTTCCCTGAAGACCTCTAATTTGAATGGAATCATATCCCGGCTCCATTCATGCAAGTCAAAAATCTCTTTAATTTCCTCCCTTATTACTTTAATCATTGGCTCGCCAAGATGAGTTCTGACAATTTGAATCATAGGGTCGTACCTTGCAGAAATATCTTTTAATAAGTCTACATCTTCATAGACATTGGGTACCACCAGCTTACCCAGGTCCAATCTCCATGGATTACACAAAGGAACATGCAAATTTCTATTTCCAAACCAATTGGAAAACAACTGCCAACCAGTGTATGGCAATTCGACATCATGGATTGTACACTGTTTGTCCATTAAACCTTCATGAATCACGGGTCCATAGAACAATACCCTTCCTTCCTATTTTTTGCTCGTAGAAGGTTTCAATATATCAATAATATCTTGTGAGTAACCCCTAGGCATAGCCTCGAGACCAACAATTCGTGGCTTGGATGCCATATATTTTAAATAGAAGGGAATTTGAACTAGGGTTTTCTTTAAAAGACAAAGAATTACACCCTATTCTCGACTGTCATTATAGAAAAGTTCTTTATATTCACACAAATCACTAGCAATGACCTATATAAGCTATAACAGCCAATTCGCTTAACAATTCACCAGGAATCGAGAAGGAAACAATCACCAATTATTCAATAGGCAATGCTAATATATTCTGAAATTACAAAAGAAGGTGTATGTATCACTTAATGTTTATTTTGTAGAGCATCAAATGCTGTGATAATGGAGAATTGAGATAATAGCCACTTCCCCAAGCATCGAGGGATTCTTACAAACCAGAATGCAATACTAAAATAGCAGTTCACTCATTATTTAGCATTTAATTACGCAGGCCGAGTCGAACTTGACCATTACTATTCGCTCACGCGAGATAGAACAGCTATAGTACAACACCAGTTTGTTTGAAAACATGTCGTTGGTTCAGATTTGGTCAACAACAGTTTAAAAATAACACATCCTCCTTCCAATCAGCAAGCAAGCAAGAAAACTACCCATTAGGTACCACATCAGCATGGAACGGGTCCCACCACATTCGTTAATCGATAGCACTGGTGCCCACCCATCAACACATCGCATACCTCACAACATTATTGAAGCTAAAGTTTTAATTGTGTGAGGTCAGTGAGGGAGGGATGAGATGCATCAAAAAGTACACAGCTGTCGGCATCAACACCTATCCATCGGTCAACACTCAAAACCTAGCCCCACCAAGTTACACTACAAGTGATAGCATCTCGCAAGCCTCGCAGAATTTTTTGTGACGTAAGCACAAACCTTGCGAGGTGCGCGATGAACGGTCAAGATTGCAGTTACTGCATCCGTCGATTAATACAAATCTGCACATGCAAAATAGTTATTTTAAAGAAAGGGGACTGCTAGGCATATGGGGAAATAACCCATGGGGTCAAAAATAATTCAAAGGTTACATTGCAAAGGTTAATAGGCCGAAAACCACAGGAACGTACAAGTCAAAATGCAAAATCGAAAGGATAGGTAAAAGGGGTCGGTGAAGTGACGACCAAAGAGGCATAAAATATGACTTAAGTGATTGAGTACTGCTGATAGCAAGTCAACAACCAAAAAGAAAAATCCCCCAAATACCAAACCAATTGAAAAATAATGAAGATAAAACCACCACAAAGGGGAAAGAAATAAAAGCTCCACTAGTGGCTCCGACTGGGGATGTATGCCCCCTGTGGTTATAGCAAGAAACTAGAATCTCTGGTTATGCAGACTAGACAAAATGAGAGAGAACAAAAACCAGGATCAGCCCGGACAAGGCGAGCAAACAAAAAGTAAAATAAAATGACCAACATATATACATTATTCATAGGACTACACGTCATACATGGAAAAGATCTATTTCAAGAGAAATAGTATTTCAAGAACTTTTCATGTACTGGCAACTCAAGAATCTCACCCATAAGTGTTTGTAGGAAATATGAATCTTCCCCATGCGTATCCATAACAATATAAGGACCCAACCAAAGGGGATCAAACTTGCCATGTTTTCCCTTATCTTCTATCCTAGCATTCCAGAGAAGTACCATAGTTCCAACATAAAAATTTCCTTTTCATTGCCTTTCTATCATAGAGATGCTTCACCTGAAGGTGCAACTTCTCATTTCTCTTATGCACTTCCCTTCTGGTTTCATCTAGTTGACTCAATTCTTCCATCCTAAGTTGCATTTTGTCACATACATCATCATCATATTCCTGGACAAATTTATACATTTTTAACAAGTTATTGTGACGAATACGTGCCTCCACTCCATAAACTAGATTGAAAGGCGAATGACCAATTTCCTTTTTAATAGTAGTTCTATGAGCCCATAATGCCAGCTTCAGCTTTGAATCCCATGCCCTCTTGTTCTTTTCTATCATGCGCTTGATAATCTTCATCAAGCTCTTGTTGCTAGATTCTTCCTGTCCATTTCCTTGAGGATGATATGGGGAGGAATATGAAACAGTGATACCATACTGATTGCAAAAACTTACAAAATCTTCTAATTTGAAACACATTGCATTGTCTGACACAATTCTGTTAGGTACCCCAAATCGGCTTAAGATATTTTCAGTTAAGAAGTCAATAACAACTTTGCTTGTAGCCCTTCTAGTTGGAATGGCTTCAATCCACGGTGAAATAATTTGTAGCTACTAGTATCCAAGAATTCTCCCCACTGGATTTTTCAGATATTTCCCCTATAAAATCAATACCCCATTGTTGGAAGGGAGCAAAAACAGATATAGGTCTCAATGGTAAATTTCCAGAAAATTTCAACTTTCCGATGAATCTTTGACATGCATCACATTTTTTAACATACCTATGTGCATCCTTGAATACAGTAGGCCACCAATATCATGCTCTTAGAACTTTTTTGGCTTTTTTTTTAGCCATATAGTGTCCCTCGCAAACTCCCTTGTGCATTTCTATTAGCAAATCCTTAGCTTGATCTCCATCCACACACCTAAGGATAATGCCAAGGATAATGCCCTCAAGGTTTCTCCACCATAGCTCATCATCAATAATGACATATTTGATTGCTTGTAGTTTAAGAGTTATTTTTTCAGTAAGAGGCATACCTTCAGCACATTTCATTTTCTGCAAGTACTCCACAATCTTCCTATACCACCCACAGGTTTGCATGTCACAAATAGGTGCGACATTCTGTTGCTCTATATGGTTAATCTGATTGACTTCCAGATTTGTCTCAGTCATTAATTTGGCTAGGCCCTGATCCCTTACAAGCTTAGTAATCTGTATGTCAATATTAAACTCTTGGATTCTGTTAATCCATTTGCATCTCCTCCCTGTAGTTTCTTGTTGGGTGAAGATATCTTTGACTGCAGTTGTTGGTACATAGGCAACAATAGCTACTCCCATTAGGTAAGGTTTAAAATTTTTTATTTCCTTTACCAAAGCATATGCCTGCTTCTCAAATGTATCATATTTCAACTTTGCAGCTTGCATTGATTTACTAAAAAATGCAATTTGTTGCTCAAAACCATCATCATTCTTTTGTAATAGTACACCAGCTATAGTATGAAAAGAAGCAAAAGAGAATAACTAGAATGGTTTTGAATAATCTGGGGATTTGAGGATAGGTGCTTGCTTGATTACATCTTTGATAGCCTGAAAGGCTTTAGATGGCTCCCCTGTCCATATTATTTTTTCTCCTTTCCTCAACATCTTAGATATTGGGTGAACAATTTCAGCAAAGTTAGTGACAAATCTTCTTAAAAAATTTATTTGTCCAAAGAAATACTAGATACCTTTCACATTTTTTGGCTGCATGATCTTGTCAATAGTAGCCACTCTTTCAGGTTCAATCCGGATTCCATCTTTTGAAACAATATGTCCTAGCAATTTTCCTTCTTTCACCCCAAATGTACATTTTCTAGGATTCAGGGATACTCCATATTCCAAAGCTCTAACAAAAATCTTTTCCAAATGGGCACAATTGTCCTCTTCTTTCTTGCTATAAGCAGTGAGGTCATCCTGATAGATTGCAAGGAAAAGATCAATAAAATCCACAAAAGCCAAATCCATTGCTCTTTGAAAGGTCGCACCAGCATTTATCAATCCAAAAGGCATTCTAACATACACATATGTACCCCATGGCATGGTGAAAGTTGTCTTAAATTGCTCAGTTTCCTTAACCATGACCTGATTGTAACCAAAAAATCCATCCATTAATGATAATAATTCACAACCTGTGACCTTATGCAACATAGCTTCCATATTAGGCAAAGGGTAATTGTCTTTTAAAGAGGCCATGTTCAAGTTTCTAAAGCCAACACATAGCCTAATATCTCCATTCTTTTTTCTAACAGGTACCAAATTAGAGACCCAAGATGAATGTCTAATTGGTTTAATAATTCCTGCTTCCCTTAATTTAGCAAGCTCTTCTTGCATCTTAGGTTGTAGAGTAGGATTGATAGGTATTTTTTTTTTTCCTGAAAGGCTTTATATCAGGTTTCAATGGGATCTCATGGTGAAACAAATCCTCCCTGTATGCCTTCAAGTCTTCATATGACCAAGCAAAAAGATGTCTATATTTCTAAAGCAAAGTAATCAACATGCTTCTAATATGAGGCTTCATTTTATTTCCAATTTAAACATTCTTAGGAGCATTTTCGGTTCCCAGGTTTACTTCTTCTAAGTCATCCTTATGAGATGGTGTTTTCTTAGCTTTTGACATATCAGGGCCATTAAATACCCTCTCAAGTGCAACCAAACCTCTAGGGATAGTATTAGTTTTTAGCTGGACAACCTCATTTTTGAATAAGATTTCCTTACCATCAATATTAGTTACAAATGAACCAAAATCAATTTCCTAGCTTTCATATTGATCTACATAGTGTAAAATTTTTAGAATATCAGTATCATCATCAAATAATTGCCAGTTACATACATTGTCAGGCACTGCAAGCCTAGTTTGTACTTCTATTTGTGAGATGCCACCAAAAGTGACATCATCAAGTTTAACAACAATATTAGCTAATAGATCTGCTCTAGCATTATGTCCTCTTTCAATCCATTCAATGCCAAAAGCATTAAATCCTTCAATAATGTCCCATACTGCATTTCGGTATTGTCTGAGCCTCTTATCTTTAGTTGCAAAGCGAGTTCTTATTTGGGAAACCACCAACTCAGAATCTCCTAAAACTTTTAATACCTTAATACCGTGTTTTGAAGCTATCTTCAGATCGAGTATGAGAGCTTCATATTCAGCAACATTATTTGTACAAGAGAATTGCAGTAAGAATGAATACTTGAAAGTTTTACCTTGAGGTGAAACAAAATATATTCCTGCTCCTGAACCTTCTTTGGAGCAAGCTCCATCAAAATGCATGATCCATAAATCTCCTTCTGACAATTCCTTTGAAGATTCTTTGTTAATAGGTGTTAGTCGGGCATATTCTTCTACTTTATCTTCCTCAACACGGAAGTTATCCAAATCAGCCTCAACAAAGTTAATTCTGATAGATTCTAATGGGTCCTCAACATTTTCAACCATGTGGGGAGCTCTTTTTTCCCTATCAACCTTAACATCTTTCTGTTCAATGGAAAAGGTAGCAAAAGACAAGTCACACTGTATACTTCCACCCATTGAGGCATTCCAAGGCCGAAAAAACAACATACCATAGGTTGGTGGAATATCCACCACTGTAACACTCATATGTAATTCTTTTTCTAGAAGAGCTGCTAATCTATACGAAACGTCATTTATAATACCTATAATAGGTACTTCTCTAGAGTCCATTGCATAGCACTTACCATATGTACTATCAACTGTCAGCCCCATTGCATGCATTATTTTTACTGGCATCACATTGTTAGATGCTCCTGAATCAATCATGCAATTCCTTAGCATTTTTCCATCAATTATCAAGCTCAAGAAAAAAGGATTGACATGATTTGGGTTAGCTATGACTATAGTCCCCAAATATATTTGTGGACTTTCTGTAGTGACTTCTTCCTTTGTCTTTTTCTTTTCTATATCATTTTGATTAGACGCCACTTATTCTTTTCTTTTTGTGGGAATACTATTTATGAGTGCAACTATCTTGTCTTTATGTTCATCTATCCTCATCATTTCAAGGAAAGGAATAGTAACCTTAACTTGTGAAAGTACTTGGAACATATCTATTGAAGTATACTTAGGTAGGTCAGGAAAGCATGTTCTTTCAGAAATTACCTTTTCTTTCTCCTTGAAAATTTCTTTACCAGAAGACTTCTGGTGACTGTCCTTACTCTTTTGATGTATAACTTCATCATTTTCTTTGGCTTTATCCACCCTTTTTGCCCATATCCTAGGTTCTCTTATCTCCTTAGGCTTTGGATCAATATTCTTGGCCTCCAAACTTGCTTTTGGCTTAATTACCTCCTTCTCCTTTATGAACAAACTACAAGGGTTAACAGCATCACTAGGGACAATCCTATTTCTTAGTTGTATATTATTTCTTGCCCTAGCAACTAAAGCAACAATATACTTTTCAATTTCTTCATTAGAAGGTCTTCTTAACACCGTGTCATCTATCTCAAATTCATTCACAAAACAATCATCATTGTCTTCTTCATTTGGAAACACTTGCTAATGATATATGTCATTTTGTTGCCTTCGAGCATCAATATCTCGGGCACAAGATTCCTCTTCTGAGGAATAATCTTCACAGACAAAATCAGCTGGTCCCAACAATACATTGGTCATTATGTCTTGATCTTAGGGAGGCTGGGAGTCTTCCTGATTTTCTTGAGAATCCAGCATTGATTGGGCTACTACACACTATTGTGAAGAATGTGGCATTCCGCATATCTCACACCATAGTATATTTTTTGCATTATTTACAGATTGCCTTTGTAGAGGATCAGGTGGGATTTGGTTATGTTTTTTATTTCCTTGAAGGGGTTTACCATTATTCCAATTTGTATGGTAAGGATAATCTTGTAACCTTGGGGGTCTATCATTCCTCTGGAAGGGAGGCTTATCATTCTTTACTTGTTTCTGGAACAGAGTAAGAACTTGATCTATCTTATCATCAATGGGGGTAAGTTTACCAATCTTCTCTGTTTGATTTCTTATGCTTTTAAAAGCCTTAGGATCCTCTCTTCTTCCCACTTTACCCAAAGCCCTTCTATTATTTTCAATATTAACCACCATCTTATATGCTTGTCTTAAATTTTGAGGATCTTTATCTCTTAACAAATAGCACACTTTAGCATCATAGGCATTACAATATACAACTAGACATGCACTTTCATTGGATCTTAGATATGCAGGGACTCTTGTCATAGCCTTTTGGAAATGGGAATTAAATTCAATAACTAGTTCATTGTGCCCCTTAGTAATATTGTTGAAGTCATTCAACTTGAATCTAGGATCAGTCTGATCCCCATTTTGCTCTCTGAAAACTCTATAAAAGGCATCTCGGGAATCAATACTACCATCAGGTAATCCTCTGTACCAGTCCCTAGCATCTACCACCAATGATTGCATAAAATATTTCATAGCCACATCATCATCCTAGAGTTCAAAGTCTTTAACAAAGCCTTGAAAAGCTTTCAAATGATCTTCTCCACTAAAAGCATTATTTCTGGTGAATTTTAGGAGATGTTTCCGTGCATTATTTGGGACTGTATTTGGATATCCCCTAATATTATCAAAGCACAATTACCTATACCTATCAACTTGAGATGCCCCACCTCCACGTCCATTTCTAGGGGTAACATGTTGTTCAACATCTTTCTTGTCACCCCCATCATTACTTTTATCAACACTATCTCCTCGCTTAACCTTAGCAATGCTTGCATCTCCATTTTCTGAATATGAGTTGGTAATCTTATGGCCACCTCTACTTCCACCACCTTGATTACCACTACAACCCTCTGTATAGGCTTGCTTCTCAGACTTCTTGTTTAATGACTCATTTTTTCTTTTACCAGAACCAGAAGCTTGAGGGTTTTCTGAGGACATCTTGAGAAAGGCTATCTTCCGAGACACCTCGGCATTAGCAGCTTCTATTTCAGCTTTCCTCATATCAGCTTTTAATTGATCATTCAATAGTTGTAACCTCAAGAGCTCAGGATTATGTTAGAAATCCAATGATCGAAGATTAATTCCCATTCCTTTGCCTACCAGACTATTTAATTCATGATTAGCAGAATATTTGTAGTTCAAAAAACCTTGAAAGGTTTTCTTAGAATGATCAATATGGCCTTTCCCATGGTCTTGAAAGGTTATCTTCTTGGATCCCACATAATCCTCTGCACCCCTGGTAGATAGAGTACATGAAGTATATGTAGGAGTAGAAGAAACTCCCATTGGAATTGTTACTTTAGGTATTTCACATGCCCTTTCAGCAGCTGCCTTAGCCACCCTTTCTTCAAAGGCTTTTCTCTTAGCTGCCTCTTCCCTCATCTTCTCAACCTTCTTCTTTTGGGAATTTCTTTCGAGCTGCTTAGCCTGGCATTGCTCCAAATTCTCTCTTCTTATTCTATCTCTATTATCTTCCTCTTCTTGCAACCTTCTCTCTTCCTCAATCAGGATTTGCATATCCTTGTCTATATCCGTCTCATTTTCAAGAATATTCCTTACCTCACTAGGATTCGGGGTATAATACGGTTGTTCTGCCTGGTCTTCTTCCTAAATAAAAGGCATCCCCTCACTCAAAGGCATTCCTTTGGGTTTGAAATTTTTCCCAGTGAAGATGGATATGGTATCAGGTGTTGTGGCCTCTGGGAACGTCTTATCTTGTTCCCAGAAACCCCGCTGCTCCTCTTCTTTGGACATATCAGCTTCAATTTCGCATGCCGTTTCAAAAGGGAAACTACCTTGATCCGATTTAGATATAATAGTATCTGAGGAATTTTCACTTATGAAAGTACTATTTATCTCGGTATTTAAAGTAGGAGAAAAAGCAATAGAGGATGAAACAAACTTACTTGGGGTATCACTTATTTTTACCCATTTCTTTTCTTATCCTGACTCAAGTTGTATCATTGGCTCAGGATTATTTTTTGTATAGTTTCTTGTCTTCCTCATGCCCTCTGGTGTTTGAGAACCTTCCTTTGCACGTTGCCTATAACAATTTTTATGAAATGTGTTGTTCGAGATATCAGAGTCACCACCCAAAATATCGGGAATGATGAAGTGTTTGCACTTCGCTTTTGCACTCGTGACTTTGGAAAAGATTTCAAACATCACTTGACACATTGACAAGGAACAGAGAAAAAACAAACGCATGTATTCAACACAATAAACACAACGATAGGACAAAACAACTATATTATAAAACTGAATCTGACTTAAACCAGATCTGCACTGAGAGACTGTTCATTCGTTACTTTCCCTAGCGGAGTCGCCATTCTGTTGGCATTTTTCACAATCCAAGAAGAACCTATAGAAGCTTCTATGAGCTTGCCATACTCAATTTCAAAAGTTTTGAAGGCACTGTGCCAACTTAATGAGAAACTTGCAGCAAAACTGTTATCTCTCCTACACTTTGGACTCTGTAAGATCCAAGAGGGTATCCCTAAAATATATTGTCATTCATGATGAGAATGATTTCCTCATCTGTGGATAAACAACAAATAAATTCCAGTCTAAGTTAAACAAGATAAACCTTCAAGAAATTGGCTATTCCTCATAAGAATTCAGCTCTTATTTAACAAGGAATTGAAATAACACCTAAGTGTTTTTTTATGAAATATTCGAGTGAAATTGCCTGAAGCTATAACAAAAAATACAAGAACAATAAGTAGTCAGAGTACTAGTGCCATATCCTAAAGCACGGAGTCAAATTAGAAACTGAACTATAGGGTAACTTTCATCTAGAGCATCTATGATCTGTATGTAGGGCATTACCATCCATTCATCAATACGTGAATCTATTACTCTTTAACAAATCCTATGTGTTAATTTGCATAAACTTATTGATCAACTGAAGCATTTAATAGGTCCCTTGAACTAGAGCTATAGTCGAACATAATCCAAAGGAAATGACAAGTGAAAATTAATGAACATCATCTTTGATAGACTTTTCATTAAAAATTCATGCAAATTATTACAATAGGAGAGAAAATAGACTCAAAACAATCACAAGATTAGCATAAGTATGCTCCAAAACCCCATGATTTACTAAATTACCAAACAGACTCAAAGCTTCAAAAAAACTAGACAAATTCTTTTCTCTCTCTACTTGACTCTTCTCTTACGTATCTTAAGTAATTTCAACAAACCTCTTCCTTAGCCCATAATTCCCTTTTATATAAACAAGGTAGCAAACAAGCTTTAGGCCGGAGGATACACATGTCCACTTTTTACTGGACTGCTAATTCCTAATCAGTTATCTTTATATCATTTGCATGGTAAGAGAAGAAAAGCTTAAAACAAAATGATGACTAGTTTGTTGCAGAGGAAAGGAAAGTGTGGTTCCAAGTGTTGATTCCCTGACACCAAACCATCTATTAACCGCTCCATGCACTGATTTCATTTGGACAATTTGTACTTGAATCCAGGAAGAGAATGCATTTCAAAATATAATATCTTAGGCCAGACCTATATTGTACATGACCATATTGCAATTCTCATCCCCATTATTTATAATTCAAGTTCATCAATAAATATCTTTTTCCATGACTCGAAATCCTCCTCAAACGAGCAATTGAAAGCCACCACCCACTCCACCATTTTTCGATAAGGTACATACTTTATCATCAATCACATGGCTGTCTAATCAAAATTCTCTAGGAAACTAATGACAAGTGATAACTTTTCTAAAGTGTTTTCCAACATGCGAATATCAGCATTTTTGCATATCTCATGAGTCTGGGCAGTCATTATATTATTCATTTGCTCCTTCCACACCTGCAAAGGCTTGACACTATCCTGACTATGCAAAATATGAGGTAGTGGAGTCAAATCTTTTCCATCATAAATATCCTTCAGTGCTTTGATTTTGGACTCCATAGGAGTAGCAAACCCCTGGAAGTTTCGCTCAACAATAGTCTTAACATATTGATATGTTGTCATGACTGTAGGATATTTGTTCCCATGCTATTTTTCCCCAATTGCCATGAATTTCAACTTTTCCATTCTAAGGCCCCATCTATTTAGCAAAGGGATAGCCAATTCTCCGTCCCTTGGAAATAATTCAAGTGCTTGCAGCATCAAGGAATAATTTGCATGAACACCATTCAGCTTACTCTGGACCTATTTATGTAAATGCCTTAACACAGTATCAACAATTTCTGAATTATTCCTTCCTGTTGCATCCCGTATTCGTTTTACCATCTCCTTATATTCTTCAACCTGCTGGAGTAACTTTTCCCTAGAAGGATCTTTGCTCGAGGTATTGACCTTCTCAACTACAATAGGCACTTGTCCCATACTATACGGGACCATAGCCCAAGATTGAATCTGTGCAGAGGGTTGGGGTTGATCTATTGGTGGGTCTTCAATAATTTGGCTAGAGCTAACCTGCTTTTGAGACCTCAAGATGTCCATCTATTGCCTTAATAAGGCCATTTCTATTTCCAATTCCACCACCCTTTGCTGACTCTTATTATACTCAATAATAATGTCATTATACTAGTTCCTCAGAGTATCTCGGCTTTTAGTTAAATCCTCCACTGTTGCCTTAGTGAATTTGGAAACATTCACAACCATGTAAACAGCCTCCAAGGCAGGGGTATCAACAACTCTCTACACAATCAAATGACCATTAAAATCGGACGTTTCAGTGACAATAGGTTTTCGGGACCCTGTAGATAGTGACCATATTGCTAGAGAATCCCACTCTTCACAGAAGGTTGATCCTTTAAGTGCCAATGCCGCCTCCTCCTCTATTGCAAGAAGCGGTCTATTTTCCCTTCTTACTGTATCAAATACCACATAATCAGCAATATCCCATTTAGGGAGTAGCAATATCCCACACTTTTGGACCAATGCTCTATCCTGTTCTGGTGTGATTTCCTTAAACCTCTCCTTCAATTGCACTCTGACCCTTGACTAAATTACTTGCTCACGAAGCTTCGGATGCAAACTTCTCTCATGTGCTACGTATTCAGTATATGATGAGAGATGAGCTCTCCATACAAAATCTTCAAAAGCATGGGTATGGATAAAAGAGTCATCCATCATGAACTCTTTATAGGCCTCCATCCTCAAATCATCACTATTTGTAATTCCTTTAATCTCATCTTTCCCCAATCTTAGAGTGATGGCTCCTAAGCTCATTGCAGTGTCAGTTGGATCTAGTGGAATTTCTAGATTTATTTCATCCGAAGTTACAATAATATCCTGCTTATCATTACCCCTCTAACCCTCATCCCTCATACTATCAGTTCTAGGATTCTTTGGGGATCATGTGCTAATCTGTTCTGAACTCTTCGGAGGCGAATCTAGATCAATAATACCAGGTATTGATTGCCTTAGGATGGATGATGCACCACTCATCGTAAACTCCTCTGTCCTACTTCTCTTCCTTCTTGAAAACACCTTTATCTTTTCCTAAAGCTGATAGGTAGGCCTTTCTTCAATTCTTATCTTAGGGTGCTCCTCAGTAATAGGTGACTTTCCCTTTCATTCTACAATTCTTTCCTCCTTCAAGACTCCTACTATGCCCTCGAAATTATCAAGAGCATAGATTGCCTTGCTGAGCTCATCTTTGGCATTAGGTATAAGATCAAAACTAGGTATTTTCTCCTATTTACTTCTTACCATTTTTGAATAGGCAATGTACATTGCCTTTCTCTCATCCTGTAAGTCCTTATCAAAAATATTCTTAATGATATCTTCAAGATAGTAGAAATTATGGACAAAGGTTCTAGTATGATGCCTAGCATTTATTTGGGAAATAAAACCCTCAGGATCATAATTCCTAGGGCATACAGTTCTCAACCTATATGGCCTGAGTAACAAGTGAAATTTCTCTGCCCTCCCTTTATCATGACAAAATCTGCAAAAGTTGTATATTCGGGGAAAAAGGACCCCTTCTTGTGTTCAGCAGGTAGATGGAAATCTTGAGATGCTCCCAACTACCTCATAATCTCTACAAAACCGAGTTTGAGGGGAACTTCCTTAGGTAGGATAGATAGGATGGCATTTGTGCTAAAAAACTTGAAGATTGTAGTGCCATGATTGGGGATAATATCACCCCAATTGTGGGTTAAGTTCAACTCAGACCTGCTCTCCATAGGTCTTAGAAAGTCATGGATTTCCTTTGGAATCCTGGGGGGATCAACAACTAAAGCCTTCCTTAACTTAGATCCAAATATATTATGAAAGGTGACATAATGAAACTTGTGATCTTACATATCCAGGACCCTAGTCCATAATTGGATAGGCATTTCAATATCTCCTTACATCTTCCTCATCTCCATATCTTTCTCAAATGCTTTCTGACCCCTATATAAAAACATATGAATCAACAGTGAAAACCATCTGAATTTTACCCAATTCTTTCCCAACTTCAAAGCTGCTAAGCCAGAATGTATGTTCTCTGCAAGGTAAGTGGAAAAGTCATATACCACATTATAACCAGGGTGTTGGAGGTTGACAACCATATACATTATCTCTATAGGCACAGTCTTCTTCAAGTCATTCCCCAAAACTTGACATAGTGCACAGACAGTCTTCTTGAAATGAGGGGCGAAGTAGTCTATTGGGAAAGGTTCAGGCTCAGTCTTGCTAATCACAACCCTTTTCTAATACTTCCCTCTTCCCGACATAGATAAATGGGGTATTAAAAGGGATGTCCTTATCAAACCCTTGGTGTTTCTATACTCTTCCTTGAAGACCTCTAATTTGATGGGAATCATATCCCAGCTCCATTCATGCAAGTCAAAAATCTCTGTAATTTCCTCCCTAGTTACTTTAATCATTGGCTCGCCAAGATGTGTTCTGACAATTTGAATCATAGGGTCATACCTTGCAGCAATATCTTTTAATAAGTCTACATCTTCATAGGCATTGGGTACCACCAGCTTACCCAGGTCCAATCTCCATGGATTGCACAAAGGAACATGCAAATTTCTATTTCCAAACCAATTGGAAAACAACTGCCAACCAGTGTATGGCAATTCAACATTGTGGATTATACACTATTTTTCCATTAAACCTTCATGAATCACGGGTCCATAGAACAATACCCTTCCTTCCTTTTTTTTCTCATAGAAGGTTTCAACAGATCAATAATATCTTGTGAATAACCCCTAGGCGTAGCCTTGCAACCAACAGTTCATGCCTTGGATGCCATATATTTTAAACAAAAGGGAATTTGAACTAGGGTTTTCTTTAAAAGACAAACAATTACACCCTATTCTCAACTGCCATTACAGAAAAGTTCTTTATATTAACACAAATCACTAGCAATGACCTATATGAGCTCTATTAGCCAATTCGCTTAACAATTCACCAAGAATCGAGAAGGAAACAATCGCCAATTATTCAATAGGCAACGCTAATATATTCTGAAATGACAAAAGAAGGCGTATGTATCACTTATTGTTTATTTTGCAGAGCATCAAATGCCGCGATAATGGAGAACTGAGATAATATCCACTTCCCCAAGCACCGAGGGATTCTTGCAAACCAGAATGCAATACTGAAATAGCATTTCACTGGTTATTTAGCATTTAATTACACAGGCCAAGTCAAACTTGACCATTACTATTCGCTCGCGCGAGATAGAATGGCTATAGTACATCACTAGTTTGTTTGAAAACACACCGTTGATCAAAAACATAGTTGGCCAGACGAATGGTTTAGATTTGGTCAACAACAGTTTGAAAATAACACATCCTCCTTCCAGTCAGCAAGCGAGCAAGAAAACTGCCCATTAGGTACCACATCAGTACGGAACGGGTCCAACCACATTCATTAATCGATAACACCGGTGCCCATGTGTCAACACAACGCATACCTCGCAGCATTATTGAAGCTGAAGTTTTAATTGGGCGAGGTAGGCGAGGGAGGGTCAAGATGCTTTGGAAAGTACACAGCTGTCAGCATCAGCACCCATCCATCGGTCAACACTCAAAACTTGGCCCCACCAAGTTACACAATAGGTGGCAGCATCTCGCAAGCCTCGCAGCATTTTCTGTGATGTAAGCACAAACCTTGCGAGGTGTGTGATGAACGGTCAAGATCGTAGTTACTGCATCCGTCGATTAATACAAATCTGCACATGCGAAATAGTTACTTTAAAGAAAGGGGACCACTAGGCAGACGGGAAAATAACCCATAGGGTCAAAATTAATTCAAAGGTTATGTTGCAAAGGTTTGTAGGCCAAAAACCACAGGGATGTACAAGTCAAAATGCAAAACCGAAATAATAGGTAAAAGGGGCTGGTGAAGTGATGACCAAAGAGGGATAAAATATGACTTAAGTGACTGAGTACTGCTGATAGCAAGTCAATGGCCAGAAAGAAAAATCCCCCAAATGCCAGACCAATTGAAAAATAATGAAGATAAAACCACCACAGAGGGGAAAGAAATAAAAGCTCCACCAAGTACTTTGTGCCCACTAGGTTTTCCCTATGAATCTGTTAGTGGAATTTTTAAGTGATCACGTAATCATGGCTTTTACCTTAGCATGACATACTCTGTGGAAAAGAGTAGCATGAAAGTAACCTAATAAAAGCTTATGGTTGGAAAGTTTTGTTGTGTACCCCATGGGTTATGGTATTGGATGTTCCTAGGGCATGTGCAGGATCATCATGGAAAAAACAGGTCCTTAAGTGGCAATGAAAATTTAGAAAATTAGAGTTAGGCAGCTTGACATAAAAATTTGAATAAATTATCTATATTATTTCAAAAATATGTAAGAATAGAATATGTGGAAAACTGAATGTAGTTTCTAAACTACTAGGTTAATTTTTGTAAGAAAAAAATCTATTTGGTGAAAATTTGAAATTTCAATGCAGTAGTACTAAAATTTTAGGGAAAAAATAAAAAGTAGGTGTCTGTCTGACCACCCTAACCATAATAAAATCATAATATTTTTTTATAAAATTTTAGATATAAGTAGAGGACTCATGTCCGGATGTGATGCATATTTTTTTGTAATTTTTTTTCAAATAAATAATTAATTTATGAATTTGTTATTACAACTTTTTAAAAATATTAAAATTTGTATGTCTGACCACCTTAACTTGGTCAAAACTTAATTGAATTTTTTTTTTTTTAATTTTAATCCTATAGTATGTGAAGCATAGAATGTGACGCATGTTTTGGATTCAAAACATGTGATACCATTTGAAAGTTATAGATGTTTTTTTATCAGACTATCAATCAAGACTTTAGTCGTAATTCTAATAAAAAATAAATAATTATTATTTATTAGATTCTAAAGAAAATATAATTTATACTAGTAGAAAGTTGAGAAACTCCTTTACAAACCCTTTTCGTTTTATCAATTTTACGTAAAATAAAAGTCGTCAGCCACATGGGCGAAGTCTGAAAAAACAAGGTAAGTTCTTAAACATGTTTTACGTGTTGACTTTTAGGATTGGTAGGTCCGAACCAAATCCCAAGCCTTATACAGAGCCTAATACCAAGGCATTAAATTTTGTGTCAGAATATCAGATATCCGATTCAAATCGGATATCCGATTTGAATCCAATATCGGATTTGAATTCGATATATGATATCTTTTAGATCAGTTTTAAAACAATTTATACAATCTTTAATATATTATTTAAAAATGCAATTAAGTTTATAATTTAATATATATAATATCCAATAAAGTTTATAATGTAATATATTTAATATACAACTTATGGTAATCTCTTACCGAATTATGTATTTAATATATAATATATTATTAAATGTATAATATTTAAATATTATTTCAATATTTTAGTTAATCCATAAATAATTAAATATATATATTACCAATTTATAAAATATTTAAATATTATCTCTTTCCCTCTCGCTCTCTCCACCTCTATCTCTCTCAAGTCTCTCACTCAATCACTCTTCTCTCTTTCTCTCTCTCTCACTCTCCCATCTCCTTCTCACTACCTCTCATTCTATCTCTCCCTCTCTCCCTCTCCCTCTCCCTCTCCATCTCCCTCTGCCTCTCCCTCTCCCTCTCTCCCTCAACTCTAAATCCTCTCTCCCTCTCCCACTCTCCCTCTCCCTCCCCCTCTTTTCACTCCCTCCTCCTCCCTCTCTCCATCTCTCGCTTCCCACCATACTCTCTCCTCCCTCCTCTCCCTCTCCCACCTCCTCCCACCCTCTCACCCCCCACCTCCTCCCTCCTATCTCCACTCATCTCCCTCTCCTCCCTCCCCTCCCTCCTCCCCACTCCTCTCTCTCCCTCCTCACTCTCTACCTCCCACCCATCTCCCTCTCTCCCTCTCCCTCCCTCCCTCTCCTCCTCACTCTCCCTCCCACTCTCCTCGGAAGGAAGGAGGAAGGAGGAAGGAAGGAAGGAAGGAAGGAAGGAAGGAAGATGGAAGGAATGGATCCGGAAGGAATGGATTTGAGATCTGAGATGATCGACCTGACGATGATTGAGATCCTGTTCAATCAAGACCTTCAAGGACCCCTAAATGGTTAGTTGAAATTGATGATAACATTATAAACAATTTTGAAGGCAAGAGGTCAACACGAACTATTTGGTTGTGGGCTATAATAATTTTCAACCAATATTTTAGCGATAAGACATTGACTGAGCAATTCCAACTTTTTGTACAATTGCTAAAGATGCAAAAGATGAGACCTTTGCTAGCCAAATTGAAGATTCGTCTGAATAAGAGAGCCGAAAAAAATTCTATTATTGTCAAAAATATTTTTAATGCTCTCAAGTCTATTGGAAAAATAACAAGGAAAAAGATAAGAGAGCTGCTCAAAGAGTCATTACCACTACCCTAGTAAGCCATCAATTGAAAAAGGCTCACTTTATGAGACAAACTTGTATTGATTTTGACTTAAATCATAAAACTTTGGATAGAGCACTTGCAAGAAGAGAAAGAATAGATGATCCTCTTCAAAATTATACATGGGCTTTTTCCGGAAGGCTTACATGTGTTGATAAGAAGCTAACCGATAATGTAAAGCAGACAATTCAACAATTTTGGCATGATAACTCTAGAGTATCACCCAATGCAAAGGATGTTTTAAAGTTAAGAATTGGTAGTCGAGACCGTACATCGCATCCTAAACATTTCTTGGAATCAAGCCAAACAATGTTGTTCAACAAATTTAATCAAACACATCCAAATATGGAAATCTCGCAAAGAACTTTTGAAGGTTTGAAGCCATTTTACTGTGTGCCTCTTAAGATTCGTAATACTTGTTGTTGCAAATACCATGTGGAGTTTTCAATGTACCATGAACTATTATGCTATATCCGTTCTACTTTGCATACTAATGAAATGTTGCAGGAGTGTGGTACAATGCATCTTCCAAAATCATGAAAGGACTTGCTAGATCTATTTTTATGTTCTAGGGATGATGGTTCCTTTTTCTATAGAAATAATTGTTTAAATGTGAAGTGCTCACAATGTGGTAGCTTGTCAAAGTTTGTTCAATTTTTTCATGAGGGTTCGGAACATGAATTTGGAAAGAATCTTGTTGAAAAAAAAAGATATGAGATAGTCAAATATACTTTGCAGAGTGGAGGTGAAGGTTCTAGATGTGAGTTGGTTACAAAAGAATGCAGTGTTGCTGATTTTATTTCAGATTTTAAGGACAATCTTTTCTACAAATATGCAAGGCATAGTCATATGTCTCAGTGGTTGGATCAACAATTTAGGATATGTAAGGACTCTTTTCCGATTGGCACTATTATATCAGTGGTTGATTTTGCTGAAAACTACACATTGCAACCACAAAATGAGGTACAATCTCAGTATTACAATTCCATTCAGATTGTTGTTTTCGTCTACATAACGTTTAGACATGCACCTGATAGTACAGAGGAGGATCAAAAGATAATCTGAGAGTATCACTTTTATATGAGTGATGATAGATCTCACTCATCCGAGTATGTCCAACATTGTTTCGAGAATTTTTTTGAGTTCTTGCAGGAGCATGATATAGCACTGGGCTGACATCTCATTTGGTCAGATAATTGTATAGGTCAATTCAATAATGCTCGTATGTTTTATTGGTTGAGTAGAATGCATGTAGAGAGGGGTGTACCTAATATTTGGAGTTTTTTTGAAGCTAAGCATGGGAAAGGGGAGCATGATGGAGTAGGTGTATGTGTAAAAAGAGCTCTAGTTAAGGAGCAATTGAAGATTTTAGGAGAAAAATTCAGCGATGCACATTGTATTGTTGATTGGTGTAGTTCAGCATTGTCACAGGGAGGGACACTTGATTCAACAGTGCATAAATTCTTTTGGTTGGTTGAGGAGGGTACAATGGGAGGTAGATTGGATTGTCATACAATCAAAGATTCTTTAAAGATGAATTCATTTCGAAGCTCAGATGCAAGCACATGGACCATTTGGAAATGATAGCTGGCTTGTTTTTGTCAGAGTTGTATTCAGTGCGAGTGGGATCAATGCGAGTCAAGTGAGTGGGTGGATACATGGGTTCCATAGTATCTAACTCCTTTATCTCAAACTATATCCATGAAAAATTACACAATCAAAAGTTCACTTGATTACGATCGGCTTTCAGATCTACTACATCCAGGACATGTTTTTGCAGTTGTTGCACCATAGGGGAATGAAGAGAGATCATAATATTGGTTGGCTCGATGTGTGCGAGTAAAGCACAAGCTAACACAATCAATGGAAGATGATGATGGGTTCATGTATCCTACAAGTTTAGTTGTGGTTGCAGGAACTTGGTTTTGAACATACATGATTAGGAAGAATGGCATACCTGCATTTGAAGACTACGAGAAACACAAAACCATTCTCATATATTCACACCTTGTTATAGCAACAAATGTTAAGTTGTTGAACCATCATGCCAAACCAAAGACAAAACAACTATGGACACTTAGTAATGTTGATCATGAAGCAATATTGGATACTCTTAAGCAAAGAGATGACCCTTCAGGAACAATTGAATAGCATATTCAAGAATGTAAAGTACAATGCTTAAGCCTATTTTTTGTTGTGACAATATAGATATATCATTTGACAATTTTTGCGATATTCCTGGCACGATTTCTCATGGACCTGCTGCAACAATAGCCAACTCTGATCCTTTCAAAGAGGTATGTGACATATTACTTTAATATAGATTGGTTATTCAAAGCATCTTTTATAGTTTTCATTACCAATTCATCATCACTTAGTATGTTTAGATTAATACGGATTTGTTAGTCTAAGCATATTTTTTGTTGTTACAATATAGATTTATCATTTGACAAATTTTGTGATATTCTTGGCACGATTGCTCATGGACTTGCTACAACAATAGGCAACTCTGATCCTTTCAGAGAGGTATGTGATAAATTACAATAATATCGATTGGTTATTCCAAGCATATTTTCTATTTTATGTAGTTTAACTGCTACCTTGATGGTTTGTACAGGTGCTTGTCACTCGAAAATGACAACATACTACTCTTGTGGAAGACTATGCCTTGAATGCCTCAAAAAGGCAAATTTTTTAAAAATTGAATTTTGAAATGTGAAACAATGTAACAAGGTCATAACTGTGTATAGGCATAATCTATATATTGTGATATTTTTTGAAATATGGTTCAAATGTCTGCCATTGTACTTAATCGAGCTACAACCGAAGGTTTTCTTCCTAGTTCTTTCTTGTCGGTATGCTTGTTTGAACCAAGTTTTGTAATATCTCCTATTTATATATAAAAAATTACAATGGCTTGCCACTTTTTTGAAAAACAAAAAAGTAAAAAGTTCATTGTGAATTTCATTTTCCATATAATTGATTCAATTTGATTGGGAAAGAGCTAGGACTTGCAAAATCTTGATCCAACCTTAAATATTTCTGCCCTCACATTTCATTGACATTAGCACTTTGGACTCTTAAGGGAAAACGCCACTCCGATGCAACTCGGAGCGATTCGATGTATTTGGGTGCAAGAGAGAACCATACCTAGTGTAAACGTACCCATCCGGACATATTAGAACAGTCCATTGGGTCGTACAAGTTTGAGAATGAAAGTTGCACCATTTTGTAACTTCACACTACTTGCATTTGATAACTTTTCCCTCAATTGAAAACTCATCACCACGGGAAAATGCCTTCGAGATAGCAAAAACCGAGAGAGGTTATTGTAGATGGTCTCAACACAATCCCGTATCCTTAGACGAAGAGTTTAAAAGCATCACGGTTTCTGAGAAATAGTCCGTCAAAGTTTGCTGCCTTTTAGCACTTTGGACTCTTAAGGGAAAATGTCGCTCTGATGCAGCTAAGAGCGATTCGACATATATGGGTGCAAGAGAGAACCATACATAGCGTAAACGTACCCATCCAGATGTGTTGGAACAGTCCATTGGGTCGCATGAGTTCTAGAATGAAAGTTGCACCACTTTGCAACTTTACACTGCTTGCATTTGAGAACTTTTCCCTCAACTAAAAACTCATCACCACGGGAAAACGCCTTCGAGATAGAAAAAACCAAGAGAGGTTATTGTAGATGGTCTCAACGTGATGTCGTATCCTTAGACGAAGAGTCTATAAGCATCACAGTTTTTGAGAAATAGTCTATCAAATTTTGCTGCCTTTTAGCACTTTAGACTCTTAAGGGAAAACGCCGCTTTGATGCAGCTCGGAGCGATTCGATATATATGGGTGCAAGAGAGAACCATACCTAGCATAAACATACCCATTTGGATGTGCTAGAATAGTACGTTGGGTCGTACGAGTTCGAGAATGCAAGTTGCACCACTTTACAACTTTACACTGCTTGCATTCGACATCTTTTCCCTCAACTGAAAACTCATCACCACGGGAAAACGCCTTCAAGATAGAAAAAAAAAAGAGAGGTTATTGTAGATGGTCTCAACACAATCTTGTATCCTCAGACGAAGAGTCTGTAAGCATCACAGTTTCTGAGAAATAGTCTATCAAAGTTTGCTGCCTTTTAGCACTTTGGACTCTTAAGGGAAAATGTTGCTCCGATGCAACTCAAAGTGATTCAACATATATGGGTGCAAGAGAGAACCATAACTAGCGTAAAAATACCCATACGGACATTTTAGAACAGTCTGTTGGGTCATACGAGTTCGAGAATGAAAGTTGCACCACTTTGCAACTTTACACTACTTGCATTTGACAACTTTTCCCTCAACTGAAAACTCGTCACCACGGGAAAATGCCTTCGAGATAGCAAAAACCGAGAGAGGTTATTGTAGATGGTCTCAACAAAATCTTGTATCCTTAGACACAGAGTCTGTAAGCATCATGGTTTTTGAGAAATAGTCTGTCAAAGTTTGTTGTCTTTTAGCACTTTGGACTCTTAAGGGAAAACGTCGCTCTGATGCAGCTCGGAGCGATTCGACATATATGGGTGCAAAAGAGAACCATACCTAGCATAAACGGACCCATCTAGATATTTTGGAACAGTCCATTGGGTCGTACGAGTTCGAGAATGAAAGTTCCACCACTTTGCAACTTTATACTGCTTGCATTTGACAACTTTTCCCTCAACTGAAAACTCATCACCACGGGAAAACGCCATCGAGATACCAAAAACCAATAGAGGTTATTGTAGATGGTCTCAACATGATCCCATATCCTTAGATGAAGATTCTATAAGCATCATGGTTTCTAAGAAATAGTCCGTCAAATTTTGCTGCCTTTTAGCACTTTGGACTCTTAAGGGAAAACGCCGCTCCGATGCAGCTCGAAGTGATTCGACAAATATGGGTGCAAGAGAGAACCATACCTAGTGTAAACATACCCATCTAGATGTGTTGGAATAGTCCATTGGGTCGTACGAGTTCGAGAATGAAAGTTGCACCACTTTGCAACTTTATACTGCTTGCATTTGACAACTTTTCCCTCAACTGAAAACTCATCACCACGGGAAAATGCCTTCGAGATAGAAAAAACTGAGAGAGGTTATTGTATATGGTCTCAACATGATCTTGCATCCTTAGAAGAAGAGTCTGTAAGCATCACGGTTTCTGAGAAATAGTCTATCAAAGTTTGTTGCCTTTTAGCACTTTGGACTCTTGAGGGAAAACACCGCTCCGATGCAGCTCGAAGCGATTCGACATATATGGGTGCAAGAGAGAACCATACCCAGTGTAAACATACGCATCCAGATGTGTTGGAACAGTCCATTGGGTCGTACGAGTTCAAGAATGAAATCTGCACCACTTTGCAACTTTACACTGCTTGCATTTGACAACTTATCCTTCAACTGAATTCTCATCACCACGGGAAAACGCCTTCGAGATAGAAAAAATTGAGAGAGGTTATTGTAGATGGTATCAACATGATCTTGTATCCTCAGGAAAGAGTCTGTAAGCATCACGGTTTCTGAGAAATAGTCCATCAAAGTTTTTTACCTTTTAGCACTTTGGACTCAAGGGAAAATGTCGCTGCGATGCAGCTTAGAGCGATTCGACGTATTTGGGTGCAAGAGAGAAACATACCTAGCATAAACGTACCCATCTGGACATGTTGGAACAGTCCATTGGGTTGTATGAGTTCGAGAATGAAAGTTGCACCACTTTGCAACTTTACACTGCTTGCATTTGACAACTTTTCCCTCAACTAAAAACTCATCACCACGGGAAAACGCCTTTGAGATAGCAAAAACCGTGAGAGGTTATTGTAGATGGTCTCAACACGATCCTGTATCCTCAGATGAAGAGTCTGTAAGCATCATGGTTTCTGAGAAATAGTCTGTCAAAGTCTGTTGTCTTTTAGCACTTTGGACTCTTAAGGGAAAATGCCACTCTGATGCAGCTCGGAGCGATTCGACATATTTGGGTGCAAGAGAGAACCATACCTAGCGTAAACATACCCATCCAGATGTGTTGGAATAGTCCATTGGGTCGTATGAGTTTGAGAATGAAAGTTGACTGACTTTGACCAAATCGTATCCCAGTAAATACGATAGAGGTCCCACTTTTTTTTTAATGCAAGAGCACCATCTGAACATTTATCTCCATTCCTCTTGAAGCATTTTTTCTTTCCTCCTTTTCCTTCCTTATTTGAGGATTGAGCGGAATACCTATTGCAACCAACTTTGACTCCCCTTGAATACAAGAGAAGATAGTGATAAATTTGTGTAATTTTTTTGGTTTTTGCTTTGAATTATGTGTTAATGGAGTGATCTTGACACTGTGAATTGTGTAGAATGTAGTGCAATTGTCTTCCAACCATTGTGTGGAACAGTCGGTAGCTAGTTTCTTCAGTTCAAGCATTCTTTTGTAGTTAGTTCATTTCTTTTGACCATTGAGATAGAGTTAGAGGCTTAGGAACATGTCTTGATCAGGAGTGATCAGGAGGATAAGGAGTGGAAAGGCTTAATGAGTTATGCCCCCCTTTGGTTGGACAAGCTAGTTACCAAGTGGCAAAAGGTGCAAAATGTCCCATTTTGCCACTTTTTCCAATTTCCTAGAAACTAACAAAAGTGAGTGTCTAAACTCATAAAATTTTCCACTACTGATAGCTCCTGACCAAGGCATCTTATTAAGTCTCTCACTCAATTCCAATGGTCAACATGACCTTTAAAGTATCAAAAACACAAAACTTCATTCCAGGCCCCCAAATAGCCTAGTGCTTCCTAGTGCTTCCTAGGTCCTCCTACACCATCTACCCTATTAGTCGGCCTCATCCATTTAAATAAAATGAGTATAAATTAAATAGCCATAGGCTATCATTTAATTTATTACAAATTAATGTGATCGCTATCATGTATGAAAAATGTGGTAGCATAGACAAGATAGTGGACTATTTGAAAAAAAACTTCAAAGAAATGTGGTCTCATAGAATTCAATGACAAACAAATGCAATTGACAACTACTCATAGTTTTTAGTTATGCAATGTGAAGTAATTGTATAACTGCTTAGGTTGACTTTGTTAGAACTATATTGTAATTGAAATTTTATCATCTATGAACATCTAGTTGTTAGTTATGCAATGTGAATTAATGATTTGAGTTTGAAAGATGTGTAATGAAATGTAATAAGAGATATAAATATAAACTACATAATATAACCATTCAGTTTTAAGCTATTGTACATTGATATTTAACCATTGCTCAAGATAAATTTTTTAAAGAGTTTAATCATGCACATGAGGAACAAATTAAATTTTGATTGTCAACTTCTATATATCAAATTATCCAATAATCAAGTGTATGTCCATATACAAAAATGGCATTGACACCAACTCAAACAAAGTTTTACAAAATGTGGAATATGCCATCTCAATATGTATTCAAAATTTACATGCCAAAATGTCTATCTCATCCTAGACTACTGGTGGATCATCAAAATGGAGCCTCTTTGAAGCACTCGTTGGCTCTGAAGGTAGCTATACAAGAAAAATTCAAACCACAATTGAGATTAGTTATACTATATAATTTAAAATTGAATAATTAACATCAAAATCAATATACATTGAATTTTAATTGAACTCTAAAATTGAAATCTTGATTACCTGAAATATGCATCTCTTCAAAGGGTTAGGAGTCCTAGAATATACCAAATAAACTTTTGAAATGCCAATCTATATATGTGAACAAAAACATAAAATTGATCCAAGTTAGCATATGATTATTGGTAATAAGAACTTATTTACCAAACACAAAATAAAATAAGCACATGTACCTCTTTAGGTTGATCTTTTTCTTTATATTTTTCAGGTGTTTTGACACCTCCTCTTTGATGGGTTTCAACACCTACTCTTTGAGGTGTTCCAATAACTACACCTTTAGGCAGTGTGTCCCTTGTCAACATATCTGTAAAGCTCATGATTTCCTGTAGATAAAATTGACAAGTACATATGAAACTACCAATCTATGTTGATGTATGTATAATCAATATAAGATCTTAAAAATCTTAATTCAATCCAATTTGAGTTCAATTACCTTCCCCTTATCTAGATTTGTGCCTCCATAGTCTAGACGAGGTTGAACCTCACTCACACTAGGTATTTCCTACAGGAGGAAAACAAGATAAACATATAAGCTATTATATAATTTCATTAATGTCAATTCAAATGACAAGAAATTATATAATATAAAATGTAAATGAGTGAGTGCGAAAATATATACTGTGTGTGTGTCCAAGCCAAATGAAATGGCCCTTAGGGTGCTATCAGTCACCCATGCGAGCTCCTCCTCAAACATCAACTATTAAATAGACCATGTAAATAAATATTAGTACTTGATACTATCTCTTATTAATATTCATTTAAAAACAAATACAAGTAATGAAATTACAACTTAAATCTTACCTGTGTCACTATTCCAACATCTCCCTCTCTAGCAGGAGAGGACTCTGTAGGGTGCACTCCACTCCCCTGCAACTGATCTATAATGTCTACATCATGGAGGTCATAATCAGAAGTTTCCAAGGGATGCTCGGCGGGTTGTATAGAAGGACCCAAGCATTTCTGGTGGCACATAGTGCAAGCATGTGGCACACAAATATGTGGACCTGAGGAGGATGATGCAGCAGCACTCGAGCTTTCGCCAACATAGCCAAAATGTGACTGAGCTACTATAGAAACATGTGAAACCAAATGACCACTCAAAGAGTGAATAGCTTGAATAGTCTGTGTGGATGCATCCTCGATAATCTCTGGGTGATATATTGGAGGTGACAGAGGGAGGGGAGGAAGGGTAGGAAGGGGAAAATTTGGGCGCAAGACTACTCTAACTGCCCTTGGTCTATCCTGGTGCATACCTCCACCAACACCCTGGAAGGGTTTAATGTCAAAGTAATTGACATGATGCCCTAACACAAACTCAACATATAATTTTTTAATAAAGTAAAATGGTATGTCGAAATTATTGTTCGGTGGTTTATCAAAAACCATACACCAATGATCCAAAAAGTTAGCTACAATGTCCCTATGTGTGCACCATTTTATGGAAAGTTTTGTTCTATTAACATTCACTGGAAAACCGGTGCGGCGATCAATGAATAAAGAGGTTAGTTGGGCTTTGGTTATTTGTAGATCTTTCACATCATCGTAAGACAATCCACATCGATAATCCTCCCTCATGTCTTCTCACCACGAATAAAAGGAATTATGGGTTTCTATATTTTTAATTATTTCTTTCAATGTGTTTGTCATATCTCTCAATCAAGGCATTGTCTGATAAATTTCACAAATGCCCCTCAATTGCCCCAATTTTTCACCAATTAAGTCTTCAATTGGTGGCTGTGGAGGTGGTGGAGCATTTTGGCATTTGTGGATTTACATTCGCAGCCATAATACCTGATTAAAGTTAAAAACTAATTAAACTAATTGAAATTACACAATATAAATGAAATTATTGTAAAAAAACCCTAGTTTTTAATAAAAATCCAAAAAAAACCATACTTTTTCACAAAAATCAATAACAAACTCTTAATTTTGATAAAAATACATCAACAACACTAAGTTTTAATCAAGATCCATTTCAAAACATAAAGTTTTAATAAAAAAAATAATGTAAACTCTAGTTTTTAAAAAAATCAATACAAAACCGTATTTTTGATTTTTTTTTAATAAAACCTACTTAAACTTAACAAAATCTATTGAAAAATCGATTACAAGATCAAAAAAAAAAACCTTTCAAATCGGATATCTGATCAGAACGGATATCGGATTTGGATTTCACCTCTTGCGCCCGCGTCAAAATGTGAGAAATGAAATTAAAGAGTCAGCTGTTTTTTTATATATAGCTTCCACAAATCGGATATCCGATTTGTGGAAACTACCTTTGGTTTTTGATTCGGGCAGAAGTACTAACACCCAAACCTAGAAAAGTCAACTAGGCCATTTCTGCATTTTTGAACCGATTCAAAACGTGATTTTTTCTCATTGCCACTTTTTGGTCCATCAAAAGCCTGCACATACCCCCTATGGGATTGTGTATGTAGTTGTACCCCTATAAATGTAAGGAACCAATAATTGTATCTTGTTTGAGAGTTGTGAATACCCCATGCTTTCTTTGTGTACCCATGCGATGGTGATACTTGGCACCCATCCTTGAGGAAAAGTTACACTTTGGTGTGGGATTTACCATACCATTATGTGTGTGTGCATGTATTTTACCTGATTGAGGGCCAACCCATGTGTGATTGAAACTTATATATAAGAGTAACCAAGAGTAGTTCTTCTTCTTTTGGTTCTCTAGATCCTCAATCTATAAAGGGATAGTAGCAACCAAAATTTCTTTGGGTGGAGTGTGTAGCGTACGCATATTGCGATGCAGAGTGTCTTAGCTCAACCAATCCTGAGGAATTGTACCCACTACTTTCCCTTATGATGGATTAGGATACTTGATCCTTAAGTGTTAACCTAATCCCCACAAATTTCAGTACAACAGCATAGGTATGTTAGCTATGCCTGGACGTCCATGGAGGTATTGATCTGGCATAGTGAGTAAACCTCATCTATATGAGAGGTGAGACTCGGAGCCCCATAGTGATGTTATCATATTGCATCATGTATTTCTACCCTATCTTACTTGTGTTTTGACATGATGTACGAGATACGATGCCACACCCGACTGGTGTTCCAACACAGTGTTGGTGGTGACGCCATGTTACATGATGCCACGTGTGTAGACACGTGAAGGCGCATTGTTGCAATGTGTAGTGATCTTGCATATTAATTGTACTTCAAAAAAATAAAATTAGTTCATTTGTGAAGTTAATTGCAACTTCCTCTAGGGTTGCGTGGTGGGGCGTTATAGGAAAAATAAAATGCATAGATGCATCTTGTTGTTTCATTACACATAAAAAAAATCCTCCTATTGTAAACTCTGATATTGAATCTAAAGTTGTGTATCATGTAGACAAAATAACAACAGGCTTCTTGCTTAATGATCTCATTTTTCTAATAGGAATCCTAATCCTTCACCCCAGTCCCCTCGTACTTGCAATAGCAAAAAAAGGGAAATAAATTGAAATAAAAGATGTTAGAGATGAAGGTGTGAGGAATGAGATAAAATGAAAACAAAACCCAAAGAAAAAAATTATTGTTGATCTACAAAAAGTCAGAATCGGTGTCATTCAAATTGTCATGCCTTAGGGGTCACTACATCCTTCTTTCATCCTCCCATGTAGCTATGAAGGATCACAAGTAGGTTAGGATTTGTAAGCTAGAGATTCTAATGTTTCATCAAAATTTAATAATATAAGCTCATGGTTCTTTATTACCATGCAGTGTGCACTAGATTTAACCAACATTGGATGGGTTGAGAAAGCCATGCCAACCAGTGAACAACTAAAGAGTTTATATGTTTTGATTTATTTGTAGTGGTCTAAACTAACTCATTACATAATGCCATAATTTTTTTTATTTGCAAAGATACAAATTGTGCTATTGTAGTCCTTGTTCAAAAACACTATTGCTAGAAAGTGTTGAACATTTTGCATAAGACACTAATTTTTTAAAGGCATAATAATCACCTAATTTCATGCAAGCCCACCTAGTTATGACACCGATCATTTGAACCACCCCTTTTAGATGTGCAATAAATGAGTCCAAAATACTTGTTGTTAGTTGAGAATTTATTTCTAATATGTCTTTTCACTTTAAATTGATAGAAATTACTCTTGGTGTGGCAGTAGAATCATAGACCTTGTTTGAGTGCAATAATAGTTTCTTATATTATCACCATTTATTCAAGTCTAGAAGATGGGGCATCATAATTAATGGTGCTTAGCCAATTTTCTAGGCCTATGTCTTCTTCAGTGAGTACACACACTATTTAGGTTTAATATATATATATATATATATGTATGTATGTATAAATGACTAGTGATTTTTGGAAATGAGCATTGGGTCATTGATTTGATAGAAATCTACTTGCCAACGTCTTACGTTTTTATAATTGTTGTTATAGTTAATAGCTGCACCTAAGTGATACCCACAATTGGAATCATAATAATGGCATACTATGTTAGTTGGCATTCATCAATGTAGTAGTAGTTTTTGGTAAATTATTAAATTAAGGAGTAATAATAAGATATATCACCACTTCTAGTTTTGGGCACCACTTTCACTTAACATCAATCACTTTATTAATTTTTGTATTTGTTGCAAGTGTAATTATATTCGGCCCTCTTCCCATAGCATAGAAGTGTGTAAAGCTTCTTTCATTAACAATTAACTTAAATTGAAGGTGTAGTTAATAAAAAAACATAGTAGTTCCAAGCATTGACTAAAATACCAAAAGTTGTTAGTATGGGTAGTATTAACACTGCTAATGTTGTGCAACAATTTAATGCATATGGTTTTAATTATTAGGCTTAGGGAAGAATTATACCAGTTATGAGGTAATGCTAATATAGTTACCATCTAAATGAAATTGGCAATGTTAATCATCAATCCTTGTTTTTCAGATGTATTTAATGGATAGTTAAAGTAGGGGTAAATGGGTGTTAGTTAAAGTAGGGGTAAAAGGGTGTTAAAATAAAACTAAAGTGATAAATATATTATAGATTTCTTTGTCAACATCAATAAAGAGGCAATAATATTAAAATCAATAATTAACACCATTCTCATTTGAAGCTTACTTCTTATTTGGTGTTATTAGTATAGTAATTTATCATCCCAATACGAACTATCATCTAAATGATAATCTAATAGTTAATCCAATATTGATACTACTAGAAAAATAATGGAATTTTCATTATTAATGGCATTTATAAACAAGTAATGCGTATGTAAAAAAATTGTCATTTAAATTTAATGAATGGAATAATTTTAATGTAAAACTAACATTACATCAATGTTTTTGATAAGATAAGAAACATTTATAGATTGTTGTACTCTTTACACATCGAGCCACAAGGGCCAAAAAGATCAGGTCCATAAAACATAACAAAAACCACCAAAATAAAACATAGTAACAATAGACTAACAACCGATAGTAAAATGACCTAGAGGACTAGACACAACAATATTAGACTAATTAGCATTCTCCCAATTTTGAGAGAGGAGGAAAAGAACATCCTCCCTAGCCCAGGTGGGGCCTTCCTCAGTAGCCTTCTTATCCATTTCCTCCTTCAAAATAGTAGAGAGGGAGTTAGCCGGAAGGTGGACCATCTTGATAATGAACCGAGCCAGACCAGTGAAATTCTTCTCAAGCTTCTCCACCCATTTCAATAGCTTGCGATGATCCCCCCTTTGTTCGTAGTCTTCTCAATGAACTCATGCTCCATAGCTTGAGGGAAAGAGGAATAGGAATCCAAATTCTCCTTTAGCATTTTGTTGAAGTCGGAAAAGTGGCTAGGCCCTTCAACAAATTCCTCCTCTTCCTCGGTGTCTTCCTAATTCATATTGTCCTTGTTGGTAGACTGCTACTCATCAGTAGAAATTTCATTAATCCACACTTTCTTTCTATTTTTTGTGAGCCTACTAGATCTCCCAATTCTAATATTTTCAACCCCAGTCTCCACTATAGTAGCAACCGTAGTATCCCCCTTGGAATCTCTCCCCACTATGTCCTTCCTATTGTTGTCAATAGAAGATGGCTCAACCAAGCCTTTCCCCTCTTCTTTCACTTTTTTATTAGCTACTAGTTTTTTGTTAGTCTCATCGAGGGCATATTTGAGCTCATAGAGCCCAGCCACAACATTCGGCCGGGCAAGTCCCACACCCCCCTTTTTATTTTTGGTTGGCAGTGTAGGCTTGGGGGTTTCAGTATTCCCCATTGGGGTTTTTCTTTTGGGTCCCTTAGACTCAGTCGGAGAGATATTATTATTACTATCAGCTAATAGTGAATTTAAAATGAAATCATGATTGATAATAATATTATTAGGGGATTCATTTGTTATTAATTAGTATGACCATTAATATTAACATAATTAACCTTGTAATTCATTATTTATGGATTTTGATTGTGTTTGAGTTTTTTCATCAATGTTTCAGATCACACTCAGTGATCCATCATGAGGATGAAAGAGAGCATAAGGAGAAGAATAATGACAAGATGTAGACCTAGTTTGCTTAAAAGGAAGAGGGGTGAGAAGTTGGGGAGAGGATTGGACACAAAAAACAAGGAGAGAAAAAAATAAGTTAATTGAAAAAATAGAAAAAAGAGGAGGGAAGGATAAACAATAGAAAAAGGAAGCTAAAAAAGCTATCCAAGCAAAGAGAATTCCTTTTTCTTCGCATTTTATTTTCATTTTAAGTTATTATTTCTTGGTCTTGTAATTTTTTGGTTTTTTGGATTCTCTATTTTTCCATTTTTTGTGTTCTTTTTATTTTACTCCTTATACTTTTTGCCTCTTTATTTTTCACTTTAAATCTTGATTCTTTGTCCCTTTTTTTTTTTCCTTTTGAGCTCGTTCTTTTATTAATGTTCTTTATCATTTTTGGGGTTTTATTTTTCTCTATTTTTTATTCTATTGTATAACTACTTTTTCATTTTTTTCTCTTTTTCTTTATCATATTTATTTAACCTCATATTATATTGTCTTATTCTTATTATCTTCTTTCTTTCTTCTTGTATTATTTATTTTGTGCTTATTGTAGTTGTGGTCTTTGTGTGTATCTTATTGTTTATCATTTTACTTAATCTCATATCATATTGTCTTGTTCTTTTTATTGTCTTGTTTCTTACTTCTTGTATTATTTTGTGTTTTTATTTCTTACTTTGGTTTATTGATTTCTCTTTTTTTCCATTTTTTGTTCTCCTTTTATTTTGCCTCTTTATTTTTCACTTTTAATCTTGATTCTTTATCTTTCTTCATTTTGATCCCTTTCTTTTCAATAACGTTCTTTCTATTTTTTTTAGTTTTATTTGTCTCTATCTTACTACCTCTTATTCATTTTGATTCTCTTTTGTTGCATTGGTGCATATAATGCAAATATGCAATTATAATTTGATGTTTATTTATCTTCTTTTGTTTCCTCTTTTTATGGTATTTGTATATAATTTTTTCTTTTATTCTTGGTTTGTTTTTTGTAGTTCATTTCTTTAATTTTATTTTATTCCTTGTTGGATTTGTGTTATTTTTACTTGGTTTCCTTTTTTTTTCTCTTTAATCATGTAGCTTTGAATCTTATTCTCTTTCATTCTTTTTTTGAATTTTTCTTATTTTGGTTTTAATTTGGTCTTTATTTGCATATGTGACTAGGTTACATTTTATCATAATACAACCATTTGCATTTTAAGAATTCTTTGATGCAATTTGTTGGCACATTTATTGACATAGGTTAATTTTTATATCTTTGTATTCATCCTTTCAATTAATCAGTTTGTGTAATGCATTATCTTTTTTGTTCATTTAATGCTTTAATTTATTTTTTGTTCTTCTTGTTATTGTTTTTGTTTTTTATTTTGTGATTTTTTAATATTTTGTTTTAATCTTTTTAATTTTTTATAATTATCTTCTTTTATATTTCTTAACTCTCCTTTTGCTTCTTCATAACTTTCTTTCAAGTTTAGCATTTTTAACGATTTCTCACCCATTTCATTTCCTTTCTTTAATCTGTAGATTCTTTTACTTCTCTTAAAATTTATTTATTTTCAAAATTGCTTATCCTACCCTCCTCTTTTATTCTTTGTCTTTTATTCTATTTTTTTAATTAACTCATTTTTTTTTCTCCTTGTTTTTTGTGTCCAATCCTCTCCCCAACTTCTCACTCGATGAAAAACCTCAAACACAATCAAAATCTAGAAATAATGAATTACAAGCAATATGGATTGTGGAAATCTCATAGCATTAAATTTTTAACCTTACCATTAACAATAATAGATATTGGGATTAATTTCTGGTAAAGTTTACAAGTATTAACATTATGAGGTAAAGTTAATCTTAATTAAAATAGTAATAACAAGTTTAGTCTTATTGGTACAGTAATATAGATTTGGTTAGGTATTATTATAAATAAATAGGTAAGTTAATATTATTATTACTAATGTAAAATGTTGCCAATTTTTTTTTAATGAATAGTGTAAGTTTTAAAACTAGTAATAGTATATAGTTATAATTCCATAGTAATTTTATAGTGTTAATTACTTAAGTGGTAAATTTAAATCTATAGTAAACTCATACCAATTTTTTTTTTATGAATAGTGTAAGTTTTAAAACTAGTAATAGTATATAGTTATAATTCCATAGTAGTTTTATAGTGTTAATTACTTAAGTGGTAAATTTAAATCTATAGTAAATTCATATAGTAATAACTTTGGATAGTAATTTTATAGAATTAACTACTTAAGTGGTAAATTTAAATATAGAGTAAATTCATATAGTAATAACTCTATAGTTACTTTATAACATTAATTATTTAGTGAATTAAACTAATTATTGGAAATTACCATTGTGGATACCATGGGGAATAAATATTATTAGCAACCAATGAAATTAAAATAAATTAAAATAGAATAATAAAATAAAATATTATAGCATAGGTAAATATTATAATAGACCATATGGAATCAACAATGTAATTATAATAGTAGCAATAAAAGAGAGTTAGTAGTTTATAAATTAATATGAATATTATTAATACCCAATAATAGTATAGATAATCACAATAATAATAAGTGATAGCATGAAATTTGTCTTGTCAAAAGGACATAACACAAGTTGGATAACCTAGTTGTTAGGGCTTATGGTCTTTGTGTCCCATCAAATCCCTACTCTCCAATGTCACTTGAAGCCTATGCTTGCTACCATGACTAGCATGGCAAGTTAGTTATGATTATATTTCATTGTTCTTTTAAAAAAAATGTTGGGTTTTTCTAGCGAAAATTATGGGTGTGACACTATATATTGTTCTATTCTGGGACAAAATTTTCACACTCACTTTCCTATGTAAAGTCTCTAGAATGGAGACAAGTGTTAACATATTATAAATTCTAATCAAAAGTGAGCCACTGAGCAAAGTACTACGTCTGAAGCTAGATGACATTGCAACTTAACAGCTAGTAACTACGAGTTATATTATTTAATAAGTTAATATAACATTAATATAATTAGAAAATTAATATTGCACTAACAGTAACTTCGAGTTATAGTATTGTGCAACTTAACCATTTAATGAATGTTCGATGGACGACTATAGTTACATTCCGGAAGGAAATTTTCAAAGAACTAGACTTGTGAGTTCAAATATCTAGAATAACCCTAAAATTATTAGATTTGCAAATATAAATGGTTGACCTTTTATTTAGGTGTGTTATTACTTATTAAATCACTCAAAGTCATGACTCAATTTTTATGAAATAATATTGTCACAACAACATGTGTGTCTTGTGGTGAATTAAATTCTCAAGTGTTGAGTATTGATGTCTTCGTTATATATATACCTCACCAGCTTGATGTTCTTCATATCATTTATAACATATTTTCTTTCTCTCTTCTTTATTTAAAATTTCATTGTTATATTATGGAGTCTTCATGGTGTGTCATGCTACCCAAATGTTTTTGGAAGAAAAGAAGTAACAATGCATATGATAGACAAAAGTTGAGTATGGTTTTCACTATTCCTTGTGTGCTTGTTGAGGAGGGTATAAAAAAAATTCTAGGTAGGGAATGTCTTCAGAACAACCCCCATGCTCTATTTCTAAGGTAGCTTCTACTTTATTGTCCAATTTTATGGAATTTTTTTTGGATAAAGAGTTGGTGAAGATGCTGGAAATATGTTATTTTCAGCCTTTCATTTACTCTCTTTCTTCATCAGAGTGGGCACTTGATCATTATGATTTTGAATTTTGGTTAAGCCCCTATTGGTGGAATCTTTCCCAAAGTTGAATTAGATTCTTCTACAGTGCAAGATCTTGCCTTGGTTGTTATGAGGTATCATCTAGTCTATGATATAACAAATGAATCACTGTTGAGTCTAGAGTTTTGGAGGAAATATTAGGGTGAGGCCCTTTTCTTCTCTACTCTTACTTTTACGAATTCAATTCAACTCTTGCTCAAACACCCGATTTAGGGCCTCCATGGACCATCATGATCCTCTATTGCCAATGTCCTCTACTAATAGTAATATTTTTTTGTAATGAATTTTGTCTATATTTTGTTGTACAACTCTTGTAATATATATTTTATGGCTAGTTTTTTTATCACAGTTAGTGCCTTTTTGGTTGGCTATGTACTTCAACTACTTAAATAATTTTTTTAGCTCCATTCAATGGCTTTTAAGATTGCAAAAAAAATTATAATTTTTGTATGATTCATTTGTTTACTTCTTTGAAATATATATTTAATATTACTATTAATTGTCAAGAAACTAGTATGTTGTTTCCATGAAAGTATCTCAAATAGCATCAGGGTTTTCAAGATATCTATGATGCAATTAAATTGGCCTTCCACACAATAATGACATGATTTTATTGAGGTCTTTGAGAAATAATTGTAGTTTTCTTTTTTCTAGTTTGGATATTCATATGAAAGAGAAATACTTTGCAATGGCTTTCTTGTAGTCTCATGTTTTCTTGCTCTCTACTAATAATCTCCAATTGGAACAACTACAACCGGCTACCTAGGCATACATTGCTTTGGGTTCTCATTTTTCTTCAAATAATGTTGAAGATAAAGTTGTGAGGGTTGATGTGCATAGAAGAAACCATTTGTGTCTTGAAGAAGACATGGAAGAAGGTTAAGATGAGAATTCCCCTGTGTGCATGGAAGAATCAATGTATCATTTGATAATTATGGAAAAAATTCCAAAGCATGAATCCCATTCTCAAACTTTTTCTCTACTCGTATTGGGTATAGTCAATTTTGTATTAAGCTTAAAATATCATTGTTAACAGTCTAAAACCCTACCAAATATTTTTCTTTTATAAGACTTTCTTTAGGGGTTGGTGTGATATAAGTTTGTAATCTAGTTTAGGGAATATGGTACATGTATTAGTATCATGTTACTGGGGTTGGGGTCATGTAAATATGTAATCTAGTTCAGGAAGCATAGTATAAGTGTCATTATCATGTTTTTGGATTCAGTGGGTTTAGAACTCATAGGATCAAATGTTATTGCCATTTTCAGTTAGCAATCTGAAGCATGCTTTTTTATATCTATTTTATAAATTAATATATATAGGCATCACTTGCCTTTTACCAAAAAAAATAAAGAAACTAGAATGCAAATAAAAATCATAGTATGCTCCAAAAAAGTATTATTATATAATAAGTTAATATAAAATTAATATATTAACAAAATTAAAGTTAATGTACAAAAATATTTCACCATTTGACGGATGAATTTTCAACATATTTATAAGTTGTGATCAGAAGTGAGTGAAATTTATTGTGATGTATTAGTGGATATTGATAATGATTACACTACAACAATCCATTTAATTCTCTATCTTTTCAATTCTTTGAAGTACTTTTCTCAAAGCCAAGCTACCAAATGTCAATCCAAAAAACATTTGCAATGGCTAGATCTCATGTGTTGATGGAGTGAAAATGTAACAAATGGTGATCTGGCTCAAATTTTTACTTAAATTTTATTATTCTTTTGAAAAAATTAAATTTAAAACATGTAAATCGAGGTAAGATAACAAGGCTACCATGGGCTTGAGAATTAATTTGGCTCGAGAAGAAGTTCACTGGTCTGGCTCGGTTCACTATCAAGATGGTCCACCATGTGACTAGCACCCTTTCTACTGTACTTAAGGATGAAATGGATAAGAAGGGTATGGAGGAAGGCCCCAACTGGGTTGGGGAGGATGTTGTTTGCCTCCTCATTCATATTTGTGAGAATTATATTTAGTCTGTTGTTGTTGTGTCTTGTCTATTGGGTCATTAATTTGTCAGTTGTTTGTCTGCTATTGTTGTGTTTTGTTTTGGTGGTTTTTGTTATGTTTCTACATGGACCTAATATTTGTTGGCCCTTGCAGCTCAATGTGTAAAGGGTACAACACCTTGTAAATTTTTCTTGTCTTATCAAAAATAAGATGAAGATCCTTGATTAGATTGTGAAAGTTCTAACTAAATTAGATCTAGGGTACAAAGTTTTCAAATGATAATGTCCACTAAATAAATGTAGCATGATTTTGGATTTAACTTATCAAAATAATTAAAACATTTGAAAACTTGATGTTATCACAACTTAAAAATACCTATTTCATAAACCTATAAATGCATTTTTAAGAATATAGTTTTTTAATATTTTAACTAGTCTTTATATTTTCTTTCTTAATTTTACTAAAAATAAGTCGTTGACACCAAAATATAAAAGTTTAATTATCTTCCTAACAAATAACATTGAATTTTATTATTTATTTATTTTTTAAAATATGATATGCTATATGAAATATTCTATATTGAGATGATATAATTATTTCTATTTTAGATAACTATTTATGTCAAAAACTTTATATATATAGCAAAACACAAAAAAATTGAATAAAAATAATGAAATTTACTATACAAAAAGTTGCATCCCATTTAACCTCATTTTTTATCATTTTATTAATAACTAAATCATAATATCAATTTTAGTAAAAAATATATTCAAATAATATATATTTTTAAATAAAATTATAAAATAAACAAAAAATTCTAAATTTTATTAGTTTAATCATTTTAAAATTTAAAATTATTTAATCTAAATTTAGATCCATGCTGATTATTTCTATTATAAAGATAGGATACAACTTTGAACTTACATCCTTCAAATTAATAAATGACATGTTGTGGATATTGATAATTTTAAAACGCTATTCTAGGAAAGTACTTGTGTCAAGTAGTGTACTTAGTTTGAGGAATGAAAATATTGAATAAGTTTATTGATGTACTCAAATTTGAATGTAATAGGACTAAACATGATAAATTATCTTATGTGTTTTACCTCAAATTTTATGTAAGATCTATGCCATTTTCTAGGTCAAGTCCATGGATTTAGATCAATTTTATAGGAGTAGATATAGTTTGTGAGTTATGGATCTAATCTTGTAACTTGTATGATTTTGTTCTCTAGTTCACTAAATTCACTAATGGCTACTCTACATTAAAGATTGATAATACAATTAAGAATAACTTTAGAGGGAAGTTGGGTCATTAGGGGACAAGTTATACTAGGGAAATATTTAGAAAATGAATGGATTTATAGCTATGGTAAGGATTGAGGACAATAGTCATCAAACATGCAGATGTGCTAGAATGATTATACAAATTTTAATTCTTTTTAGATGCTCTAATTAAAGTGTTCCTAAATTATTTACTCATTTAATGATTGATAATTGATAATGATTGTGGATGATACCTAAATGCAATTGAATACCTTTAAATACAAGAAAAAAAGATAAATTGTACAAATGTATGTTTAGTCTTGAATTATAATAACTAATGAAATAGGTGAGAGTTGACCAAATACGAACATGAAATTTAAAATTTAGGGGTTAGATTTATATATTTGGTATAAATCCCACACCAATAGACTTGACATGTGATTTAAGGGTGGCGATCCCACAATATTGGCTTACAATTTTTGGCCAAACTGGACATTCAATTGATTTTTCTAACTAAATCTTCACTTTCAGACACCTATAGCGGCTAAACCATGAGGAATATAAAGATGATTTAAACTAGTGATTTGTGACATTTTATCTGAAGATTTTCAATATATTTTTTCCATTTTTTTTGGAATCAGATTGCACTTCTTTTTCCTTCTCCTTTGAAAACTAGTTTTTTTTTTCAGTAAACACCATTTTTAAGGAGTGACGCTCACCGTATAATGCATAAGATTTTTTCCATGAAGGATAAAATTCTATTTTTTTTTAATTTACATTTGTAACTATGATATCTAATGCTTCCAATTGGTTTCATAGTTTTTTATTGAATATTTTTTCTTAATCAAGTTTTGAAGTCAAACCAATTACAATTCAAACATAGGCAGACTGTATAACACAATTTTTTTTGTATATATCGAAATTCAATTTTTATTTTGTTGGATCAAGGATTTCAATATATGGTGCACTCATATTTTTATTTTTATTTTTTATAATCCTCTATTTTTTGACATGTGTAGAACAAAGAGCTTGATTTTTGGTGAAAAACCTATGTTTAATAAAACTAAAAAAACAAATACATAATAAAACCAAAACATATTAAAATTATATTTGTTGGATAGCTCATTTTGAGGACTACCATCTATTGGAAAAATATGCCTCAACTTGCTAGCTTGAACCTATCTTAAAGTCTTGGTGGTCTTTTCCCTTTGGTTGGCCTTCATTTTTGGACTATGCCGAAATTCAAAACCTTGAAACCTAAGTTGCGGAATTCCAAAAGTTCCTAACTTGGCGACACTGAGCATCCTTGTGTTGTCACCATGTCGCAGGTTTTAGAAATTTCCTAACCTTCAATGAAGGTTCTAAAGTTTGAGTTTCTCCCGACTTGGTGACATCATGGGCATGTCATAGGTTTTAGGATTTTCCTAACCTCCAATGGAGGTTGTGAAGTTTGGGTTTCTCCTGACTTGGCGACATAGAGATCGACATGTTGTGGGTTTTGAGAAATTCATAACCTATGATGTTGAGGTTCTGAAGTTTGGTTTTTCAGTGACATAGCGACATAATCAATGGATGGTGGGACCGGTCTATGTGGATAGTGACGTTAGCTATTCTAAAGTGATATTGATGCCTTATGGATGGTGGGGACCACATGGTGATGATCGATTTGATGTTGATCAACGATCGCAATTGGATCTGATCCAACAATGCACATTTATTCTGGGCTCCTTTGTGTTGAAGACCGAAAGACTTTTATGAAGTGCACAAAATTCTTGAGTAGTTGAAATTTTTTGGTATGATCAATGGCTAGTGATGGTTGATTTGGTGAACCCAAATGGTACGATAGTCAAAAGCAATGGACGAGTGATGTGTTGACATGTGGCACAAATTCATTCATTGATACTACATCATTTTTGTGAATCAATGATCATTCAATGCATGACCTGACTCAAGGGTTGATAGAGAGAAAATATGGTAATATTCTTTGAAACCAAATTAATTATTGGGTGGCTTGATGTGTGCTGGATGGCAGTGTGTGTGGCCCGAGATGAAGGAAGCTTATTAGTGAAGATAGTGAAATTAATGAAAACCTAATGGTAGTTGAGTGGCTCTATATTATATTATTTTACGAGCATTGTAATAGTGTGTGAGAGTGGAGAAATATAATCTGTATTTGAGGTCGACTAGGGGATTGTATTGCTCCTATGAGTTAACATCTGAGAGTGAAGTTTGTAACTATGTATGTAATCTATTTACTATAATACAAAGTGACTTTACCTAGTGTGTGGGTTTTTCTCTCGTAAGGGTTTTTCCATGTAAATTTGGTGTTATCTCTGTGTGTGATAATTTTTCTATTCTTTTATCTTGTGAATGTGTATCTCAAATGGATGTAACTTGTTAAATGAATGTTTTTTTGCACTTCTTTCTTGAGGATTTTGCATTAGGAAAGTGCTTCCACACCATTGCCTCCCTTACAAGTGGTATAAGATCCTGGCCAGTTATGTTATCCTTGTGAGTAGGGCTGGTTTTTTGTGCTAATCCTATTTAGTGGGAGTATTGCAAAAGAAAAAAATTGATTGTATTGTTTATATTTTGAGATGGAAAGCACATCAAGTAGAGTAGAAATTGAAAAGTTCAATGACAACAATTTTGAGTTGTGGAAGCTCTAAGTGGATGACCTATTGGTGGATAGAGACCTCTGGATTACTATGTCTAGAACTATGCCACAAGGTATTAAGCAAGAAGAGTGGAACCTCATAGATAGAAAAGGTAGAGGGTTGATAAGACTTTGTCTGGCCAATTATGTACTCCTGAACATCCATGAGGACAAGACTACATCTTCATTATGGAAGAAACTTGGTGAAATTTATCTGGGGAAGTCTCTGGTGAATAAGTTATTCCTGAGGAAGAAGTTATACTCCTTGAAGATGGAAGAAGGTGCATCTATAGAAGACCATATGAATTCATTTAATATGATTATTTCTCAGTTGGCATTTGTGGGTGTAAAGGTAGAGGAGGAGGATCATTGTATGCTTTTATTATGCTTCTTACCTGACACATGGGATCATTTGGTAATGTCTATTGGAAGTACAATAACCACATTTAAGATGGAAGACATGGTTGCTTCCTTGATGTTAGAAGAGATGTTTAGGAAGTCTTCTAAGATGGCCAAGAAGGCCCTTTCTTTTCGGTGTAGATATAAGGAGAGAGGCAAGAAGAAAGACAAGAAGTCTAAATCCAAATATGAAGGGAGATCAAAGTCTCTTTGTAAGAAGTCCAAGGTGAAGTTGGAACTGTGGGTAGTCTGGTCATATGCAAAAGGATTGTAAGGAGAAGAAAAAGAAGAAGAACAACTCTTCGGACAATGATTCTTCTCAAAGTGATGAAGATGCCTTCATTATTGTCTTGGTAATTCAAGCATTAGATGATGTCTAGATCATTGACTAAAGCGCATATTTTCACATGAAATCTCACAGAGATTGGTTCACTAAGTATGAAAAGTATGCTAGTGGAAAGGTATACTTGGCAAGTGACTCAGCTCTGGAAATTGTTAGCCATGAAAGATTCAAAATCCAATTTCCTAATGAAAGAATCAAAGGAATTGATAACGTACTACACATAACAAGTTTGTCTCATAACCTACTTTTTTTTAGTAAGTTGAATGATGTTGGCATGCAAGTTTCCTTCTCGAGTGGAGGTTGTAAAATGACTAGAGGCTCAATGGTGTTGGCTAAGGGTTCATGCATTGGCACTTTGTACAAGTTGGATGCACGTCCTATTCAATGTAACAGAGTCTCTATAAAGTCAAGCAAAGTTGCACATGTACAACGAAGTTTCTTTAGGTGCAAACTCTTTCGAGGTGAAACTCCCAATAGAGAAAAGCATGCTATGGCATCATAGACTTGGCCACATAGGAGAAAAGGGCTTAAAAGCCTTGAAAAATAAAAATCTTGTTAAAGGGCTTGTCGATTCTAACCTTGAGTTTGATTTTTGTGAACATTGTGTTTCATTTTATTTGATTCCTCATAAATATTTTGGCATGTTGGATTATTTTCACTTTGATGTGTTTGGTCTAGTGAATGTTCCTTCATTTTCGAAGTCTAGATATTATTTTTCTTTTATTGATGACTATTCGAGAAGGGAATTTCTGTATTTTCTAAAGAGTAAATCAAAAGTGTTTAGTCAATTTAAAGATTTTAAAAACTTGGTAGAAAATCAGATTGGAAGAAAAAATAAATATTTGAGGATGGATAATGGCGATGAGTTTTGTTCTATAGATTTTGAAAGGTACTACAAATACCATGGGATTAAAATGCATAAAACTATGCCTTATACTCCACAACATAATGGAGTTGTTGAAAGGTTGAACAAGATGCTAATCGAGAGAGCAAGAAGTATGTTGAGTGGTGTTGGTCTAGAGTAAAATTTTTGGGTTGAGGTTGTGGCTACAACATGTTAATTGATAAATCGTTCACCTTGTTTGGCTCTTGTTGAAAAAATACCTTTGGAAGCATGGTCTAGTAAAAATCCCTCTCTAAGACATATTCATGTTTTTGGCTGTGATGCGTACGTTTATGTGGCAATATGAGAAAAGATAAAAGTTGGATAACAAGGCTAAAAAAATGTATCTTCATTGGCTATGGGGTTGATGTGAAGGGATACAAGCTTTGGAATCCTATTACTGGGAAGGTTTTGTACAGAAGAAGTGTAATCTTTCGTGAGTTGAAGCCTTTAGTAACTGATTTGTAATCAGATACAAAAGAAAGAGAAAAGAAGGATGATGTAGTTGAAATTCCTCGAACCCCAAATAAATAGGAACTATAAAGTGTACCCAAAACTAAGGATAGTTCTAATAGCTCTGAGAGTTTTGAAGAAGAAGAACCACAACCTCAACCTCAGCCTCAACCTATGAGGAGGTCTACACGTGAGAAGCATCAACTTGAAAGGTATGGATTTTCCATGTTGGATTCGAACTGTGCCTATGCTTTGATTACTAGCACTAATGAGCCTAGGACTGTGAAAGAGGCTATTGGTATGCCTTATTCAAATTCCTGGTTGGAAGCAATGAGTGAAGAAATGAATTCTTTGAAGAATAATGATACTTGAGATTTGGTACCTTTTCTTGAAGGGTGAAAGCATGTTGGCTATAAATGGGTGTTTAAGAAGAAGATTGGTCTTGATGGCAGTGTTGAAAATTATAAAGATTGGTTGGTCATGAAAGGTTGTTCCTAGGTGGAGGGAATTAATTATGGAGAAATATTTTCTCCTATAGCTAAGCTGACATCTATCAGATTTCTTTTGTCACTTGCCACAGCTATGACTTAGAGATTGATAAACTGGATGTGAAGACAATATTTCTTCATGGAGAGTTGGAAGAAGAAATTTATATGTCCCAGTTTGAACACTTCATTGAAAAAGGTAAATAAAGCCTGATTTGTAAGTTAAAGAAATCATATGGTTTGAAGCAATCTCCTAAACTGTGGCACAAAAATTTTGGCACATTTGTTTTGTCATTGGGATTTGTGAGATCAAAATTAGATCATTTTGTTTATTATAAAACTAAAAAATGACCGAGTTCTTATTATTGCCCTATATGTTGATGACATGATGTTCATAGGAAATAGTAAGACTATGATTTTTGATCTAAAATCTTAGTTGTCTACAAAAATTGAAATGAAAGATTTAGGTGCAACAAGGTATATTTTGGGGATGGAAATAAGAAGGAATAGATGAAGTAGAAAGCTTTGGCTCAGCCAGAGTAAGTATATCAATACTATCCTGGAGAAATTTGGTATGACTGATTGAAAGCAACTAGCTGGTCCAATGTTGTAGGGAATGAAGCTATCTATTGAAGACTATCCAAAATATCCTATAGAGATGGAGGACATGACCAGGGTTCCTTATGCAAGTGCAATTGGCAGTTTAATGTATGCAATGGTCTGTACAAGGCTAGAAATTTCCCAAGTAGTGGGAGTACTTAGTTGGTTTATGGCTAATCCAAGAAGACCACATTGGGATGTTGTGAAGAGAGTTTTCAGATATTTGAAAGGTGCCTTGGAGTATGATTTGTGTTATCATGGAAACTCGGTTGGATTACAGAGGTCTCTTAGCATTCATTGGTATGTGGATTCTGATTGGGTAGGGGACATTGACAATAGAAGATCACAAATGGATACCTCTTGATGTTATTTGGTGGTCTAGTGAGTTGGATGAGAAAGCGGCAGGTTGTAGTCGCTTTATCTACTACTGAGGCAAAGTATATGGAAGTAACACATGCCTACAAACAATCCATTTGGCTTAGACATTTGTGTTTAGATATCATGTTTAATGTAGGGTAGATTATGATTTTTTGTGACAGTCAGAGTGTTATTTCTTTGGCAAAAAATCACACTTTCCATGCCAGAATGAGGCATATTGATGTTCAGTATCATTTTGTTCGTGATATGGTGAAGGGTGGAAAGGATAATCTTGAAAAAGAGGATACTCTAGATAATGTCGTTGATTCATTGAAAAAGCTTGTAAGCATAGACAAGTATAGGTGGTGTGCTAGTTGAATGGGCCTTGGGGCCTATGACCTTCAATAATTTTGAGTGTAGAGGAAGCCAGTAAGTCTTTGTCAAGTGGAAGCTTATTGGAAAAATATTCCTTAACTTGTTGGCTTGAACGTCTCTTAAATTCTTGGCGTTCCTTTCCCTTTGGTTGGCTTTCATTGTCGAACTATCACCGAAATTCAAAACCTTGAAACCTAAGTCATAGAGTTCCAAAATTTCCTAACTTGGTGACACTGAGCATCCTTGTGTTGTCGCCATGTCGTGGGTTTTGTAAATTTCCTAACCTTCGATGAAGGTTCTAAAGTTTGGGTTTCTCTTGACTTGGCAACATCATGGGCATGTCACAGGTTTTAGGATTTTCCCAACCTCCGATGGAGGTTGTGAAGTTCAATTTTCTCCCAAACTGGCAACATAGAGATCAACATGTCACAGGTTTTGAGAAATTCATAACCTCTGATGTTGATCAATTTGATGTTGATCAATGGTCATGATTGGATCTAATCCAACACTGCACATTTATTTTGAGCTCCTTTATGGTGAAGACTGAAAGACTTTTGTGAAGTGCACAACATTCTTGAGTAGTTGACATTGTCAATATGATCAACGATTGGTGATGGTCGATTTGGTGAACTTGAACGGTACGATAGTCAAAAGCAATGGATGAGTGATGTGTCAACATGTGGAATGAATTCATTTGTTGATTCTGCATTGCTGTTGTGAATCAATAATCATTGGACTGAAAGTTGTATTTCTTGATAAGTGATATATTTGCATTTAATGAATGATCTGACTTGGGGGTTGACAAAGAGAAAATATGGTAATATTCTATGAAATTGAATTAATTGATGGGCAGCTTGATGTGTGCTAGATGGCAATGTGTGTGACCTGAGACAAAGGAATCTTGTCAGTGAAGATAGTGAAATTAATAAAAACCTAATGGTGGATGAGTGACTCTATATTGTATGCTTTTACGAGCATTGTAACAGTGTGTGAGAGTGGAGAACTATAATCGATGTGTGAGGTCAACCAAGGGATTTTATTGCTGCTATGAGTTAACATCTGAGAGTGAATTCTATAACTCTGTATGTAATCTATTTACTATAATAAAAGTTGACTTTACTTGGTGTGTGGGTCTTTCTCTCGTAAGGGTTTTCCCACGTAAATCTGGTGTTATCTCTGTGTGTGATAATTTGTCTATTCTTTTATCTTGTGAATGTGTATCTCAAATGGATGTAATTTGTTAATTGATTTTTTTCTATACTTCTTTCCTAAGAATTTTGCATTAGGAAGGTGTTTCTGCACCACTTCCTCTCTTACACCATCATCCAGTTGGGTTTGTAAAGTCTCTTCCATTTTCATCCTCAATTTGAGCTTTGAAGGGAAATTTTTTGGAATTTTTTGGTGCTAGAGGGTGAGAAGGTAGGAAAAGGGGGGTTCGAGAAAACCCCTAGGGGTTTGCTCAAACTAGGGCTCGCTTGAACCATGGTTCGAGTGAACCCCCTTTCCACAAAGCTTTTGTTTTTTGTTTTTTACCGAGAATGGTGGGACCCTACATTTAATGGGTTTGCTCAAACCAGGGTTCTAGTGAACCCACTTTGGGTTTGCTCGAACAAAAAAATTGTTTGAACCCCCAAAAACCAATTTTTTTGCATGGGATCATATTTTGCAACTTTTCCTTCCTCGCTTGAATTGTAAACCACTTTTGTGGGTTCACCTAGTGCTCCTGGAGTAATAATGTATGTGTAGGGAATCGACCTATGACGATGAAGGGTGTAATAAATTTTAAGTACATGGAAAGATGTATAAATATAAGTTATGGTCAAATATGTGGAAATCTATGTAAACAAGGAAGTGTGAAAACTAGGGAAATGATCCCAAATTAAAACAAGCTTACATTATTTTTTGATACATAATTACATTAAGACATTCTCTCAAAATGAGAAAAAAATTAATGGGAATTTGCATGGGTAAGAAAATTTACCATTATATTTTTCTCCCATACTGAGATACATGTAAATCAATAATTTTCATTTATCTCAATTTATCTAAGAAATTTTTAAGAATGAATGGGAAGTAAATATTTGTAGTAGAAGGATATCTAGGTCCATATAAAATAATATGAAATGAACCCCACTAACCATATAGGTTGTATTGATTAAATAAAAAATATTATCAGAATAACGACTTAATTTGATAAAGTGTGTGATTAAACCAATAAAATTAATGAACCAATGAAGAAAAATATAGCAAATGTAAACCACAACACCAGATTAAACTAGAGAAATCCTTGTAGGAAAAATCTACCACTACAGTGACACAATATTGTATTTAAATATCAATAGAGTAAACACTAGTACTATCACTTAACCCTCTAACAATAAATTGAAAACATAAGAGTACATATGAAAGACCCTTGAAATCTATTATTATATGCCTCTCATATATAAAAATGTCATCTTTAATTAAAAAACATCAAGTGGTTTCAAAAGGCATGAGCTAAACCACAAGCCATGGAAAAAAATTGATACTCATATGACCATAGTCAAGCATCTTATAATAATATGCACCTCATATTGAACATCTTACACCATTCTTATACATCATAGATGACATAGATTCTCTCATAATGATGAAATTGGCCCGTTTTTCAATCCTAGACACTCCATGAGGGTATTTAATGTTTGTGTCATAACCATCATATTGAAAAAATACTCTAAAACTCCCAATTTAACCTTTTTAATATAATCGAACCCTATTTAATGTCTTCTTACACAATATCCCAAGTATCTTGAAGAATAAAAAATAAATATTTCACAACCACTCTATTTTAAAAATTAGAACCTTATAATCAATAATGAAAGTAATTATGTATTTATTAACTTATAAAAAATAATAAAATAATATTAATAAATTATTTTTATTTTTATATTGAATATTATTTAAAATTATTCTCCTCATATGAGAATCAAAATGATACTAATCCAAGATTTTTATGAGAAAACACACTAGAAATCATCTACATCAATAGTCGCTACTTAGAAATCCACTTGATATGAGAACCATATCCACATTGGAAGCCAACTATTCAAGACTAATATTCACTTAGAATTATGCATATAATGTTACTATGGGAATTTAAATTTGGGTCTCAATAATGAGAACCCAACATCTTAACCAATTAAGATCAACCCCTTGGACCAATAATAAATATTTATATTTACTTTCTTATTTAAAAAAATAGTAAAAAAATAAAATTATAAATTATAATCAAGTAAAATAAAATTAATTTAAAAAAGAATAAAAAAATATTGTATAAACATGAATAAGTATTTAAAAAAAATTACTATCTACCAATTTTCTATAGATATGTAAATATTTTTCTTATATATATTAGTTCTTTATTGTAACCCAATATATAAATTTCCTTGAGAATGTACAATTTTCTTTGAAAATATTTTTGATATATTTACTTGTTATTTTTTAGATCTTTATTTGTGTTGTTGAATGATTAAAAGTATATAGAGGGGTCATCCCACAATAGTGTATCCCACGTTTTGGTCAAAGTGGAACATTGATAATTAAAAATTTAAAGGATATTTTCACCTACTATCATCAATATCTATAGATACTCAAAATTGTCCTAGTCTGCAAGTAAAATTTCAACACTAGTTATCATTCTTTCCTAATCATTAAATAATATTTAATTATTATCTAATTTCATATTTCACTATTAATTAAATTACTTTATGTTATTTAATTAATTCACTTTATCATTAATATTCTTGATTATTTAAATAAATCCTATTTATTTAATTGTGTCATTAATTACCTTTACTCTTCTAAATTAATTAAATGAATCAATATTATTTAATTAATCACTCTCGAAATTAAATAATTACTTTAATTATTTAATTATCTTATTTTCTCTCAATATTATCCACTTCCTCAACAATAAATAAAATTAATTATTTTATTTATCTAATTCCCACCTATATATTCCTTTTGTAATTAGTTCAATTAATTAATTGTTAAACTCATTCATTTCTACCTTGTTCTTAACGAACACTCTCTTCCACTCTACTGACTAATCAATTTCACTTCTCTCAATCAAATCAGTTATCTCTCACTCAGTGTAAGTTAATGAAGAAATTAATTCCTCATGCAACCATTTACAGTTGGTTAACTCTTCAATCAATTCCTCTCAAGGATTCTTGACCCTTGATTTCTTTAGTTCTGCTTTCAATCTTGATCATCCATTCAAATCAAACTTTTCTATAAAGTCAACCCGCATTCTTCTTTGAAGGCTAATAATAAATATTTGAGATTTTGAATCCTTTATCAATATTCAAATATTCATTTGATCTTGAAGCAATATAGTGCACACAATTTCTGAGAGCAAAGATAATTTTGAGAAGAGCGATGAAGGTTCATTCAAGGATAACACAGAAAGGAAGGTATTATTGTATTGATTTATTGTCTTCTATGTTCTATTGTTCTTTATTATTTGATTAGATTGATAATTGCATTGGATTATAATAGTTAGTGGTTTCTATTTCAGATTCTTGCAATGATTATGTCTCTTTTCTAGTCATACAAATGGTGAACCCAATGTGAAACTAACTTATTTTCATTAAAAATTTGAGAAATTTTCAGTTATAGGAACACTGCAATCATTATAAAGTAGCACCTCATTTGAAGAATTTGGAACCGCAATGTTGAATATCCAGGATACTAGGAGGGGGGTGAATTAGGATCTTCTTTAACTTATTGAACAAATACCATCCAGTTAATCCAATGCATATGATATTTAAGATAAGCAGAAGCATTAACTGAACATTAAGGACACAACACAAGAACACCAAGATTTTTATGTGGAAAACCCATAATAGGAAAAACAATGGTGAGGATTAACTCACAATATAGTATAACTGGTTATAAGATATTACAAAAGGGTGGCTCACTGCTAGGACTCACTATCCAAAGGGAGGCTCACTACCTACAAAATATATAGTAACAAAATGACTTACAACTAGAGAATGAACTCATGTAAGTACACATCAGAGTGCATGTTTAGTTCCTTTGAAGCTCAAAAAATTCACATGCCAGCAGATCATTGTTCACTCTTTTTGCATCCACACTTAATCCACCAACACTTGCATACACAACTTCTCTTCTCACTGTTATCCCCAAAGATATCCTGCATATATATTTGATTTTCCCATAAGTAACAATCAAGTCGGCTCCAAGAAAATACAAAAACTTCTCAAAAGAAATTCAAATGTGTGGGATGCTACTACATGTTAGCATGGATTTCACAAATAAAATTTAATCCATTGCACCTTCAACCGCTTATTAGGTCAGCCAGAGATAGACCTACTAACAAAAATGTAAACAACAAAATGATGTCAGCGATGAACATGAGAATCCATATGCACAAGATACTATCCAAGAATGCTTTCATCGATCAAAAACCATTTCCCAAGATTTGGAGTAACAACAATCACCAAAGGGGAAATCCGGGCCAAAATATTGGAGGACAAATCTGCATTACTACTTCAGAACATCGGATCAACATGACTTTGAACCTTACAATTGCAACTCATATATCATGGTGACATCAATGGCAACAAAAACTATATCAAGAGATGTGTTCTTCTTCATTATTCCAACACACATTTATTTAGACCACCACACCTATCATCTTATGATGCATGCAAAGTTTTTCATGTCGCATCTATCAAAAATTTGTGCCACATTTGACTATGGTTTTATTTTTTTATGTTTTTCTAATAATTTTTGTTTTTAATCACTACACAAGTCTGATAACGTTTTTTTTTATATCCTAACATTGAAATCACATTATCTAGGTTATCATTTTTGTGCATTTTGTCAATTTTTCTGTTTGCATTTTCTATCACACAACTGATTTATTACACTGTAATTGCTATGGTTCTACAACGTAATTGTTTTTTTTTTGCACCGCATTCATTCTAAACCTACACCACAATCTTTCTATCCCTACATCACATCTGTCAAAGAGGTAAAATTTGAAATTTTAGATTTTGATTATGGTTTGATTTATGGTTTTAGTAGGTTAATCTTTGGGGTTACTAATAGTTTCTATTAGATTTGTGGCTACCGCTGGAAAAAGAGATACCTTGAAATCAATAACATTTTTTATTACAGCTCACTAATCAAAGACACCTTTGACACTATTGGCATAACTATGGGATTTGGTGAATGAGATCTACTAGGGTTTCTTATTTCTGCAATCATCCTTGGCCCCTCTTGCATCATACCACACCTTAGGCATAGGATTTTTCATTTACTTTGTGTTTTATGAATGTATTTACTATGATTTTTGTGGTTTTTATTATGCCTACAACCAACTTTAACCCAATAGTTCTTGTTGGTGCTGGCAGTTTGAAAACTCTGCTCAATGGCTCCTTCAAACAAATATCCTCATAAAAAAAATTTGAAAGTGTTCCATGAGGTAAGTATTTTGATTCTTCGGCTAATGTGGTATTACCCATCCCAAATTTTGATTCTACATGTCAATGGTTAGAACAACATACTCTTGTTGGTTATTTTGTTGGGATGACTCCACCTAAAAGTGTTCTTAAAGAATGGGTTCAAGAGGCCTAGGTCCCTCATGGGGTCTGCCTTGATATGGTTCAAAATTTGACCAAAGGCTTTTTATTTTTCATTTTAAGGAGGTTAGTCATGTTCAGGTAATATTAAATCATGCTCTTTATGTCTAGTCCTCATTGTTGGTTTTCCAACCCTAGACCTAAGACTTCGCTATCTCAGATGACACCAAGTTATGGGTTCCAGTTTGGATTGAATTTCTTAGTCTGCCCTTGCCTAGTTTGCATTTTTTACAACATATTTCTTCCTCCTTGGGGAGAGTTATTTGTGTTGAAAAAGATAGGTTCTTTCAAGCCCACCCTCAAAATCAAGTTTGTTTTGAAATGGACCTTTCATAGGATTTGAAACATTCCATCGATATTCAAATTGGTAATTTTTGGTATACCCAAAAGGTCACTTATTTTAATATGTCAAACACTTGTTATCGGTGTCAGTCCACTGACCATAAGATTAAGGATTTCCCTCTTGGAGTCCCCCATACTCAATCTCTACCATAAGAATCAGACAAGCCCCATCAAGCGGAAGGTTCTACCACCAAACTAAAGGAAAAAAGGACAATGGTTACTAACCAAAAAACAATTCCAATGGCTCTAAGGTAGTTGCCAAAACCCCTGATCCGAAACAAGTTTCAAACCCTTTAGTGAAGGGGAAGGAAACCCGTGTGGTTTGTAATAACATTCAAGCTCATCCAAGGCCCTTAGCCACACCCCAACTTGCCTTAGTGATGATAGCTTAGCCAACTACGTCTCCTCCCATGTTGGGAATCCATAGGAAATCGTGTAGTCCTTCTCGGCCTCTTGAATAAGGAGAATATGTTCAAGAAAAGAGAAGACATTTGTCTCCTCCCATTCAAATTGGAACAATCCAACTAGAATTTTTGTAGAATCAGTATTCCTCTCTAGAAGAGCCAAAATCTGATGAAATGGTTGAGTTTCTAACATGATTTTTCTTTCCTAGAATCTTCAAGGTCTAACAGACATCTGTAGGAAGTAATATGTTAGGGATAGTCTTTAGAAACATGCTATTATTGATGTGTTGTGTCTTTAGGAAGTTAAAGTTGCTAGTTTTTTTTCTCTCCTCTGCTTGTCGAACCATTTGGCTAGCCATTAATTTTTTTTGTTCTAATCATGAAGTTGGATGTGGCGGTGCGGTCACCCTTTTATCCCCACGGTGGCACACTTGTGTGGTTGATCATGGGTCTGACCCCACACATCATCTCATCTAGATTCTTTTGAACATTAATAATCATTCCTTTGGGATTATTAATGTTTATGCCTTGAATAATGTTGTTGAAAGACCTTTTCTTTGGTGATCGATTGTTGACTTATTACTAGTTTCTACATGGTTGCTTTGTGGGGATTTCAATATGGTTGAGATGGCATATGAAAAGGATGGTACTCTATCATTTTGATGGGTAGTTGGAAAATGAGAGGCCTAGTTTTACATGCACAATAAACTGGGTCTTTTTGACCCCAATGTTGACTAACACCACTCTCATTCTCTTTGGCATAATTGGTGTAGTTATTGAGTTGAGTTTGATAGGATATTTAATGCCTTGATCATGCCATGATCTTGGCTCAATATCTTTTTTCCTTTTCCAACTCTTCCCCACTTTTGATTAGGTTGTTAGTGGATGTGACATTGTTAGACCAATTTCCCATATTTTTTTGCATTGAGTGGAAAGTAAGGCAACCTCGTGCCTATAGGACCTCTTTTTTTCTGAATACTTCTTTGTTGAGTCACCAACCCACACTAGCCCACATCAAAACTATCTAGAATCTTGGATGTAGACTACCCCACTCAACTGGTTGGATCAAGTGGTGGAATGATGCCATCACCTGTACTCTGAGGTTCTTCACATTTATGGGTGCCAAATGACTATTTTTCATGGATAGTATTATGAGGTGACAATGTCTAACCTTCGTACCACCACTGAGGCTTTAGAAACTAACACCTTCTCCCCTTCTCTGCAAATCAGGGTTGTAGAGCTAATAAATCAAAATAAAGTGACTAATAATTATGCAATTAGAGGGGCACAAATCAAGGCCAAATTAAACTGGCTCAGTATTGGGGACCACACCTCGAAAGAATTTTTTGGTCTCTTCAAGCTAGACATTCATCACCTAGCATCAAAAAAATTAAAGATAGAAATAATGTGTTTTTTGAACTACCTAATATTCTCCAAGCATTAGTTAAGCACTATGGGAAATTTTTCACATCCCAAGATTACACACTAGAGTGGATTCAAGTGCTCCAGTATTTCCTTGATGTTGTGCCAATAGGCTTTCCACAATCAAGAAAGCTTTTTGTGAGCAATTTCTCATAATTGAAGACCTCAAAGAAGTTGTTTGCAAAATGGTTGATGAAAAATCTCTAGGAAATTGATGGGTACCTGTGCAAGTTTTAAAAATCACTTTGGGACTATGTGGGGAAGGATTTGCATAAAGTTTGCCTTGAAGATTTTCATTTTAATTCCCTAGGAAATCTTATCAACAAAGGCAATATTAAATTTATACCTAAAACTGGTGATCTCGAGGATATTTGTAATGGGCAACCCATCACACTTCTTAATGTTTCCTACAAAATAATTGTCAAATCCCTTTCTTTAAAAATATGTCATCTTTTACCTCAAATTGTCCACCCTCAAAAAACTAGCTTAATTAAATCTAGGTTCATTTTGGACAACATAATTATTGTCTAGGAAGGCATGGAGTGGGTGAGATGCTCTAATAAAAAGGAATTTTTTTCTCAAAATTTATTTTTCCAAAGATTATGACCACATAGAATGGCCCTTTATTTTAGCTATACTTTATGTGCTAGGATTTGTTCCAAATTTCATTATGTCTATAAAAAAAATTTTCTCTGAAGCTTCAGCTTGCATCACCATTAAGGGCCACAAGTCCCAATCCTTTGGTTTGTTCTGCTCCATTCATCAAGGTTTCCCACTTGCCACTTCACTTTATGTGATGGATGCTGAGGGGTCTGGCTATCTTCTTGCTCACTCCACTTCCTAGGGGCTTGTTCGAGAAATCGCCTTCCCTAATTTGCTAGCTCAACTAGTCAATGGAAACTTTTTCAATGATTCCTTTCTTACCTTGTTGGAAGAAGAAAATAATTTCAAAGTTTCTCTTGGTTGAATTGAGACCCTTTTCTTGGCCTCTAGTTCTACCATTCAATGACACAAAACCTTGTGTTATGGATAATCCATTATTCCCAGTCCTCTCTAGATTCAAAAATATGGGTGGAAGTGGATTGCTCCTAATGAAATCTTACGATTTCTTGGCATCCCTTTCACCTTTGAGTCCTCTTCTGGTTATCTCTAACTAGTGGTTCTCTGTCGGATTGAACAAAAGCTAGCATTCTAGATTACCAAGCCACTCTCTTTGGCTAGTAAATTTCAAGTGTGCTCTAAAATATTGGAAATGACTCATGTGTATTACTCCTCATGTTGGGCCCCTTCCCATGCCTCATATGTGAAACTAGAAAAATTGATCAAAAATTTTCTTTGGGCCTCTTCTGAGACTCATATTAGATTCCATCGCATTGCTTGGGAGTTCGGCTACCTCCCTAGAGATTCTGGTGGGCTTGGCCTTCTTTCCACTCAATGGTAAGGGACTTCTCTTTATGTCAAGTGGATTATCTAAGCTCTTACTACCAATGAGGCCTGGAAAATTCTCCTTAGGAATTGTATTGAAGAAGGTTATTCTACTCATAGACCTTCTTGAAAGGTAATTAGCTTTCAACACTTCTTATAATGAGGGAGCTAGTTCAAGTTATGGGTACCTTTTTTGCCAAAAGAATTTGGTGAGATTGGGAGGCTATCAAGCCTTGGCTCCACTGGACTGGGATTGGATTTCATGATGGGCTCTCATTCAATCAACAAAATATTTGGTGGTCTCCTCTTTTTTCCAATGCAGGTCAACCATTGGCCAAGCTTCCTTGGCTTAAGGCCCTCAGATTCCACAAGAAGGGTATTTAGACCCTTTAAGATTTATTCCATAGACCCACCATGATTATTTTTTCTTGGGAGGCTTTTTGAGCCCATTTTGGCTTAGATAACCATGACTGTGAAACCTTTGATGGCTTGGTGAGTGTCATTCCAGCTGATATGCTTCATAAAGTGGGTATTTGATCCACTAAGCCTTGGTGGAAAGACTAAAAATGGTATCTAGAGATCCCTTTCAGAAATTACAAGACTCGACTTTGCTATCAATGGCTTTCACCTCATTTTCTTATGACTGACAACCTGAACTAGAGGTAGCTTCTCTAGTCCTCAATGTCTTTTTGGCATAAAATATTTTCTACTATGTGGTATGCAAGTGTTGAGCACACAATTCCCAATTTGCTTGGTGTATTCTTTTCCAAGGCTTACTAGTGAGGTCTTGTCTTTTTCACTTGGGGGTCCAAGACCCTCATTGCCCTTTTTGTGGGCAAGCTAAGTCATTTAAGTATCTCTTTTGGTTTTGCACCAGAGCTCAATAGTTGTGAAATTGGATTCGTGACTTGTTTCGGCCATTTCAACTAGAGCCCTTCTCTTGGCATATGGTTTTTTTAGGATACTCTCCTATACTCCCTACTAACTTGTGCATTTTAATTGTGGTTCTGCAACACAATTACAAAACCTATGCGATGCATTTGTTAATTCTTGCAATGTATATTTCTATCCTGAACCACAACTTCCATAAATCAATAACACAATTGTGTCTAGAAACCCTAATAAGTTAGAACACCACAACTATAGAAATTTGTACCGCAATTGTCTCTATCATGCAATTGTTGAGTTTTGCAACACATATGTTATAGTTTTGCAATGTAATTGTTTGTTTTTATACCACATTTTTCTTTGTCTTGTATCATATATATTTATACTCTATTGTATCTATTTGCATAGATAAATCAAAGTTTATTTTGGAATGTATAGAACTTAGAACCTATTTTACATAGAAATCGGAAACAAAATAAAGTCTTTTTCCATATTTAGTCTTTCATTTTCAACACTTTTCTAATTTTACCTAGCTTTAAACTTGCATACTTATTTTAAAATCATCATCTCAAATCTTTGAAATTTATCTTAGTATCTTTGAATCAAGAAATAAACTAAGTTATTGATTAGTCTAGAGTCATCTCTTGAATGTATTAAAACATCATATTTTCTAAATTATCTCACCAACAAGTAGGACCTTCAACCCACAAGTATAGTTAAGGTTCTAAAATGAAGAAAATAGGTGTTCCACCTTTTGGGAGGTGGAATGAAAACTAGGTTTTAGAGACCTGGACCAATTCTTTTCAAATTTGACTCAAGGAAACCCTAGAGATTTCAATCCAAGGATATTGAAATTAGGGAAAGCAGTCTGCTAACAAGTTGTCCTAGGGTGTGATTAAAGACTAAAAGGGGGTTCACCACCAAGAAAAGGCTTGGAAATAAAGAGATGAATGCAATGTGAAAACCTAATTATATGAAATACAGAATAATAAATTGAGAATGAGAAGAGGGGTACCTAGAAGAAAGATGTGATCAAGACAAGCACCGAACCATGAAATTATGAATTTTAATGCACACTAGGACTCATAAGCCATATTGGTTGATTTATTCATAGTATAGGGTTTTTAGGTAGGTTGTGGAATCTCCTAATGAATGTTCTGGATTTGTTGAAGACTGGTAAAAAAATAGTACTAGGACTCATATGCCTAGACTATTGGAAAGTGTCCCATTTTGTCACGAAGTATCCCAGGAGAATTTTTTTGAAGTGAAACTTTGTGAGCCTTTGAAGATGGATCAAATAAGTACTTTCCCACTAATTTCATGCAAATATATTGGATATCTTATGCTAGATCTGAGTTTCCATGAACCTTGACAGCTTTTCATGATAAATTTTTCAACTTTCATTTTGGTACTTTTGAAGGCTTCAAATCCACTTTTTCTTCAACCTCTAAACCTAAAATCACACAAATAGAGAGAGAGAGAGTGTTATTTTATTAGGGAATGGGGTTTTCCTTGGTCAAACCCCATTTCAATTATCAAACCTTACAATGAAAGAATGAAACATGAATGAAATGAACATGAAACATAAGGTGAAATAAGAGAACCTTGTTGGAACCTTGTATATTTGTAAACAAGCATGAAGTGGTCTCAATGGATGTAGATCTTGATCATGATTATTGATGAAAGATGATGCATTTGAATACTTCAATTGATCTTGAACAATACATCACAAAATTAGCTCAAAACCACATGCATAATGCATCAAGCCTTTGACATGATATTGGATCTTCAATTATTGCAATAATCTTCTTCAAATCTACCTTTGAATGCTCTTATGAAGTACTCTTGATTGCTTATGAAATTTTAGGATGAAACTATGTGAAATAACCTTCTATTTATACTTTTTATGCTAAATTTCTCAAAATTACAACACTACAAGTCGACATCAGATCTAGGAGGATAAAATCTTGACAAGAATTTGATTTAAATTAAGTCCTAGTTAAAGAAGGATTCATACACCAATTGTGGTGTATGATTCCTAGTGGCTTAAATATGGGACACAAACTCCAAGAAGTGTCTTGTTTAATGTTAAATTCAAAATCAATTCCCAAGACCTGGGTGGGACTCATACACCCAAGGTGGCATATGATTCCCAAATCATCAGATCTGGAACACATGACCCAAAAAAATGAATTATGTTGGTTATGTGATAAGTTTCAGGATTATCCTTAGAAATATGCAATGAATAAGGCTTGTGGATACAAAATAGGAGCAAATAAAGGATAAAGAAGACCAATTTTACTAGGGAGGGCCCAAACAAGTGTGAAAATGTAAAGTGCTACATTTTTCTACACTACAGGTTCCAATTTTTATCAAACCACCATCAATTATCCTTCTTTGAGGTTTAGGTATTTCATTAGATCACCATGTTCCTTAAAAAAAGTTCGCATATCCTCCTTTTGAAATCAAAAGTCAAAAAGCCTAGAATCCTAGCATTTGCAAAAATCTTTTTGAAAAATCAAAATCCCAAAAACATAGATTAATTTCATACTATTATTGTATTCATCTAAAAACTTTTTAAAAAAAAAAAAACCCTAAAAATTAAAAATCCGAAAACATCAAAAAAATCTAAAAATCCAAAAACATTTTAAAATCCAAAAATAAAAAATCCAAACAAAATCTTTTATGGTTGTTACACAATCCCAGAGAAAGAGAAAAGATATGGATTCCACATCAGACCATACCTTTAAACCCACCAATGATATGCACTTTGGATCAACCTTAGTGATTTTTTTAGTGGCTAATATTCACCAATTAACTAATAGTTGAAATTTATTAATCAAAAATCAGCTAATAGTTTGAGCATTAACGCGACTTGAATCACCGCATTTTTATAAAAAATATTTTAGTCTTATATAAATCACTAAAGAATTTATTTTATTATAATTTTTAACTCAAAAAATTATCACAATATTTAATAGATGATTAGATCAAATTCACCTAAATTTCATAAGTTATAATAGACATCTATATTAATTCGCCAATAATGTATCATAATTATTAGTTGATTTAGGGTCATATTTCCAATATTTAGTTCCCAATTGATTTATAATATAATATAATGGCCCTCATTGTATTTTGTGAGGTAAAATCTACTCATGATCTTTAATTCTTATGGGGCTTAAAATAGATTTTGGATTGTTGATCTTCTAATATCAATGATCCAAAAGCATTCTTAGGCTCCATGAGCATTATAGATCATAGGTAAATTTTAACTCATGAAATACAATGAGGTTTGTTATATTATATTTTAAATCAATGGTGGAAATTAAATAGTATAGTCAACCCTTAAACCCATCAATAATATCCACCCTCGAGCCCCTAATTTTCCATAAGATCTTTTTTTAGATTGGAAGGATTCACCATCATAATTATATAATTTTCCTATTATTTTCTAAGATTTGCCAATATTTTCAACAAAATTTTATTGATGTAAAAAAATCCCCAATAAAATTAATATTTTTCATAAAAAGGGAAAGATCAACCTCTAATGATCAAACAACCTCACAATCACAAAATATACCTTCATTTGATGACTATACCTTACATGATGTGGAACAACAATTAACACAAAAAGAAATAGACAATACATCACAAGATCCTTGGATATTGTGAAAAATTGAAAAACTAATAGCTAGCAATCCTAACAAAATACGTCTTCACACTTGCATAGAATAAAGCTAAACTCTCGATTAACTTTGATATTTCCACCATCATATGAGAAACATGAAGTACAGTGTCACAAGGATAAGCTGATATCAACACAACACCTTCAACACCTAACACCTCACCACAAAAATTGAACACAAACTTGTCATTTGGTAAAACCTCACACAACACAATAACTATTAACATCCCCCAACATTGACTTTTGATAAACAAGAAATGAACCCATTTGCTACCACATCTCAAACTATGATGGAATAAACCAACACAATACTTGCAAATCACAATACCATGAGTCAAAATTAATCAAACATGAATTGAAGGACAAACCCATAATCTTCAAGAGATCGGGTGAACACAACATCCACATCACAACACACTAACACATTCCTAACCAAGAATCAAACTTTATTTAGATCTAATATAAATATGAATAGACCACCACAAAAAGAACAATCTAAAACCTACCCAACAATCACCACCAACTTCAATCAACCACAACAACAACAACCACCTAATCTCAATTCCAATTATTCATCTAACTTCAACCAGCCTCCACAAAAATTAATCATAATCCCACTTTCACAACACACTTTTAACAAAACATCCCACCCATTCAACAACATCACTCTAATACAACTAATCAAAACATGCATGGTTCTACTTCATTTCATCAAAAAAATAACCCAATCATAAACCCTTCATAGGGTTCAACATAGTATCCACAATCAAACAAAACTCCTACAACACCATCGCCAATGGGTCTCTTAGCTCAACAAATACAATCCTTGCAACAACAAATGTCAAATATGGAGGTATCTAGAAACAATAAAACATACTCAATAGAGGACTTATGTCCTTACCCATTTGATGGGAGTACATACATTCCTCCTCTCCCGACAAACTTCATCATAAAAAAAATGAAAAATATAAAGGGAATAGAGATCCCATAGAACATGTGAGCTAATTTCATATGACCTCTTTAGACATTGTTGTGGTTGAATTTTTCCATGAAGGCTTGGAGGCCAATCTCTTGAGTTGTTTGCACAACTACTTCCAAGCATTAGAACATGGAGTGAATTGATGCCAAAATGTATAACACACTTCCTATATAACATTTCAAATGACATAAACATAATTAGTTTACATAAAAAAACAAAAGGATGGAGAAACACTCGATTCATTCTTACAAAGGTGGAGAAGCCTTACCAGTAAATTTTTATGTCACATAATAGAGAAGCAACTAGTACAAATATGCATAGAAAATCTTAATAAAGAGGTGATACTTCATTTGTAAATTCATTGATCAAATACCTTTAAAGAGGTGATTGGAAAAGGTCTCTCTATTGAGAAATACCTTATCAAAAAAGGTTTGATCAAAAAATTTAAGCAAAACAACACTTAGTCACACAATTCAAATGACAAGAATAAATTTTTGTCACACATCAAAAATGTGATGAATGATGATGTAATAGATGCTAAAGTGGTTAATAAATATTACCCTGTGATCATTTTGAGGAAACCCAAAACATCAAATCATAATAATCAACCATAAAGTCATGAGAAAAAAACTAACACGATACAAAACACTAAACAATGTGGTCCTCCAAGGACTAATCAAGTGTGACAAACATAAATTCCCTTAGGGGAACCTATTGAATAATTTATAAAGAAATTGTTGCAAAAAAAGGCTATAAAACTCCCTGAGATAATACACTATGAAACATGACCCTTCAAACGATCTTGGTGAAATGATAATGAGTTCTATGAGTATCATATAAATAAAGGACATAAAACCTCTAACTATTTTAAAATCAAGAATACTATCCAAGATATCATAGAATATGGAATTATAAAAATTGGTAATCTATAGGGATCCTTGAATACAAATTATACCATCTTTAAAGATCCCTTACGAAATCATGGATACAAGAAAGCCTCTACATTAGGAACAAATGGTAAGGACCAATCCAATTACACATGTGTTTCTTACAAGTAAACAATTAATAGCATCCAACCCATTGTTAATAAAGCCTCATCTATACCCATCAAGAGTGAAAATCTTGAGTCTATTATTGCATTTACCAAGAATGATATTCTAATACATAACCCTCACCATAATGATTCCCTACACATTGAAGCCTTCATCTATAAATATAAAATCCAAAGAGTTTTGGTAGATGGTGGATCGAGACTTAATATTTGTAGTCAAAGTCTAGCAAAATAATTTAGATATTCTAATGATATTGTTGATCCCCACACAAAGCTCAATATCAAAGCATATGATGATGTTGAATGTGAATCTATAGGCTATATTACATTACCTATCCAAGTTAGACCAATTATAGTGGATACTACTTACCAAAACCTAGACCTTGATACTCCCTATAACATCCTCCTGGGATGCCCATGGATCCATGCCATGCAGGTTGTTCCATCAACCTTACATAAAAAAAATCAAGTTCTCATACAATTATTTGAAGTGACTATACATGCAGATATGAATCCATTTGAGAATTACAGACCCTCATAGAGTAGTACTAGCCTCTCACAACATTCTCCTACCAAAACTTCCTTAACATCTTTGTTTGCAATGGTTAAACCTCTATCAATACCTACATCTCCCACTCCCTTGGAAATCAAGGTTAATGTCTAAGACCTTGGAGTTGGAGAATATGAGTTACAAACCTACTTTATGGAGCTTACACTGCTACCTAATACAACCAAATAATTTGATGTTCATGATAATCTCATGTTCGATCATGACATCAATGATAACCCACTCTTTCTGTATGATCCCATGGAGGACATCCTAGAGCTTCCCATTTAATTCAAGGATCATATTCCTTCCCCTAATGTTCATGAGCTATCCTCTTTCCATCTCAAGCATCTTGGGCTGGATTATGCATCTACAAATTTTTCCCCTACAATTATTTCATGCCAACTCATTGAGCATGAGTAGGTTTCCTTTGATATTACCTATGCTGAGAAGGATAGTTACAAAGAATATGTTGAAGACATCACTATTGAACACCCAAAATACTAAGGGGGGGTGATTCAGTATTCCTTTAAACCATTTAAACATTTAAACATCCAATACTCGTAGCATACTAAATTGTAGTAAAGAATGAAAGCATGAAAACATTAAACAATACCACATAATACATGAATACCAATATTTTTACATGGAAAACCCAAAATGGAAAAAAACATGATGAGGATTAGCTCACAATATTTTATAACTAGGTATAGCATATTATAGAAGTTCTCATTGTAGGTGGACTCATTGTCCAAGTGGACTCACTGTCCACTATGGAATAAAAGAAATAAGATATTGTGGCTCATAGGCATTAGAGTTGAACTATTACAATTGCACCTAACTCATGCATGAAATATAGTTCCAATGAAGCTTAGAATATAGACTGAAAACTCTTCATACTGATCTAAATTAACACTCTACTCTATTTTTCCTTCACTTGATGTTTGTACAATTCACATCCAATAACTCTTATCATATTTCATCATCCTCAAAATATCAAAAAATACGTAGCTTATATATTTCAACTTCACCTATAACATCAATTAGGCCAGCCTAATTGGATTCAAAACACAAAATGTAACTTTTTGACTCAAGATCCTTACACACATGCTTTCTGCCAAGATTAAAAAATATAAAAAAATGAAATAGGTTAGTACATTCCTAAAATAACACCCACATAATAAATCAAGACATATTCAATCTCTGCAATACATCCAACTCATTAGGTCGGCACTAGTAATGACCTAAAAGAAAAATTGACCAATTGTAGACCCACATTTGGACACAAAAACATCCAATATCTATGCCAACTAGAATATGCACTAATATAACATCTATCAACACCTCCATAACTTTATAAAGCCAAAACCCAAAACACGGAGAAGTGTGGACTCACCATCACATATGCACTGAACTAGAAGTTCCTGAAACTACCAAGCTGAAATTCTATTAATCATAACTCCAAAAACAAAAACTAAAATAAGATGGAACTCTAGAATTAGGGTCTCCTATGAACCAAAAAAATTATGTTAGAAGCATAGAGAAAAATGTTTACTAGTGGACCAATGCAGACCTAATACCCGATCCCATGTACACAAAATCACTTGAATTGACACAGTAATTTTTTACAACTATTGCCTTCACTAGATCAAACCTTCTTGCAAAATTGTCTTACATAATCATCTTCAAACATAATCATGACATCTAAATTTATCTACACCATATAATTCATACCAAGATACAATGTTGACATCAATTCCAAAAAAGCTCACCAATGAAATCCCCTTATCATTCCAACAATCTCTCCCTTGTTCATTGATGGAAACATGCCAAAATTATCTCTAAAAAATTCTCCCCATTTGACATCAAGGGAAAAGAGCGTATACAACAATCTTCATTCATACCAGATCTCCCTTGACAAATATATTTATATATACAAATTGAAAAAAATGAAATGACTCCCCTTAAGAATGTTATGCATTATAACCATACCAAAAATTTACACCATAAATCATTGTACACCATTTGTATTTATATACTAGAGTCTTGAACATGAAGCTTCACAACATGAACTTATCATTCGTGTTTGCCTTATTCCTAGATCTTCTTGGCTATGCTAAGAATCCTAAACTATGTCTCAAGCTCCATTAGGAATTCCTCACCTTCTTCTAGAATCCTCGATACCAGATTAATCTTGGTAGCTTTAAAAACACTTACAAGGGCACTATAAATGGATGTGAACTTTGAGTTCACTAAGTGATGTTTCTAAATTGCATAATGATTTTCTCCTTTTGACCTTTTAGTTGGAAGTATTTCTCATTCAAATCATCAATAGTTGATCTTATGCTTCCATCAAGGTATTGTGTAGGATTATATGCACTGGAAGCTTTATTTTTCTATGACTCAATTGAGTCCATTTCATCTTTCAAGCTCTTTGTGGATCTAGGCTAGTTCATAAAAAACTAAAATAACGATTTGGCCTCAACCACACAAGCTTGTACGTCCTTGTGACTTTATTTAAATTTGTTTTGTTTTTGTGCATACTTCTCTATTATTTATGGCAGTCTCTTCTCTTTGACTTTATTTTCCATTTCTTTTTTCTAGTTTCTCTTTCAAACCAAAGGCATATTCTTTAAATGAACCAATCAAAAACTTCATATTTTCCATACCGAAGAGTGAACTATCAATTGTTGCATTGGGTATGGCTTCTTGTAAGGTCTTCAGAACTGCTTCAATCAACTCTCTTCTCTTTTGATGAGATTATATTATCTCCTTCCATGTAGATGCATGGAAGACATCTCCTAGTTCTAGCTTGTGGAGTAGTGAAATCTTAGCAAGGTCCACATTTCCTTCTTGCATGGGCAGTTGTAGAAATTGAGTAGACACAACCAATTGGAATTTCAATTACATGTTCAAAAAAAATTGTAGAGAATATCCAAAGGTTCCAGAGGATTCACTAGTTTCCTTTACCTCTTCCTCTACACTCTTTTCTTTCAGCTCCTTCTCCTTCTCATTATTACTAGTATTAATTGGTGTCTCTCCTTCTTTCTTTCCCCCCACATCATTGGAGGCATCTTCATCTTTCTACACATCTTATTTTCCTATATCTCTTTTACCAGTAGACGTGTCTTTGTTATCTGGAGGAGGGATATTCTTTGGTTGGTCTTGTATCCTCTCACCATGTGTCTCAGTTATGTTGATGGGTGTTTTGCAATCCTCAACATAGATAGAACACAAGTGTTCTATCTCTCTTGAAAGGTGATTTCCCACAAACAAATTTCAGAAAATACCCCAAGGTCTCTCGGATGTCAAATCATGACTGTGCATAAATAAACATGGTGTTGATTTTTGATTTGTTGGTAATCACAAGGGGCCTTTATGGTTCAAAAAGCATGAAATTTACATGATTTTGTAATGAAATTTCAAAAGTCTCAAAATGGTGTACAATAGGAAAAAAATTTAAAACAACAATTTGAAACTTTTATTTTCATTAGCTATAACACTATTGTGATGCTAGAATTTTAAACTTAACTCAGATTTAAAAGAAAATTCAAAAGATTCAAGGTTTAAGAAGCTATTTTAATTTTAAAATCTATGAACAACAGAAAAATTGTTGGACTAACTGCCAGCATCTCCCTTCGGGTTCGTGACATGATTTTGTATACACCTAAAATTGGTCTAGAGAATTCTGATTAATTAAATACAAGTTATTTGATTAATTATCCTAATTTCCTCTACTGTTTGAATAAAATAGAAATATTTATTTAAATAGTTCACAATCATACCATATTTAAATTCATCTAAATTAAATAAACAAAATTAAATACTTTGGTTTGATTTAATTATCACATCCCTATTTTATTCTATCACATCGATCTCAAATTAATTAAATAAAGAACAAAACACTTTATTTATTAATTGCCATATTCTTCTGTTTAATTTAATAATCAACTATCCTATAGTTCGTTTTATTAAATTATTTATCTCCCTTTTCCTAATTTAAATAAATCAAAAATATTTGAATTAGAGCATAAGGAATATTCCAATCTATATTTCCTCAAAAATGAATTAGATTTCCTATGTCTAATCTATGTCTAAAGTATGTCAAATTAATTGATTGAAACTTCACGGGAAGTTTTGGAGACAAATTTGGAATTTGATCTCTCAATCCTCTTCCATCAATCCTTCCTCTTCTCTTGCCTGGTGTTTTCATGGGTAGAGACAATCTCCATCCTTCTCTCAATCTCCTCCATCTCTCACCATTCAATTCTTCAGATTGAATCCAAGCCTCTCAAAGCTTTCCCTATGCATTTCTACAGCCAGGAAATCTATAAATATAGCCTCATTCAACCAAGAAAGGATCCAGATAATCAAGTTTTTGCACTCTTACTCTACAAGAATTCAGACATCAAGCATCAAGCATTCATACATCAAGAATCAAGCAATCGAATTTTCAACCATGGCTGCCTCCTGTAGCTACAATTATCTATTTCATATCAATATCATGCTAGTTTAATTATTTAGCATTGCATTATCATTACCTTGTTCTTTGAATTGTCATTTTAACAGTCTTAGTTTCTTAAACAATCTAAGAGCAATTTAGATTTAATAAATCTTCAGAGATAGAGAGCAATATGATGCTTTCAATTGATTACTTGCTTTGAATTGATTCAATTTGTTTAATCATTCATATAATGTCGTATTAAGAAGTGTTTTGATCTTATTCACATATTCACCACTTACAATTTGGCACCCACCATGGGGCATTAACCTCAATTTTATCAAAATTATCAATTTTTCTGGAAAGTGTCACGCAGGTTCGTGGCATGTTTTCTTTTAGCGCTTCCATTCAAAGTTTTAGCACTTCTGTGGCAAACTTTAGCGCTTTCGTTGTCTGTTTTAGTGCTTTCGTAAAAAAATTTAGTGCTTCCATGAACTATTTTAGCACTTTTGTGTTTTAGTGCGTACGGTCAAAAGTTTAGTGCTTTTGGTGTTTTAGCACTTCCATGACTTCTTTTAGCGCTTTTGGGAAATAGCGCCTTCAGGCACTGTTTTAGCGCTTTGATAGTTAATCTTCAAATGGTCATATCTTGGTCATACGAAGGTCTTTTTCGAAACTTTTTTTTTTGAAATGATGTAGAATTTCATAAGCTATGAAATGGTGTAGGTATTTCTCACTTTTTGTAGAGTTAAAATTTTCAATTTTACATTTAAAGTCAAATCACATTGCAACTTGGTATAAGTTTTAGGGTTTTTATGTTTAAACATTCATCTAACCTTTATATCTTCTTATTTCTTGATCTCATATAACATTTTGAGCATTTATTGCAGGTTTTAAGAGGAATATGGAGCATTAAATTCAAAAAAAGTGAAAAAAGAGTCATTTGATATCCATTGTAATAGTGCTTTCAAACACTCATGGGAAAATAACACATCATATGTTATTTTTCATGCATGATTTAGGACCAACTAGCATTACTTTGGGCTTAAAATTAACCATCTACACAAGCTTTGTCAAATCTGGTTAAAAAGAACCAATCCTACGGTAGTCACTTGGATTAAAATTGATCAATCCTATGGTAGCCACTTTTTGTTTTCTTAAAGAAAATTTATCAATCCTAGGGTAGTCATCACATTCGTATAGTAGATGTTAAAAAGAACATCATGATTTCTATGAAGCAACAACTTCACATAGATTAGAAAAATTCTTTTTGGGCTTTTAAAACAGAACAAACTTATATGTTGTGCTTGTGGTGATTAGGCTTATGCTCTCCCCTTAACTGGGTGACCAAAGTGCCAAATTCACTTTTATTTCATGTCATTTACATTTTCTTAAATCCTTTAGCAGGCTTGCCATAGTGGGAAAAAGTACTCACCCTACGGGAACGACCTAAGTGGGAACAACCAAAGCCAGGTTTTCCAACCCACTATAATAAAATTGCAAGTTGTTGATGAAAGTCCAACTTGACAATAGTAGGCAAGATAACCATCCCCAAAATCTTTGTTCTAAAGTTTGGGAGGTCTCTTGAGGGAGTTTATCTATTTTCCACACCGAACAGAACCCTATCTATGAACCATAGAGTAGTTTCGCATCGAGTCAGTATCCATACATTGTCATACTCACGGTGCAAGGGGAGGGAAGAATCTGCCCCCAAGACACTCACCATATAATTACCAAGGATTGTTTGCTCAATGGATTCAGTATCTACTTCCGTCACTTTGAGTACACGCCTGGCAATGACAAAAACATGGGCACCCTCTAGGGGGTGACACTGCTATGTGAGTCAACGTAATTCAAGATGTGGGCTGTGAGTATAATGATGACCTACTTATCCTTAAGTGTGAGTCTATTTGATTTATGTACAATTGTCAAAACAACCGATCAAAATCAAGATGGATCATGTTTGATTCTTAAACATACACTTGTTGTTTAGACTCTAGAAACAACTATTTTACAAATTCTTCTTGTGTTTTCAAAACATTAATTGAGATAAGATCATCCTAAAAAACACAAAGAAAATGGAAATCTATTGGAAACCAATATCAGACAGTTAAAGTCAAAATTTGGATTTTTTTATCAGAACATAAACTTTCCTAAATCAAAACAGTCTTAAACTTGCATAAATTGGACTTTATGATTGAATTTGTTCAAATCACACCAAGATCTACCATCCAAAAGTGTCTCAATCAAACACATTTGATTATTAAGTTAATTTTCAGGACCAGTCATCCTAAATCAAAGAAACGAAACCCTATAATCAAACTCATCAACTTAGTCTAATTGATAGAATCTATCATTCTATTTGACTTAAGTTAATATCCTTGACACTATACCAAACTAAGATCAAAAAGTTTATTGGAAACAATAATGTTTGTATATCCATTTTAACAAGGTCACGAAGACTAAAAATCCAAAGAATAGGAAATTGAAACTCAAACCACCATGGCCAAAATAGATGAGAATCAATTGAATGCTCTAACTCATCAAATGAAAAAACTTCAACAACAAATCTAGGATGTGCAAAGGGAAAGAACCACAAAGAGATATTTGCTACCCGAAATTTATGCTTATTCCTCTGACAAAATTTTTGACATGACACCCTCTCCACCAACAACTACATCATCCAAGTTTGATGTCTTTGGATTTTTACAAAAGATCCATAAGCCCAAATCTAAATCCTCAAACACAAATGATATTGAGAAATCCTATCATGTGATGCATTTATCTCCATCCACAATAAGCTAAAATAAACCTCAAGATTATTTCACTCAAGCTAACAAATCCATCCAATCATCCTCTTCTATCATATCTTCAACATCCAATGATTCATGTCAATTTCTCAATCCAAAGCATGCTAGCATAGACTCCCCTACACATCAAGATCAAAATATTCTTTCCACTCCATCTAATGATATCAAAATTCCACAAAATCTTCCAATATTTGATCAAGATCCCATTTCTCAAGAATCTTATGATAATCCCCTCCTTTCACTTTTCATCCAAAATAATTCCCTTCCATCTCAAGAGACGAGTATCCTTCCAGGTTCTTCTTCCACATCATCTCATCAATTCATATCATCTCATGATTCTATTTCATCACAAGAGCATGGTAGTTCTTCCATCCTATCTAATGATGTCTTACCAACTGATGATCAAGACATGCTTTCTACACAATCTCATGATTCCCTTCCTCATCAAGGTCAAGATATGCTTCCATTCAAGGATACCCTTTCATCCCATGAAGATGTTTATTCTTCTCATGATCAAGATATGCCTTTCATATCACCTCATGATACTTTTCCAAGTCAAGATCAAAACACCCCATCATCCCCATGTCCAGATCCTATCACACCTATTCAAGCTATCCATGAACCCCACACCTATAAATTGGGATCCTCCACCTTTATCCATTCTAGTTTACTTCCAACACCTATCCTCTCATCCATATCATATCCTCCCCAAAATGGAATTGCATCTTGTTTCAGAAACAATACATATCCCATTGGTAAACAAATGTGTCAAAGTATGACTTATAAAGGAAAAGGATTAATCCTTCATGAACAAGGTATCCTAGAACCGCTTTCTGTTCAAAGAAACCCATATCATCACAGCCTTGGTTATACACCTAAGTGTCTTAGTTCATCAGACCTACCATCTATCTTAGGTCCTCATCCTAATCCTCCAAACATACCATCTATCCTAGGTCCTCATCCTAGCCCATCAAACCTTCCCTCTATCCTAGGTCCATATCCTATTTCTCCAGAACAACAAAGGCACACATCCTTGATGCCCTTTCAAAATTCTACCCACATAATACCTCCATATCATTCATCTCAATCCACCTCTCCCATTACTCTTGGAAGAAATTTGGATGCCAAATATCAAAAGCTTCTATATCAAAATATGCATGTATCAAAGGATCAACATGTCTCCTCGAAGAGACATGCACAAATAAAACAAAAATTGATCCAAAATCAAAAGAAATTTTCAAAAGGCCACAAAGGCCCATCAAATAAAAAATCTCAAAGACCACAAAGGTCCATAAATCAAAAGAAAATTTCACACAAAGGCCCATCAAAGCAAAAAGGAAATTTTCAAAGACCACAAAGGTCTATAAATCAAAAAGAAAAATGTGAAAGGCTGCAAAGGCCCACAAAGAAAAAATCAAAGTCAAAAATCATGTGGATTCCTAAAAGTCTCATAGAAGCAATAAAATATAAATTGACATCCAAATTTTCTAATCCAAAAGCTTCCTCCAATTTTCCATCTAATAACCTATCACCTTCCAAATCCATTTTTCCTCCATCACTCCACCACCATTCAAGGTGTGTGCCAATGTTGATCTTTCCATCCTTTCCATATATCCATCGACAAGCCTTCCAAACTCCTATCCATTATCCAACATTCATCCCCAATCATTCTCCTTTAATCCAAACCTTTGCATAAGTCCTTAGATTCTTCCATCATATCATTTATCTACCAACATTTAGGAGTCTAATTCCCATTTCCATGGTTTATTAGAGGGATATTTTGTTGTGAAACTTGATGCTTAAGTCCTTCCTCCATTTCCATATCATCCATATCCTATCTTCCATACTCCTCTTGCACTCTACACTTAGGGACAAGTTTTATCCATCTTATCATTCATGGTCATTATCCTTTCTATGCTTATTCCTTACACTTCCACCTTTGATCTTGGAAAGGTTAAGGATCTTCTTGAACATCATATATCTTATCCTATATGCTTTATCCATATTCCATCATTCTTACTAAATACATCCTTTCTTCCTTTCCTTGGTCTTGATGAGGAATAAGGGCAAAATACTTGGGCCTTGTGTTTGTATCTTATCTAGTTAATCTTGATCATCTCCATTCATCATTTTTTTTCCTCGCTTTCTTTCATTCCATATATTCTAGCATATCAAAATTCATGTCATCATGTCCATTTGCAACCTCGAATCTTATTATACAAATCATATTTAAAGCCTAGCTACAAAACATTATCCAATCCTCATATCTTTTTTCAATCAATCATCAACAATCATCAATCTTATCATCATCATGTCTTATGGAATCAATCATTCCTGGCATCTTAATCAATCATACCATTATCATCTTTCGACAAGAGATATGTTGCTTGTGTGACATGTTTTGTAGTGAAACTTTAATTTTGATCTATCAATTATCCATGGTTGCATTAACCCTATTGCGGGGCATCTTGTTCCTTCAATCAGGCATATCATCTCATTTCATCTTAAAATATCCTCAAAAATACAAAAAAATCATAAAATTTGAAAAAAGGTGCAACAAAATCTCAAGAACAATCATTGCAATGTGATCATGTCTCACCCTAGCTTGGGGGAAAAATACTAAAATCACTGGGGGCAATAAAACAATGAGCTTAGGAAAAACACAACAAAAACAATGATCGAAGTGCAAACATCAATCACCATCAAAACACTTCGAACATTCGTATCATATCAAAAATCCAAAAAACATGTCAAAAATCAGTCAAAAAATCCAAAAACATGTCAAAAATCAGTCAAAAAATCCAAACACATGTCAAAAATCAGTCAAAAAATCCAAATAAATATCAAAAATCATTCAAAAATCCAAAAACATGTCAAAAATCAGTCAAAAAATTAAAAAAAATGTCAAAAATAATCAAAAATCCAAAAACATGTCAAAACTTCAGTCAAAAATTCAAAAATATCACAAGATTAGGATGGATGATCTAATCTGAATAATGATTGAAATACTTTAAGAAAAGGTTGAACATGTTGCATTTTGATCATTGTTATCATTTCTTTGGAGCAACTCGATGATCTATTGGACTAGAGAAGCAAGGAAGGAGAATGATATTTTTATTGTCTGTTGTCTGTAAGTTAATCATATGAATGTATGAATTGTCAGGGGATGTGCTATGCAAATGTATCACCGATGACATTCAGAATTCACACATTGAAATGATTAATCACTGCCTGTTTACGCAAAGAATGCTCAGGTCATCTCGGTTAAATCATACCTAGATGCTTGTGTTCGCTTGCAATATCAAAAATCATGAAAGTGGTACTTAGGTCGTCAATGGTCTAACATATACCATTGACACTTGTACTCACTTTCAACATCCAATAAAGCTCTATGATGACAAAAAAGCACAAAAGTATTGTTAAAATGACAATAGTTTGCATATAGTTGCATGATAAAATTAAATTGCATTCATATTAGTTTTGCATATGCATTATAGATTTTTCACATCGATAAATGATATCTATATCAGCCTACGCTAGATGTAGAATCATGTCCCACATCTTTGGGAAAAACTCTAAAATCCTCCTATAATCAATCAAAAATCAAGCAACCTATCAATCTAATCGGCTTTGGTGAGACTTTGATCAAATCTCATGAGTGACTATCATTAAACCTCGCCTATCATGAGGTCAATCAATCAATCTATCATTGATCCTCACCTATCATGAGGTCAATCATCAATCTATCATTGATCCTTGCCTATCATGAGGTCAATTATCAATCTATCATTGATCCTCGCCTATCATGAGGTCAATCAATCAATCTATCATTGATCCTTGCCTATCATGAGGTCAATCATCAATCTATCATTGATCCTCAACTATCATGAGGTCAATCAATCAATCAATCATTGAATCTCACCTATCATGAGATCAATAATCTTCTAATCTATCAAGATCAACAATCAATACCAAATCAAAGGTTGACACGATCAAAAATCATCAAACACAAGGAGGTAAGGCAGGGCAACATTTTATCACCTGCAAGCTATATTTCTTTGTCATTTATTGGGAAATAATATTTCATTATTGAACTATCATCAAAACATCAAAAAATCATTAAATTTTTGAAAAATTCTAAAAATCATGATATCATTAATTTATCTCCCGAGGGGGCATATTGTCATCAAATCATCTGAAAATCAAAATTTGGGGCATGTCTGGGGCATACGGAATTTTTTTTTTATATATCATCAATCCTGGCAGTAGCAGCAAAATATTTCTTCGAAGCAACGTGTAAACACATCACTTCGAAGAGGGGCAAAATGTATACACCTAAAATTGGTCTAGAGAATTCTGATTAATTAAATACAAGTTATTTGATTAATTATCCTAATTTCCTCTACTATTTGAATAAAATAGAAATATTTATTTAAATAGTTCACAATCATACCATATTTAAATTCATCTTAATTAAATAAACAAAATTAAATAATTTGTTCGATTTAATTATCACATCCCTATTTTATTCTATCACATCGATCTCAAATTAATTAAATAAAGAACAAAACACTTTATTTATTAATTGCCATATTCTTCTGTTTAATTTAATAATCAACTATCCTATAGTTCGTTTTATTAAATTATTTATCTCCCTTTTCCTAATTTAAATAAATCAAAAATATTTGAATTAGAGCATAAGGAATATTCCAATCTATATTTCCTCAAAAATGAATTAGATTTCCCATGTCTAATCTATGTCTAAAGTATGTCAAATTAATTGATTAAAACTTCACGGTAACACACAGTCACCATTAGGTTTTTTCAGAAACTAACAAGTTGAAATAGAACTTAAATAGTAAACAAATTGAACTAAGATAAACTATGGAGGTTGAATCATACACACATTAAGAGCATCACAAAAAAATCACCAAATTTCAATCCTTTCTTATATATATTGTTGCAGAATGTCTTTTACAACAACTTGTCTCTCCCTTTGAAAATGAGAGTATGCCCCTATTTATAGTTTTCAAAAACCCAAATGAATGACCAAGATTGATTTACAATGAATGGCCCAGATTTAATATAGCTTAAGGTTTTCACAATGTCCAATACACAAGCAATATTTTACAATATAAAATTGGCAACTATTTTGTCTTTACTATATTTTGTCTTCTAGCCAATTTGTACTATAGCTTATTTTTTCTTTTAGCTACTGTATCTGGAAACTATAAATACTTGTCTTCTATTATCTCATTTCCAACCTCTTTTTGCATGATAGTGTATTGGACAAACTTCTTCATGACCGCCAAGAGCTTGGCATGCTCTGAGAAATCATATTTGTTGACGTTGAAGGTGATTCTCTTGAATTATTCCATTAATTTTTCATGTTGTTTCACACATGTATCTATGCCTGAATGGGTTGTTCTAATTATGTAAAGGCTCATGCAATTAATTCCATGAAGCCCATAGTCAAGACATCACTAGTCCCATATTTCATTTTCCTATGGATTTCATGCTTTGGAAATTCAAGATCCAACTCTCAGGTCGATATCTTGGCTCCTATCATTAATTCCAAGACTTCATCACATTCAGACATGTTTTCAATAATGCAAGAAAAACCAACATCCAACTCAGTCATCGACCTTTCTAAAACTTCATTTTTGAACTCAAAGTTGAATAACGAGGCCTCAAGAAACTAGTGATCCTCTTTGGGTAGAGCTAATTGCTAGTCCTAGACCTCTTTAGGTAGCTTTAGAATGAACTTTAATTTGGGGCATGTCATGTAGTAAATATTACGAAAATATTTACATTCCTCTGCCTCCCTCTCAATTTCATTTTTCAAAAGAAAAAAATGATTATGCATCTAGATTTCATAATGAATGGCCTTGATGTCTGTGTCAATCACCCTTTTGAACGAGTCTGAGGTAGAGTTCATCTATGTCCTCATGTTTTCCATTTTTTTTATTTCCTCCTTGGAAAATATTATGGGTACTGATGATTTCGTTGAGGTTTCTTCCCCAAAAGTGGTTCATTGTTGGATGAAGGCCATCAACTGTACCACATGCACTTTTAATTCCTCCTTTATAGCCTGGTCCTTGTCCATTTGGTTGAGGATTTTGGTGATATATCCTTGGAATTCATTGATTTTTTGTGCTCTCAATGTGAGGCCTAGATTGATTGTTGTTGCTTGATAATCCCCAGCCTAAAGGGTCCCCACATCCTTATCCTCTACTAGAGTTGCCACTTGGAGTATGCAGGATTCTGATGCATCTGTAGTGATATTGGATCTGATCTTGGGCTTCTTCTTTTCTCACATCTTGACTTGAGCTCGAGCCAATATGGCTTCCAAGCATGCCTTCAGGTTGGGAAGTATAGGATCCTTAGTCTTCAGTTGTTTCTCCATCCAAGAGGGCATCTATTTTTGTTGATCAAGGGATGTAGTGTTGAATTCATTATCCCCATCCCTTGATCCTTTGAAATCTCTTTGTACCCATGTCTAGGAGCATCTTCAATATTCTCTTCTTCATCATCTTGTTGTTCTTCTTGCATTATAGTTTTCCCTTTTTCTGGCTCGGGCTCTACTCTTTAAGCAGACTCCATGATTCTTTGTTCGACATTTTCTTCTTGTGTTGGATCTTTTTTTTTCATTATGCTCAATATTAGATTCTTGAGTGATATCATCTTTCTTATCACCAACATCGTCCTTGTTTTTATTTTCTTCTTCCTTTGGATGCCTTTCTTGATCCCATGGGCCCTCATCTTGGCTAGATTCTATAAGTTCATCATATTTTCCAACACTTTCTTCCTACATTACATTAACCTCTAGGTCATTCCTTTCCTCTTCGAAGTGGTGCTCCTCTAGAATTACTTCTTTATCATCATGTCCCTTCTCTTGTTCATCTTCAGACTCTTTCTCAAAGGTCTCCACATCATATTATTTGTCAAATCCACTAAGAAAGCCATCTTTGGGAATTTTTCGTCCCTCCTCATCTAAAGACGTTTCATCCAGATCAACAATCTTCAAGCCCTTTTTGACATTCTCGAAGTAATTATCATAATCTAAATCAATGGGCTCTTTGATTATATCATTGGTCTCCTTGAGTTGTTCTTCACTTCTTATCTCCATTTCCTTACATATTTTCATTGAAGCTTCCATTTTTAGTGGCTCAATAGGAGGTGGAGGGATAATTAGTGAAGCAGATAGTTGAGCCATAAATAATTTACCCTCAGGAGTCAAAAAAATTTCTAAAAATTAGGGAGGCATGTTCTGCAAATAATAAAAAAAGTTTGCAGATAGTGTAATAGGTGGTATAGGGATAGTGGGAAAAAAAGTGGTAAGGTGGAAAGTGTAGGTAGTGGAGGTTGGACCAAGGAATAAGATAGAAGAGAGGAGGTTGAAGATGAGGAGTCAACCACAACCATAGGGGTAGTCAGAGAAGCGAATATGAGGAGGATAGAGATGTCAAAAATGGGTGGGGATGATACGAGCAATGGTGGTGGAGTGTAAGGAGATGGCACAAAAGGGTGGATGGAAGTAGAGAAGTGATAGGTGAAGGTGATTGTGGTCCTATGTACTCCTTTGAAGGCAAGTACACCTTTGGTGTGATGGGAATATTAGGAAAAAAAATTCTTGTCCTCTTAGACCTTTTAGGTGCCTCTTCCCTTCCACCACTTTTCTAAAGTAAACCTTTTTTTTTGGTTGTTTAGCTGATGTGTCCTTCCTTTCCTTGGACTAGGTGACTATTGGATACTTTTGAGCTTCCTCCAAAGACCTCATACTTGTGCCACTTTCAGTATCACTTTCAATATCATCCTCCACCTCTCCATATGTCAACTCAACACCATGTGTTTGCAACTGAGCTACTTGGCCATCTAACCATTTCTTGGTTTGTTGCTCTATGGGGCATGTGATTGTGTCAAACTCCATAACCTCTAGCTTGGCCTATTCAATCATTGGCAATGGTACTTTGGAAATAGTATTATATCCCTCATCCAAAGTATTATCATCAATAGCCACTTGGTCATGGACTGGAAACAATTCAATGGATTTTACAAAAAAAATTATCATTATCATATAGCCACTTGTCTAGAACTCATGGTCATCATCACAATTTTCCCAAAAGTCTTCAATGTGGGGCCTATGAGCATGTTGACTCTCGACCTATTTTTTCAAATTTCCAAGAGGGCATAGGCCTCCTCGCTCTATATGCAACTCAAGGTTGAATTCTACAATCTCTTTTTATGAATACTCCGCACAAGGGGTACCAAGGAATGAGTACATTCCTTGAGCAAAAACTATAGGGTACAAGACCCCAACTTGGTGCTTTCCCTGCAACAATGAATGGGTGGTCTACAACTGTCAAGTAAGTTCTAACAATATTATTCTATCATTGGGGTACATAGGTAGATGATATGGGAACCCCGATAATCCTTCTGCTCTTATGTAGGTGAACTTGGGGAACTACATAAACCAATACTTGAAATCTTAATCAATGCCTCTGCATAGTGGGACAACCTCCTATTGTAATAATTTGTGAGAATCTATACAATGTGCATGATAAATGCATCATTGACCCACTTGTAATCTTTCTTATCATTTTGGTATTATAATTGTGGGTAATAGTCATATATGGGGGTCTACCCTTTTTTTGTTTCAAGCTCACCAATACAATTTAACCCCTTATAGGGAAAATTAACCACTAAAAGATATACAACATAAGAATTCATATTGAACTCCTTAGTTTTCTTCATGAAAACAAACTAATTGTGGAGGTTTTCACTTATTATCCTGTCAGCCTCTAAGGATCTCTTCCACAATGCACCAAATCCACTCCTCAAAGAGTGAGGAGATAGGGAGACCCATCACTCTACTTAGAAGTGTCATGAGGTCATTCACTTCCTCCATGAAGTGGTTTCAATAAATTTTTTGAGGTACTTTGTTTTCACTCCCATGATGCTTGATCAACCATGTCTAATATATAGTTATTTTATAGTCTATGGGGTCTGCTTTCCATACATTATGAGCATATTCCTTTTCAATCTCTTCCATCTTGTCAAGCAGAGGGATCCCAAATGTCTTCCCAATTGACATAGGAGTCAGGTCAGCCAGTACCCTCCCATCTACAATGATTATTCTCCACATCAAAAGATCAACTCTATTCTTACCAAAACCAGAGGGAAGCCTGTTGCCTTTCCAATCCCACTTTTCTTTAATTTCCATGCTTCCTTAGTTCTTGGGATGACCAAGACCCGTTATTTGAACTCATCTATGTTTATGTGATCCAGATTTGTGTTTGTCACCTTATCCCATTGTGAGTGAATCTTTGATGCACACTCAACTCTATGAAACTCAAACTTCATCTTGGTATTTTTAATTTCTCCTTTTTTCATCTTTGCACTCTTCTTAGCCTTGTCAATCTTCTCAGTTGGTTCCATAAATCCTACACAAAGAATGTGTAGTCAATTCCTTGATAAATCAAGAAAGAGTGAAACAATGTTAGATCATGCTAAAATGTTGTTAGATGCATCCATTTACCTCAAAGGAATCATTTCATTCATTAAATTCCATCATTTTATGATCATTTGCAAGATTTTTGACTTTGTGGGTCAAACAATAAAAATTTCCATCATGTGGATTCCCTTGATATTAATGCCATTAAAAAATGTCTTGGAGTACACAATAATCAGCAAATAGCATCCCACGAGGATATTTTTGCATTGAAAAAAAATTGAGCTATTTTGATGTGGATCCATTAAATCATGTGCAAAATGCAAGTTAAAGTGCTTGAGATCAAGTTACTTGGTCAAATTTTCCTCCTTGGATCTTGCATAAAACCACAATGTGGAAGGTGCTACTCAGAAATCCATCCAAGTTTCACTGCTAACAACGGCTCTAGAATGATGGTGTTCCACCAACGTCTTCCCACATCTCAATCTTTGCAATGGTAAATCCATGAGCATCTTCCTGTGTGGGAAAACCCGCATGGGATTTGGACTTCAATATTATAAGCCCAATTTGTTGAATAGCTCATTTGGCATGTGGGGAAGTTAATCTTATGATTCAAGCAATTTTTTAGGTGATGCAGAAAAGAATGATGTGGAAGTCGTCCGCCTAGAGGCCATCAAGTTTGATATCATTTGAAAAAATGGCATGGGATGAATGAAATCCCATGAATGGAATTCCACATTGAAAAAATCACATTGATCTCCATACTTAGTGTTTTTGTTTTGCATTCAAAGGGGGGCAATGCAATGATTTCAATGCTTACATTATTTGGGTCTTAGAGAATTTAAGGGAATGACTGACTTCAAAGCTTATGCAAAAATGTAAGGGAAAAAGCTGTCATTTGGAAAGCCCTCTATGTTCCACCATTGATAATTTATTATATCCTACAACTCTCTGCAGGAAGCATCCTATAGGGAAGAACCCAAAATAGCTTAAGGACTTAGTTGTTTTGAGATATTATTCTGATGCTTGTGGAAATAATGAGGGAAGAAGCCTTTGATCGGGAGGCCATTTAATCTTTTCCATTAAGATAGCTCAATTGTGGTGACTTCCCACCAATGGCATCTCACAAGGAGAGTTTCATAGGGGTTTAAAGACTTAACTATTTCATCGTTTCAACTCATGCATGTGGCAAATACAAGGATGGGATCTGTTAGTCGAGAAGTTTTTAGGGTTTCACCATTGAAATATCGCTTGGGCTTCATGGGTTCTCGCCAGTGTCTTTATGCAAGGAGGAATCCATGAAGGTTTGAATGTTAAACATTTCTTTTTAATTCTGAAACCTAAGAATTCTAAGATTTTCTTGCAAGAAAGGGGGAAGCGAATGTCACTATCTCTCATGTCGTTGAAATGGCATTTCAAATGGTATCTCCCCACACACATTCCCACAGTTAATCACTCTTCAAAATTCCAAAATCCCCCAAGGTTTGCTAATGGTGAATCAAGTAGAGCTTCAAATTTTGGGTGCAATGATTAATGAAAAATAGTGCAGAGGGATTCAATTAAGTCGTGTTTAAGAAAAACCCACACTATAAATTTAACAACAAACCCTAGCAAGTGACTCCTAGTGAACTCGAATAACACATAGACAAGAGGGGATTTATACCCATACCTTCTACCACATGAATGGAAGAGAAAGACGACGCTTCAATCATTGAACTTACTCATGCAAGCAATAGCTCAATAGGCTCTCCAAATTCAAATGCACAAAAGGTAAAATGATAGGTCAGGACCTCCTATTTATAACCCAACCACCATTAATGCGGGAATTTAATGCATATTTTTAGAAAAATGCACGTGAATTGAGTGTGCAGAAAAATACGATATGGTAGTCGTGGAGTGTAAAGGCCACATAGAAAAATGAGGGGTGGATGTCATTGACCACAGTGTCATGTAAATGACATCCCACATGTGATGACCCATGAGGAGGTTCTTGTGAATAGGAAAAGGAGGCATGACCTCCACATAGCAAAAACGTGCAAAGATTTTGTCACAAACTTTCTAGACTTCATGAAATTTTGGCAAATGGCTAGGCATTGTGGGATTTTGCAATTTGAAGGAATTTTCACCAATTAGGTCAAAAAGAAGGGGCACAAAAATGAGGCAGGTACAAACTGACCTGACAAAAGGCAAAACAAAAAGAGGGGGTTCCCAATCCAAGAGGGGCATGTGTGCAAGGGGCACAACAAATGGAAACTCTACTAGAGAATGCTCTTGAGCGTTCCAAGGATAAAGATTCATCTGAAACCCAAAATCTCTACTTTTGCAAACCAAAAACAATGCATCAATAGGTAAACTCAAGGCTCAAAGGAGAACAAAATACTTTACTAAATCAAGTCACAAGAATCCTAGGAATGTGTGTCTGCATGATGAGTTAATTCCTCTCCCTTAGACAATATAGAGGTGAGTGATCAATCAATGAAGACAAGATACGTAGGTAATCTAACTCCAAAAGTAACCTAGACATTGCCCTATTGCTAGTCAGGTGTCCATAACCCTAGTGAGGTTGTCAGTACAATCTCCATGAATATTTCTCTATTGCCAACTGGGTGTCCGTAGCCCCGATAGAGTTGTTTGCACACCCACACAATTGCCTTATTTTAATTATTTGATTTTATTTTTCTCTCTTCTTTCTTTGATTTTTTCTTTTTACTTTTTCTCAGCTAATAGAATAAGTCATAAAGCCTATAGTAGGGTTTGGAAATTGCAATAGTCACTGAAGCAAATTTAAGATTTTTCACTTGTCAAGGTTTCATGATAACCACCGTACAAATCGTTATGGGTATTAGAGATGTGTATTCCATGAGAATGAAGATAAAAGTGAAAGGATTCAAACAAGGGTTTCCTTCTGGGTCAAGCAAGAGTTCAGCTGATAAAACCCAATTCATGGAAGTAAACAAAAAATTCATAATAATTTATGAATACTTGTTTGTGGAACAAACGTGAACATGCAACAAAGAAAACACATTGACTATACCAATCATAGCCACCACATTAAGACCTAAAAACACACATCAGCAAAAAGAAAAGTTAGTACGAACAACCAAAAGCAACCAAAAGCAAAAAGAAAAGATCCTAATCTAACTATGTACAGAAGTGAGATGGGGTATCTTAGGCAAGGAAATAATGCTTCAGGTATTCCCCGTTAATGGGAAATGAGACATCTTCTTCGGTGAGGGTTTTGAGGTGAAAGCCATCATCTCCCAAGATTTCAAAAATCTACAAGGGGCCAAGCCAAAGCTTGTTGAATTCATCATGTCCCCCTTTCTTCTCATGGGCCTTGTCCCAACATAGTACTAGATCAACAACTCTAAAAGCCTTAAACCTGGCTCTATGATTGAACCATCTTTTAACTATTTCCTAGTGCTTGGAAAATTTATCTACGTCTACATCTTGTTTTTCTTCTAAGTGGAGCAGTTCATCCATACGAGCTTCAAGGCATTCTCCCTCATAATAAGTGTTATTAAATTGCAATGTGTGGATTTTGAAGTGGATGAGGAAAATAGATTCCAAACCATAGACTAGGTGGTACAAAGAATTTCCTAATGTTGCCTTATGTCGGGTACAACCTTCCCATAGAGAAAATAGTAATTAGGTGTCCCAATCCTTTAGGTTCCTATCTAGCAGCTTAAGGATGAATACCAAAAAATTCTTATTGGTGGACTAGGCTAACCTGTTACATTGATGGTAGAAATTTGATGCAAATTTAAAAAAAAAATTGTGATCAAAATCCCAACCTATTGGTTCTCCAAATCAACAGATCCAATGAATCCTAAAGAATAGCCACTTTTTTATGTTCATACTCAAAGATGGATTTGGCTAGCTAACAAGAAATGGGATTGGAATACATTTCCCCTGCACTTCAGGCTCTATAGGCCTAGGGGGTGACCCTTTAGCAACACCTAAAGATTTAGACACACACTTAATAGGGTATTTCTTAACAGATGATGCTCTCACAAGAATATGCTAAGAAACATAAATTATCGCTCAATATTGGCTAATACATTGGGTGAATTTCATTAACCAACATGGAGAACATGGCAGATACAAATAACTCATAAAATAGAATTGAATTGGATTTTGATTTTAAGATTTGGGACCAAACTGAAAATAGAAGATGCACAAGGCTTGACCAGTGCCAAGAGAAAGGGCTACGGAGTCATAAAACCAACATTTCATCCTGCAATGTTAAACATGTTTTGAAGATATTTTAAATGTTATCACATTATGATAACAAGACCACTAAAGATTTATCAAATGACCATTCTTATAAATCCATCTGGCAATACAATACTCTTGTCATATTCATTAAATAAATTGCACTATCCTTTGAATAATAGGCAATAAAAAATGTAGTTGACATCCATTAAAGCAATTACATCATTCTCTGAACAAAAGGAAATAACAAGTGCAACTCAAATGCAGCAAGTGTGCATGAAAAATCCAAATAATATTTGACTATTGAATTGAAAAGAGTATTACTTTTCAGTCATGGAAACAACCATCAGATAAAATATATTCATGAAGTTTAATTCAAAACACAAAACATCCCAGACTAATGACCTGCAGTTATAAAATTCACCTAGCTTTAAAAAATTTACAAAACTTTTGTGTGCATTGTGGAACTTTTAGAAAATGGAACCCTTTACAATGAGAAAATAATCAAAATAAGAAGAAACAAAAGAAGCACTAAAATTAATCTGGTGATGACATTTCATAGCTTCCTTCTTCAATCTGGAAAAGCTTCTCCCATCTCTCTTCCTTTGCAATAACAAACTTGCCTCTGTATTTTTCCATGCAGTGAAAAATTGGTTTTCTCCCGTGAAAATCATTCACTATGCCTTTGTTTTATTGTAGAATCCTTTTACCTCTGCTCTTACTTTGTTGCATATTTAACACTCAGCAAAATAAAATATACCCCCTATAGTGAATATTTCATTCACTTCATAAAATTATCCCCCCATACCATTTTAACTTTACACGGTGAAGCATTTTTTAATATTGCACTTTGGGCTCAAATGAATTTTTGTTCCCATGCACATAATATTTTTAACACTTCATTTAAGATATTTTCCTTTTCACATAAAAACCCTTCTAGTAGAAAATTAATCATTTAATTATGATTTTTTTTTTAAGTTTCACTTGGGCCATTTTTTTTTCTCCTATGCTTTTTACTGCATATTATAATGCTTTTCCTTTTAAAAGAAATTAAGGCCTTTTAAATATTTAACACCGAGATTTCAGAACTATACCCATTTTTTTTATGGGCCTACCTTTTACCTACCCGATTCACATCATGCATCACTGGGAACACACAGGAACATGGAAACAAATCCAATGATGAGTGATGCAAAATGAGGCATCGCACATTGCTGAAGAAAAATAGAAAAGGGAGATGCGCTGGGCGATGCAAAACTCTAACTTGTTCTCTTTGCTCTACAATTGCAAATAGGCCTTCCTCCATTTATGTGTGACTGCCTCTCTCAACAATGCCAAAATATAATTTCCTCAAACAATTTTAATACACATTCACTATAGGTGCGAGCTACCACCATGTCCAAAGTAAACATGTGCTAGATTTACCCACTACACATGGAATTTGTAAATATCTCCCCTCGTCGCACAAGGTACCCACTCCATGCGACCAAATAGTTATAAAAATTTCGGATGAATTTCTATCCACCTTAGGTGCACTCCAATCAGAGCCAAGATTATTTGGATTTCACCCAAGACCACACTATGGCTTCTACTACATGTTCAAGCCAAACCTTCATCCTTGTGCAGTCTCATGCTTAAGCCAATTTATCCACACTCATCCTGTGTTGGTTGGTTCAACTGCCTTTTAGTTTGTGTGCCAACAATTTATAGTCCTTGAGCCTCATGAGGACTCTTTGTTGCATGCCTTGGATCCCTTCTTTTACATAGACAAGGAAAATGATGAGAAAGGTTGTGAAGTTTGACCGTATAGCTGCCAGTTACATCTATTTGGAAGATTCTAACACCCTCTCCATAAATCTATTTGTATAACCTCCAATCAGTGCACTCAAGGTGACACTAAATGTCTCCCCTACCATGTCAAATTGGAAATTTTGAGCGAGCATAGTGATGCCCCAATAAACATGACCAATCCTCAGTTTGTGCCTTTGATTTCAAGCCTCCTCATAGTGTAATGATGCATTCTTTGGATTTTGCAAATAAAATACTATAAAGCAATTCAACATCCTCCATTAGCTCCAAGAAACAGGGTGATGCCAAAATTATGCATAAACTTTCTATAGGATTAACTTCAACGTTAGGAATAACCAAAGCCTTTGAAGGACTTTAATATGAAAGCTTGATAAGCACACCAATTGAAACTTATTTCTCTTTCTTATATCCCACACTAAGCATCTCAACTAATGGTTCTATTTATTGCCTTACTATATCAACATTTTCATGTTCTTTGACTCAAAAGACCTTGTAGATCCCTGGCTACATTGTATTTGGCTTCCCTTGAACCCCATTGTAGAAATTACATAAGCTAAGTGATAGTGCCATTACCTCACAATGGTTTGCAACACCAGCTTTAGAAATAGGTATTCCATATAAACCAAGCTACATCTCATCATTTTCAATATTCTTCCTATTACAATCATTACTAACTTTATCGCATGTATGCAAAATACTTGTAGTTACTTTGAATTCAACCCAAGATTCAAAAGGATAGGCCTTGAAGGCCAAGCTTTATGAGATAAGAGTACATCATCCAACAACAACTATTCTCCATTGTGCTCTTTGCAAGAATAACCCATTGTTTCTTTCATCCACATAAATGGGAAACCAAAACAATATTAGCTCGATAAAAGATTTTCCCTTCTAGTATCATGTAGTTGTCACCACATTATTCATTCTTAAAATAGGTTCAATGTGATCAACCTTTGAACTTATGACTTTTCCTCAAGTTATGTGATATATGTTAGGTCCCCTTATGGGCCCGACTAAAAAAAAAATCATTTTGAAACAAATTTCATCTTGAATTGATCAGAGGTTGTCTTTGAATGCATCTTGAGGTGAAAAAATGAACTGGGTTATCATTAAAACTTGACTTATGGCATATTTGAATGGTAGGCAAAACAAGTCAAATGGCCTCTAGAAATGCCCTGGGAAACTAGTCAAACAAGCTCGTAGAGCCATGAAAACTTATAGGCATGTAGAAATTTGACCCAAGAATGCAATGCAATAAATGATTTAGAAAAAAAAATCCAAAGGTGCAAGATATTAATCGACAAAAGTTGCTCAGTCAGGCATTTCTACAACTACACCTATTTAGAACCAATCAAGGCTCCCAAAGTCACCACTTTGAAAAAATATCAAATCACTTCCTAGGAAGCTGCCACTAGAAATAAAAGCTCATTTAGGTCCAGTGAGCATGTTTGCAAGAGGGATTTTCTTCAATCATCGTTCTTCACGAGATATTAGGGGTGAAAGTTGACCACCTTGAAACATTGTCAAAAATGTAGATGTAAAATCAGAACAAACTGCATTTCCTTTTGATCTCAAAAAAATAGAAAATTAAATTTTGAGACTTTGAAATTAGACAAGGGAGTATATGAATGAGGGGAGAATGTAGGGTACCAATATTTTCATCATGAAAATATCCATTTGTGAAACATAAGCTCGAACAGGAGGCCACTTCGTACAACTGAAAGTTCTCAAACAACAAAATAACACTAGAACCCTCCAGCTTCGCTTTTCAAAACACTGTCAAAATTCATCATGGGAAGCTGAAAACTGGCATGCATGATCACATATGTCACATGAGTATTTCCACCAAGGGGTTTGGCATGAAAATCAACTAGCTCTGAATTATGACCTTCCAAAGTAGGTCACTTAAGCATATTTTTCAGGGGTACTTTTGAGCGTGCAAAGGAATTTTTTTCAATATGGACACCTCAAATTTACAAAATTTGAGAGTGCCACTAGTGGCTCTATTTGGGGATGTATGCCCCCTGTGGGCATATAAAGAATTCAAATCTTTGCGGAGTAGACCAAATGTTGAGTCCATTGGGTGTTCTCAAACTGCTCCTTTATTCATCCTCTTTTTCAATTTGACTTGGTGACCCCAGGCCACCAAATGAAACAAGGGAATCAATATTTACCTTTTTTGAACACCAATCTATTAAAGGATTCAATCTCCCTCAATCCATCCTTGCCTTTGTTACACCACAACAACATAGGTGACTTCATTTCTACAAACATAAGTGTCAGGCTATCTTTAAACAAGTGGAAACTTTATCCCTATTTAGCTCTGTTATCACATGGAAACCAAATCACATAGACCATATCACTGCCACTCTCTTTTTTCCAATTTTGCATCAAGTAGCAGCATATGAAGGTAGTGATCAAGACCACATGGAAACACAGTCTTACCATTTTTACCAACCTCCTCACAATTATGATGCTCATAGGAGATGTCATGCTTGAAAAACAACTTGAAATCCTCTTGTGCATTGAGCAAGCAGTGCTCAAACACTTGTAACTCCTTCAACTCAATTGTACCATAGGTAATTGGTAATTTTACTATCATCCCAATAACACAACCCAAGCACATTATTGCATGCTTCAAGGTTCTAAAAATTTGATTTATCAACACCCATAAAACCTTCATCTACATTCAAATTAGGGTATTCAGCAAAAACACCAACCTCCAATGCATAAACAATGTTTTCCACCCCAAGTTCACACATGGTATCAAATTCATTCTTTAGACCATTATGCAATTCCATATGAAATGTCTCAAATAAAGATTTAGATAATTCATAATTTAACACTAAGCCAAAAATTTCACTTTGATGTGTTGGAAAATGTGCCTCAACTTATTGGCTTGGACCTCAAAGAAAGGCTTGGTGAATTTATGCCTTACTTCTTTACCACGGTGTTCTCATTTGGTCAACTTGACCCTTTGGTCACCGAGACTCAGTCTAATCAGTGAGACTCTGAGGGTTGTCACAATGAGGGGTCGACAAGCGATTGTTGGCAAAATGTTTGCAGGCTTTGGCTTTATCGGCAGATCGGTCACCCATCAGTAGGAGGTAGTTCTATCTCTCATCGATATGCCGATATTTTGCATCAACGACTGCTTTTGGCTTCATCCGATAGTGTTATCTATTTTTCGTGGCATCCAAAGGAATGTACTGATGTTAACCTTTTTGTCGGGCGGAATTGCTAGTGCACATGACTCATGGTAGCCTATAAAAGCGGTGTGTGAAGCGAAGAGAAGGTGGCTCTTGAGCTGCTTTATGTAAAGGGTTGTCTGGCTATGGACACTTTTCTGCACCTCAGGAGTTCCCTAGGGAATCTAGTGGATGCCGCTAGAGATTCCCCGAAGGAGCTCCAGTGGCTTCCACGTAAGCCAAGAAAAGAGCACGAGTTGTGGACACTTGCCTGCACCTCGGGAGTTCCCTGGGGAATCTAGTGGATGTCGCTAGAGATTCCCTAAAGGAGCTCTAGCGGCTTCCACATAAGCCAAATGGAGAGCACGAGCAATGGACACGTTGTAGCCTCGGAAGCTCATTCTGGAGGGCTCATGGGAATCTTGGGGATCCCCTTCTAGATGCCCCAAAACCTCCTGAATAGCGGACACGTGGCTTGTGGGACCCGATAGATTTGGCAGTCGGTGTTTTGACAATAGAAGATTATTTCCGACCCCGAATGTGATGCAACTGTTAGCGATGGCAAAGGGTTTTCGGAGCCTAATGACAGTTGACCGATCATTGCTCAATCAAGTGACAGAATGAATAGTAGTACGACATGTGGTGAATTCTCATCGGTTGTTTTTGCACCGTTGTTGCAAAACAACATTTATTTCCAGAAGTTGGATTGGTGAAAAGCAAATTATTATGCAGTCTTCTGTGATCACATTTTGGCAATTGGTAAAGCCCGAATTCTATTTTATCTGCAAAGAATTTATTGTGGGGGTGGCTCGATGCAAGATTGCAAGTGGATTTGATCCGAGATCGATTTGGCCTGTTAGTGAAGAACTGAATTTAATGCACCCTAATTGGTGGTTGTAGATAGACTAGTAATAGTTGGTCTTGACTAGGAGTCATGAGAGAGATTTGTAGAAGAGCAGTAGAATACTGAAAAAGAGGTGTTGGGAGTTTTTGTATCGACTCTATGCCAAAATAGCATTATAACAGTGGGTGCATGAAAAATCAAGTGTTGTTGCGAGCTAACTATCAGAGAGTGAGGACTGTAACTTTGTATGTAATATTTTGCTTACTATAATATAAAGTGTCTTTCTCTTGGTGTGGTGGGTTTTTTCTCGAAAGGGTTTTCCCACGTAAATTTGGTGTTATCTCTAAAGTTTTTTTTTTTATGTTAGTATTGTTACCCTAAATGTGTTCATCTTAAGTGTTTTAATGTTTTAAAACTAGTCTTTGCACATCTCCTCTATGGTTTTAGCATTAGGAAAGCATTTTCGCACCTTTGTTTTTCCTTTCAAGTGGTATCAGAGCCTTTCCAGTTGTGTTATCCTTGTTAGTAGGGATGGTTTTTTGAGCTAATATTGTTCCAATGGAAGTCTTGAAAAGTTAGAACTTAGTTCTTTCTAAGATGGCAAATACATCAGGAAGAGTTGATATTGAGAAATTCAATGGCGGCAACTTTGAGTTGTGGAAACTCAAAGTAGAAGACCTGTTAGTGGATAGAGACCTCTTGGTAGAAATTTTTGGAACTATGCCACAAGGTATGAAACAAGAAGATTGGGACCTTGAATATAGGAAAGTGAGAGGTTTGATAAGACTTTGTCTAGCCGATTTTGTACTCCTGAATTTGAATGAGGAGAAGTCTGCAGCTTTGTTATGGAAGAAGCTTGGCGATATTAATCAGGAAAAGTCTCTGGTAAATAATTTATTCCTGAGGAATAAGTTGTACTCCTTGAAGATGGAAGATGTTGCATCAGTTGTAGATCATTTGAACTCATTTAATATGAGTGCTTTCAGTTGGCGTATGTGGGTGTAAATATTAAGGAGGAGGATTATTGCATGATCCTGTTATGTTCGTTACCTAACACTTGGGATCATTTGGTGATGGCTATTGGAAGTACAACTACTCATTTCAAGATGGAAGACATGGTTGCTTATTGTTGTCTAAAGAGATGTGGAGGAAGTCTTTAGAGATGGCCAAAGAGGCCCTTGTTGTCTGAGGTAGATCAAAGGAGAATGTCAAGAAGAAGGAAAAGAAGTCCAAATCTAAATCTATAGGGAGATTGAAGTCTCCTAGTAAAAATTCCAAGGTGAAATGCTGGAATTGTTGGTAGTCTAGTCATATCCAAAAGGATTGTAAGGAGAAGAAGAAGAAAAAGAGTAACTCTTCAGACCATGACTCTTCTTAGAGTGATGCAGATGTCGTCATTGTAGCTTTGGCAACTCAAGTATCAAATGATGTCTGGCTGGTTGATTCGGGTGCATCCTTTCACATGACGTCCCATAGAGACTAGTTTACTAAGTATGAGAAGTACGATGGTGGAAAGGTGTACCTGGAAAGTGATTCAACGCTAGATATTATTGGTTGCAGAAGAGTCAGAATTTAGTTTCCTGATGGGAGAGTCAAAGGTATTGGTGGCATACTGCATATATGAGGTTTGGCTCAAAATTTACTTTCTATCAGTAAGCTAAATGATGATGGTGTAGAAGTTTCTTTCTCAAGTAAAGGATGTAAGATGGATAGAGGTGCAATGGTGTTGGCTAAGGGTGTACATACTTGCACTCTATACAAATTGGATGCATGTCCTATTCAATGCAACAACGCCTTTGTAAAGTCAAGCAAAGATACTCCTATAGAGAAGGATGAAGATGCTTCTCTGGCTGTAAATGTGATGGAGGTGAAATTCCTAGTAGAGAAGACCATGTTGTGGCATCATAGACTTGGTCACATATGTGAGAAAGGTTTAAAAACCTTGAAAAATAAAAATCTTGTTGAATCTCTTGTAGATTGTAATCTTGAGTTTGATTTCTATGAAAAACTGCATTTATGCAAAGCAACAATGACTTTCCTTTTCTTTGATTTCTCGTAAATCTTCTAGTGTACTGGACTATGTTCATTCTGATGTGTTTGGTCCAATTTATGTTCCTTCCTTATCGAAGTCTAGATATTATGTTTCTTTTATTGATGAATTTTTGAGAAGGGCACTTATATACTTTCTTAAAAGTAAATCAAAAGTGTTCAATCATTTTAAATAGTTTAAAAACTTGGTAGAGAATCAGATTAGAAGGAAAATAAAGTGTTTGCGGATGGATAATGGTGGTGAGTTTTGTTCTACAGATTTTGATAGATACTATAAAGACCATGGGATTAAAAGGCATAAAACTACACCTTATACTCCACAAGAGAATGGAATTGCTAAAAGGTTGAATAGGATGCTGATGGAAAAGGCAAGGAGTATGTTGAGCAGTGCTGGTCTAGATTAGATGTTCTAGGTTGAGGTCATGACTACAACATTTTACCTGGTATATCGTTATCCTTGCTCTTCTCTTGTTGATAAGACACCTTTGGAAGCATGGTCTAGTAAGAAGGCCTCTCTGAGACATGTTCATGTCTTTGGCTATGAGGCATATGCATATGTGCCAAATGAGAAAATATCTAAGTTGGAGAACAAAGTTGTTAAATGTATCTTCATCGGCTATGGTGTTGGTGTGAAGGGATACAAGCTTTGGAATCCTAATACTGTGAAGGTTTTGTATAGCAAAAGTGTAATATTTCGTGAGCTGAAACCTTCTACAGCTGATCCACAGCTAGAGATAGATCAAAGAGAAAAGAAGAATGATGCAGTTGAGATTCCCCAAACCCTAGAAAAGGGAGAAATGCATGGTGTACCTAAAACTAAGGATAGCTCTAGCAGCTCTGAGAGTTCTGAAGATGAAGAACCACAACCTCAGCAAGTGAGAAGGCCTACACGTCAAAAACAACAAATTGATAGGTATGGTTTCTCCATTTTGGATTCGAACTGTGCCTATGCTTTAATTACTAGCACTAAGGAGCCTAGGACTGTGAAAAAGGCAATTAATATGCTTGATGCAAATTCTTGGTTGGAAGCCATGAATGAAGAAATGGAATCATTGAAAAAGAATGAAACTTGGGATTTGGTACCTTTGCCTAAAGAAAGAAAGTTTGTTGGTTGTAAATGGGTATTTAAGAAGAAAGCTGGTCTTCAAGGTAGTGCTGAGAAGTATAAAGCAAGGTTGGTTGCAAAGGGGTATTCCCAAGTAGAGGAAATTGATTATGGAGAAATATTTCCCCCTATAGCTAAGCTGACATCTAACAGATTTATGTTGTCACTTGCAGCCATGTATGGCTTAGAGATCGAATAGATGGATCTGAAAATAGCATTTCTCTATGGTGAGTTGGAAGAAGAAATTTACATGTCCTAGCTCGAACACTTCTTTGAAAAAGGTAAAGAAAGCCTGGCCTACAAATTAAAGAAATATTTGTATGGTTTGAAGCAGTCTCCTAGAATGTGGTACCAAAATTTTGACACCTTTGTGTTGTCTATGGGATTTGTGAGATGAAAATCTAATCATTGTGTGTATTAAAAAACTGAAAATGATTGTGTGCTTATTACCCTATACGTGGATGATATGTTGTTCATACAAAATAGTAAGTCTATGATTTCTTATCTTAAATCTCAGTTGTCTGCAAAGTTTGAAATGAAAGACCTGGGTGCAGCAAGGTATATTTTGGGGATAGAGATAACCAAGGATAGGAATGGAAGAAAGATTTGGGTTAGCCAGAGTAAGTACATCAACACTATTTTGGAGAGATTTGATATCAATGATTGCAAGCAGCTAGTTGTTCTAGTCTTGTAAGGAACGAAACTATCTGTTGAAGATTGTCCAAAATTTTCTACTGAGATAGAGGACATGACTAGGGTGGCGTATGCAAGTTTTTTCAGTAGTTTTATTTATGTGATGGTCTGTACAAGGCCAAACATTGCCCAAGCAGTGGGAGTACTTAGCCGATTTATGGAAAATACAAGAAGGACGCATTAGGATGTTGTAAAGAGAGTGTTCAGATATCTAAGAGGTACCTTAGAATGTGCTTTGTGTTACCATGGAAATTTGGTTGGATCACAAAGAACTCTCAGCATTCGTGCATATGTGGACTCTAATTGGGCAAGGGACATTGATAGTAGAAGATCCACCAATGGATATACTTTCATGTTAAATAGTGGTGTAATCAGTTGGATGAGAAAGTGACAGGTTGTAGTCGCTTTGTCCATGATGGAGGAAGAATACATGGAAGCGACTCACGCCTGCAAAGAAGTTGTTTGGCTTAGCCGCTTGTGCTCTGATATTGGTTTTGATGTAGGGCATATCTCTATTTTTTGTGACAGTCAGAGTTCCATTTTTTTGGCAAAAAATCCAGCTTTCTGTGCCAGGATGAAGCATATTGATGTGCAGTATCACTTCATGGGAGATATGGTGGAGGATGGAAAGGTTTCTTTAGAGAAGGTCGATACTCTGAAGAATGTTGTTGATGCATTAAAAAAGCCAGTGCTCACAGACAAGTTCAAATGGTGTGCAATTTTGATGGGTTGTGGGGCCCATGATCATCAATAAATTTGAATTTTGGAGGAAGCCTGTAGGTCTTCGTCAAGTGGGAGCTTGTTGGAAAATTTTCCTCAACTTACCAGCTTGGACCTCAAAGAAAGGCTTGGCGAATTTATGCCTTATTGGTTTACAGCAGTGTTCTCATTTGGTCGGCTAGACCCTTTGGCCATCGAGACTCGGTCTAATCTGCGAGACTCTGAGGGTTGTCATAGCGATGGGGCGAGGAGCGAGTGTTGGCGAAATTTTTGAAGGCTTTGACTTTATCGGTGGTGGTGGAGCTTTTAATTTCCCCCCCCTCCCTGAGTTTGTTTTTACTATGTCCTTGGCTCTAATTGGTTGGGTTTTGGGGTTTTATCACAAAAATTCATCATGGTTGTTCTAGTCGAGTGTTGACTTGTTATTATAGGTGGTAGGTCACTTAAGTATGGTGTGAAAATTTTTGGGTCGTTGCATTATTGGCCCCTATTTACTTGCCCTCTCAGTCTTTTGCGTTTTAACTATGTTTTATTTTTTGCTTAGTTTTGGGTTGATAAACAACTAAGGTTTTAGACTAAGTATCTAAAATCTTTGGCCTCGAGGGTCATTTCCCCGTCCACCTAGTCAGTCCCTTTCTTATGAATAACATTTTCGCATGTGCAGGTTTCATAACTATCAGATGGAATGATTCGCATCCTAACCATTCCCTGTTGGCCTCGCAAGGTTTTCAATGATGTCACAATAATGTTGTGAGGTGTGCAAGATGATTCCATCTGTCACCTATGATCGTGGGGCCCAGTCCTTTTTCGTTGACTGATGAAGGATATTGATGTTGACAACTCTTTTCTCTATTAATGCATTATGGCCGGTCCCCGCTAACCTCACGCAATTAAAACATTAGTTTCAATAGTTTTGCGAGGTGTACAAGATTTTGATGCGTGGATGTTGATTCCATATGAAAGATGACCAAGGTGGTACCTAATTTTTCTGAGGTGGTGTCTTGTGGATTATTTTCTATTTGCTTGAGGTTTGGTGAATAGACGTGTCTTTTTCAAACCATTTTTGACTCGGTCTGAGTTGTTCTTCTGGCATACATTGATTTGGATTGATGGATGGCATTTGAAATAGGTTGGTATTGTACTATAGCTATTTTATCTCATGTGAGTGAATAGTAATGGTTGAGTTCTGACTATGCTCCCATAATTAAATGCTAAAAGATAAGTGAATTGCTATTTTCATGTGGTTTTCCACGCCAAAGAAGAACTTGCTAGTGCCAAGTGAAGCAAGTTGTCTTTGTGAAAATTCAGCCTCACTTCCATTGAAATTTTGCAAGTGAAACCGTAATTAACATATATTCCATATCCTATGTTTTCATAAAGTCTTAGGGTCATTTAGGAACAATTAACGACTGTGGTTTGTTTTGTTCTTCAAGGATTGTTTGGGTTATTTCACCTTAAATGGTTTTAAAGCTTGTCCTAATAAGTATTTAAGACTATAGGGTGTAAGCTATAATTGTTTGACACTTCAAAACCCTGGCTCGAATTATTCTCTATCTTGTGTAAATGGCACGCAAGGCCCAAAGCTTTAGCTCTAAGACCTCTACTAGGCCTTTTTATCAAGATATTATAGACTTATTAAAACTCTCTACTAGCAAAAATATTGAGGTAAAGGCTTTGTTTTATGGGCCCTTACTCCTGGAAGGGTTAACTGATAAACAATGTGTGATTTGGGATGCTGAGCTATCATATACTGGATGGAAGTTGTTCTCAAATTGGTTTGGGAACAAGAATTTGTGTGTTCCTCTATGTAACCCTTGGAGTTTGGATCTTGGAAAGCTGGTGGTTCCTAATATGTATTTGGATGTAGATTTGTTGAAAGATGTTGCTGCAAGGTATGACCCTATAACCAGAATTGTCAAAACACATTCTGGCATAGAAATGGTGAAGATAACTAGGGAGGAAATTATAGAGATATTTTGTCTACATGAATGGAGCCAAGATATGGTTGCTATTAATCTTGAGGTTTTTAGAGAAGAATACAAAAATCCTAAGGGTTTGTTTAGAACATCTCTGTTGATGCCTCATTTGGTAGCCTCAGGAAGAGGAAAGAATAGGAAGTAGATAGTGATTGGTAAAAATGAGCCAAAACCTTTTCCTGTGAATTACTTTTCTAACTATTTCAAGAAGATAGTTTTTTCCTTGTGCTAGGTTCTCAGAATTAGTTTGAAGACCACTCTACCTACTGATATCATGTATATGGTTATCAATCTCCAACATCTAGGTTTTAATGTGGTATATGATTTTACCACTTACTTGGTAGAAAAAAAGCATGGGTGTCTGGTGGCCCTTAAGAAGGAAAGAATTGGGTTGGTTTCAAGTGGTTTTCCCTGTTCATGCACATGTTTTTGTATAGGGGCTAGGCAGTGTTTTGGTAGAATATGGAATTGAAGAAGATGGAGGATAATGTTGACATGCGTGTCTAGTATTGGACAAGGATCCTTGATATGCATGATTATAAATTTGATTATGTAACGTTCTAGAATGTCTTTAGGTCCAAGTTGAGAAAAGCTTTGGTTCATAATCCACCCAAGATTCCTAAGGAGATTCGTGATTTTTTGAGACCAAATGAAAGAAGGCCTAAATTAAATTTGACATATAATTGGGGGGATATTATCCCATAACATAATACAACAATTTTTAGAATATATGGCACTAATACTAACCCATATGTTTTACCTAGTGATGTGCCTCTGAGAATTGGGTTTTTACAAATCATGAGGTAGTTGGGGTGTGCTCGGGATATACATTTGCCAGTAGAAAAAAAGAAGGGATCTTTCTTTCTTGAGTATACAACGTTTTCTGATTTTGTTATGGAAAAGGGGGGATGGAAGGATTTATACACATTGATTAGACCTTATGGATTAAATAGTGTACACCCTAGGAATCATGACCCTAAGGGTTTTATTTCTCAAATGAAGTCCAAGCACCACACTAGAACTTTCGTCCACAATTTCTATTTTCTCGAGGACATTATCAAGAATATTTTTTATTTAGAGATACAAGAAGAGAGAAAGTAAAAGTATATTGCCTTTACCAAGATCGTGAAGAAGAAGCAAGAAAAGATACCTTCTTTTAATCCCATACCAAATATCAATGGTGAGTTGAACAGGGCTATATATGCCATTGACAATTTTGAAAGATGAACGGGTTGTGGAAGAAAGGGGAAAGTCACAAAATATTGATGAGTACCCTAAAGTAGGGTTGGAGGAAAGACCTACCTATCAGCCCCCAAAGAAGAGCAAGGTTTTCTCTAGGAGAAGAGGAAGTAGGGCTAAAGAGGTTGCTCAGGGAATTGTACCTTCATCTTCAGGGTAGTCATTGCCACATATTGTTGATCTGGATTCCCCTCCAAGGTTATCTGACCAAACATTTCCATCATCACCAAAGAGATAGAAAATTGAAAGAACAAAGGTGGTTGAATATGATGACAATGGGGATGAAGAGATCATTGTCACTCTTGATGAAATGCATCAGGGAATGCCATCATTTCCATAGGGCATTCCATCAAGTTTTGGAACGGTTGTTTCAAGGTTGGGAAAAGATGAAATAAGGGGGATAACCAACAATGATGACCTGAGGATGCAAGCCTACAGAGAGTTCATGATGGATGACTTTTTTATCAAAGACCAATTCTTATAAGGATTTTGTATGGAGGGAACATGTTTCATTATATGTTGAGAAGGTGGCTCAAGAAAGAAGTTTGCACCTTGAACTCCTAGAACAAGTAATCCAGTCTAATATCAAGCTACAAATGAAGGAAAGATTCAAAGAAATAACACGAGAGCAAGGCTGAGCATTGGTACAAAAGAGTGGAGTATTGTTACTTCCTAAATGTTATATTTCTGATGTTGTGGTGTTTAATACAATAAGAAGGGCCAATAGGCCACTTCTTGCAACTAATTAAGAAGTTGCATTGGCACTTAAAGGGTCGGCTTTTAGTGAGGAGTGGGATGCTTTGGAAATCTAGTCTTTGTTCACTAGATCTAGGAAGCCAGTAGTCACAAAACCATCTGATTTTAGTGGTCACCTTGTTGTAAGAAGAGTTGTTGATACCCCAGCATTGAAAGCTACAAATATGGTAGTAAATGTTGCCAAGTTCACTAGGGCAACTGTTGAGGATTTGAATAAGGATCAAGATACTTTAAGAGGCCAATACAATGAAATTATTATTGAATATAATAAGAGTCAACAAAAAGTGGCAGAGCTAGAAACTGAATTGGCATTACTAAAGCAACAAATGGAGATATTGAAGTCTCAAGGGTAGGCTAGCTCTAGCCGAACTATCTCTGATCGACCAGTGGAGAAACCTCAACCGTCTTCACAAGGATAGTCCTTAGCTATTGTTCCATATAATATGGGACAGGTTCCTATTACAGTTGAAAGGGCTAATAGCATGGGAGGAGGACTCCCTAGGGAGAAACTAATTTGTCAAATTGAGGAGTATAAGGAGATGGTGCAACAAATCCAAGAATCAGTGGGGAAGAGCAATTCGATGATTGTGGACACTATGTTGAGACATTTAAATAGGAGGGTCCATGGAAAATTAAATAGTGTTCATACAAGTTATACTCTGATGTTAAGCACTTACAATGTTCCTGAGAGATAGAGAATTGGCCACCCCATTGTTGGACAGATGGAGCCCCAGATTTGTGAAACTGACATTCATGGCAGTTGGAGAAAAACAACATGGGGATAAGTATCCTATGGTTATACCAACTTATCAATTTTTCAAAGGAGTTGTGGAGAAAAAATTTCAGGGGTATGTTGCCCTATGGAAAGATCAAAGAGTTAAAGGCTAAATATGATGGAATGGACTTAACTCCATTACCACAAATTTTGCATAGTCATGATGAGGTAAAACCTTTGCAGGTTTGGAAAGATCAAATGGCTAATATAATGATAGCTCAGACACATGAGATATGTAGAAATGCTGAAATCAGTATGTTGGAGAATACACTTGAGAAACTATCATTTGTCATTAGTTTCCTAGAAGAATTTGATAAGGAGACCACACATGTAATGTTAAAATATGCACCTTATTGAGATAAGCTTAATCAGGTTATTGATTTTAAGTGGTTGTCTGAGGAAGATTTTGAATTATGGAAAAAGGTGTTTACCGATGAATTTTAAATATGAGTACTAAGGTTGAGAAATGTGACTTAGTCATGTATAATATACGTCTAGCCTCAAAAGTTACATGTGAAAATATGCATTCTTCTCTTGACTTTAGGTACAAGTTGTTGAGGTGGAATAAAGTGTTATAATGGTTAAAGATGCCTTTGATATGAATGAGTTTCCTTTTGAAAGGAAGTTTCCTTTTCCTCTACAACAACTACTGATTATTCTTGTCTTATGCCTTTTCCCTCCAAACACATGATACAAATGTAACTGAACTGGGACTTAGCGGTCCAATGAAAAATGGACATGTGTACCCTCTGGCCTAAAGCTTGTTTTTCTCACTTGTTTTATAAAAGGGAATTTTGGGCTATGGTACAGGGTCTGCTTTTGAATCTGAGATTTCAGAAAGAAGAGTTTTGAGGATACAAAGAATACAAATGTAAATTCTTGTCTTAAAGTTATAAGCTAGATAAAAGAACTTGGTCAATTATGGGGTTCTTAGGCATGTTTGTATTGAATATGAAAATATCTTGAGTCTATTTTCTCTCCTGTTGTGATATCTTGTGTGAATTGTTAATGAAATATTAATCCAAGATTGTTTCATTGATCTTCATTGTTCTTTACTATGAATTATGTTTTAATCATGGCTCTGGTTCAAAGGATCGGTTAAATGGCTTAGTTAATGTGTAAATTCATGCAAGCTAGCAACTGGATTCATAAAGTAGTGATAGACTTCGGTACAAATATGTGGATTGTAATGCAATTCATATAGATTATAATTGTCTAAGATGAAATTTGCCCTTTAGTTCAGTTTTCTCATTTGACTCCGTGCTTTAGGATATGACACTAGTATTCTAATTATGGTTGTGTTTCTCATGTCTTATATTTTGATTGTAAAACATTTTATTCAAATATTTCCTATCAACCAATCTTAGTTGTGTTTGTGATTCCTTGTTAATAGGATTCAAGCCTTTTTGAGGAATAGCCAATTTCTTGAAGGTTTGCATCCATTTAATGTGAATGGCCAATCTATCTATTGTTCATCAATGTGCAATTGAAATTGTTTAAGTCGTATTTGAAGAGAATATTTTAGGGAATACCCCCTGGGTCTTGCAGAGCCTGAAGTGTAGGAGAACTAGCATTATCACTTTTTCTCATCAAGTTGGCCAATCACTTCCTAGGATTTTATGATTAAAAGTGGCAAGTTCTTAGAAGCTCTCAAGAAGTCCACTTGGGTTGAAAATAAAACACCAATAGGTGGATCGGTCACCCATCAGCAGGAGGCAATGCTATGCCTTGTTGATGTGCCCATGTTTTGCATCAATGACTACTATTGGCTTCATTCGATGGTGTTGGCTGTTTCCGTGGCATCCAAAGGCAAGTACCGTTGTTAACCTTTTTGCCGAGCGAAATTGCCTATGCACATGACGCATGGCATTCTTTCAAAGCAGTGTGTGAAGCGAAGAGAAGGTGGGCCTTGAGCTGCTTTATGTGAAGCGTTGTCCAGTTGTGGACACTTGTTTGCACCTTGAGAGTTCCCTAGGGAATCTAGTGGATGCCACTAGAGATTCCCTGAAAGTGCTCCAGTAGCTTCCACATAAGCCAAGTGAAGAGTGTGAGATATGGACACTTTCCTGCACCTCACGAGTTCCCTGGGGAATCTAGTGGATGCCGCTAGAGATTCCCCAAGGAGCTCAAGCGGCTTCCATGTAAGCCAAACGGAGAGCACGAGCAATGGAAATGGGGCAGCCTTGGAAGCTCATTTCAGGCAGGCTCATGGGAATGTTGGAGATCCCCTCCTGGATGCCCCGAAACCTCTTGAGCAGTGAACACGTGGCTTGTGGGGCCTGATAGATTTGGTGGTCGATGTTTTGGCGATAGTGGATTATTGTTGGCCCGGAATGTGATGTATTTGTTAGCGATGGCGAAGGGTTTTCGGAGCTCGATAACAATTGACCAATCACTACTCGATCAAGTGGCAGAACAAATAGCAGTACGACACATGGTGATTTCTCATCAGTTATTTTTGCACCATTGTTGCAAAAAAACATTTATTGCCGAAAGCTAGATTGGTGAAAAGTGAATTATTATGTAGTCTTTTGTGATCAGACTTTGGCGATTGGTAGAGCCTGAATTGTATTTTCTCTACAATGAATTTAGTGTGAGGGTGGCTCAATGTAGGATTACAGGTGGATCCGATCCTAGATCGATTTTACGTGTCAGTGGAGAACTAAATTTAATGCCCCCTAATTGGTGGTTGTAGAGAGACTAGTAATAGTCGGTCTTGACTAGGATTCATCAGAGAGATTTGTAGAAGAGTAGTATAATATTGAAAAAGAGGTGTTGAGAGATTTTGTACTGACTGTATGTCGAAATAGCATTGTAACAGTGAGTGCATGAAATCTCAAGTGTTGTTGTGAGATAACTATCAAAGAGTGAGGAATGTAACTTTGTATGTAATCTTTTGCTTAATGTAATACAAAGTGTCTTTCTCTTGGTGTGGTGGGTTTTTTCCTGAAAGGTTTTTCCCACATAAATCTGGTGTTATCTCTAAAATATTTTTATTTTTTTTACTATTCTTACCCTGAATGTGATCATCTTAAGTGTTTTAATGTTTTAAAATTGGTCTTTGCACGTCTCCTCTGTGGTTTTAGCATTAGGAAAGTGTTTCTGCACCTTTTCTTTTCCTTTCATGATGTTTCATAACATGTTCAGTGTTTGAATCATTTTGAATACGATCACTTTCAGGATTAATAGGATTAGCAAAAAGACTTTCATGTGCACTACCAGTTGATAGGCATATTGACCTATGTGCCAGAGACTCACTGTTATATGAAATTTTTACATTAGCAATAGAGCTAGAACCTTCATTCTCCTTCATGCTAATGCACTCCTCATTCAAAACAAACATGTCCATATTCATATTGTGAAGATGAGAAAGATCATCAAAGAAAGACCCATATTCAATTTCATATTGACTAACATCACACCCACTACCATTTGCATCATTTGGCTTCTCTACACATAAAGAAAAATGTTTTGTAATATCAACACAATCTGAAAATTCATCAAATTGTTTCACATTATCAATGGGTAATAATACTGATCTAAGATCCATGTGTTTATCATAATGCATAACTTGGTCATTCCATAATGAACTCCTTCCTTCATCAATGTGTACCTCATCATCCTTTTCGTGTACAACTGACATTTCCATCTCTGCTTCACATAGACAACCATGGGCAGCAGGGACATAAGCATGCTCATCAACATTTTTTATCATTTCTAGCATTGTGTTCAAGATCAACATACTGAACACACATATGTTTGTCTTTAAATTCTTCATCATTCACAGAATTAACATGCTCCATTGATGACAAACCCGAATTGCATTCTAGGTATGCCTTAGGTGAAATTTGTTCCTTCACTTGTGGGAAAGTGACTTCATGAGAATTCATGTCATTACATCCTTTAAGTGAAGAAAGTACTTCTAGATCATCCTTATAGGAGCATTCATAATCAGCATAAGAGCAATCAGTTTGGCTATCATTAAAATCCCCATCACAAGAAGACTCATCCCTACATAAACCATGCTCAGGTTTTTCAGAGTGAGTGCTTGAACTTTTATCTTCAATTTCTTGATCACTGATTTGTGATGAGATGTCATCAACACTTGCATTATTTTTACTAATCAAAACATGACATGGAATGACATCTTGCATCTCTTTTACTTCTTCATCACCCAATATATTACAAGAAGAAATTTCATGCATATCTATTTTTTCATCATACAATGTATCTTCTCCTTCATCTCTATTATATAGATTTGCATATGTGTTGATTGTGAGTTGATTACAACCCATATCCTCATCCATACAAGATGGGTCTTCATTTTCTGACATACACTTTTCATTTTTGTGTATCATGTTTTGACTTTTCTCAATAAGATAGTTGTTATCTTCATTTTTAAACATCACATTTTGTGCATAGTTACATTGGGCTCATTCAACAATCTTTATCCAACCAAGTACCCGGTCCAAGCTATGAGGCTTCAACTCCTTCGACAAGGCACTCAGCCCAAAATCATATATTTCACAAAACAAATCAATGCACATTGAATCCTTAGGTCTAAAATTTATGGGGACTTTCAACAAGGCATCTAGAAACCTTGAGAACAAATCATGTGGTGATTCTCCTTTGCATCTTTTCATTTTAGACAATCCTTAAACAAAATAGGTTTGATCAACATTACCCAAATTTCATTGACATTCAACTTGGAGCTCACTATGATTTGTATGTTGTGATGATGGAGATATCAGAATAGAAGAAGCACCACCATATTGACAAGAATCCATGAGTTCTATTTGCATGAGGTGCATGCCAAGATGACCAACACTCACAACCCTATGTCCTTTCATCATTGAATATTTCAAATTGTTCTCAATATTTATGGCAATTGATTTGATATTCTTGGTGCAGGGCTGTGGGCTCTTTATATCTTAATAGATAAATCATATTTTTAATCAAATTCACTTAAGTAAATGATGAAAAATTCAACATCATTTGGTCTTATGCTTGTAGGGATCTCTCTTATTATCTTTGAAAAACTGAGATTAGAAGAGGGGACTGACTCATCTTCCCCTTTCTCCATGCTCGTGAACTTTCATCTTATTAAAATTGGATCAATCCTTTCACCAAATTGCTCCATGAACATTACTTTAAACTCATCCCAGGAATATATAGAGGATTCTGGTAAATAAGAGAACCAATCTCTTACATCTACTCTTATGGACTGAACAAATAGCCTCATGATCCACCTCATAGTCATCCATCATATTATTAAATTATTGTAGATGTTTACTTGTTGATTCAGAATTATCACCAATGAATTTTGGTAATTTATCTCTGACTTAAGTTGGAATGACATTTGGGTAACCCAAAATACCACTGAAATTGATGGCTCTATACCTTTTAATGCTATAATTTCTTTGACAATCTGGCTGGGGACTGATCACAACCCATGGTTGCACCAGGAACCATACTAGGATGCATATATTGGTGCATTTTGATACACCTCTTTCAACTTCAAACATCAACTCTACAGTTGATCATTCACTACCCTATTTCTAGCTTTAACCATGACCTTAGAATATCACAATTCATGATTCAAAACATCTATGCCTTAGGTCAATTTAGTGGGCATCTTTCAAGAACAAGCATACTTTCAACATAATACATAGCCTATAAATTATAATTCAGAAGTATGCAAACTCAATATTATTGTCCTTTCCCTTCTTGGTGATAATTCACTTAATAGGGAACCAAAGTTTTTCAAGACTTCAAATATGGTTTCCACACACAAATTTCTTGAAAACCAAAAGTGAAGAATACATGGATATGTTGCAACTACTACAAATTCTTCTTTCTGACTAGAAATATTTGTAGATATGAAACTTCATTCACATATTCATCAAGTTCATTTGATAGAGACATCGCCTCTCTTCATAGAGGACTGAACTTCAATAGTATGAAGCTCTTTCAAAGATAAATATCCTTCTCAGTTCCTTTCACCAGCAAAGCACCAAAAATCATGAAAATGTAAGGTTCACTACAACAATTTATTTCTCTAGGTTTGAATTCCTTCAATATTTTAACCAAATTCAGATTACCAAATAGTATGACTCTATAATAGGACAATTTGCACTTGGAGATTCAAATTTCTCCCCAGCTGAGTCGCCAATCTGTTGGTTCTCCAAATCAACAGATGCAATAAGTCCTAAAGAATATCCACTCTCTTATGTTAAGAATAAAATATGGATTTGGCCAATTGACAAGAAATGAGATTGGAATACATTTCCCTTGCACTTTAGGCTCTGTAGGACCTAGGGGGGTGGCCCTTTAGCAACACCTAAAGATTTAGACACACACTTACTAAGGTATTGTTTAACAGATGATTCCCTCACAAGAATATGCTAAGAAACATAAAATATCACTCAATATTGGCTAATACATTGGGTGAATTTCATTAACCAACATGGAGAACAAGACATATACAAATAGCTCAGAAAACATAATTGAATTGGATTTTGATTTTAAGATTTGGGACCAAATTGAAAATAGAAGATGCACAAGGCTTGACTAGTGCCAAGAGAAAGGGCTACAGAGTCATATAGCCAATATTTCATCCTACAATGTTAAACATGTTTTGAAGATCTTTGAAAATTTTATCACATTATGATAACAAGACCACTAAATCTTTATCAAATGACCATTCTTATAAATCCATCTAGAAATACAATACTCATGTCACATTGATTAAATAAATTAAACTATCCTTTGAACAATAGGAAATATAAAATGCAATTGACATCTATTAAATAAATTACATCATTCTCTGAATAGAAATCAATAACAACTGTAACTCAAATGCAGCAAATGTGCATGAAAAATCCAAATAATACATGACTATTGAATTGAAAAGAGTATTAAATTTTATTCATGGAGACAACCATCAAATAAAATATATTAATTAAGTTCAATTTAGAACTCAAAGCATCCCAAACTAATGACCTTCAGTTATAAAACTCACCCAGCTTTACAGTTTTTACAAAACTTCTATCTGAATTGCAAAACTTTCAGAAAATGGAACCCTTTACCATGAGAAAAGAATTATAATAAGAAGAAATAGAAGAAGCACTAAAATTAATCTAGTGATGACACTTATCAGCTTCCTTCCTCAATCTAGAAAACCTTCTCTCATCTCTCTTCCTTTGCAATAACAAACTTGCCTCTATATTTTGCCCTACAGTGAAAAAATGGTTTGCTCCAGTGAAAATCATTCACTATGCCTTTGTTTTGTTGTAGAAGCCTTTTACCTCTACTCTTACTTTGCCGCATATTTCACACAACAAAATAAAATATTCCCCCTATAGTGAATATTTCATTCACTTCATAAAATTATCCCTCCATGCCATTTTACCTTTACACAGTGAAGGCTTTTTGAATATTGCACTTTGGGCTCAAATGAAAAAAAAATCTCGTGCACATAATCTTTTAAACACTTCATTTAAAATATTTTCCTTTTCACATTAAAAACCTTCCAATAGAAAATTCATCATTTAATTATGAAGGCTTTAAAAAAATTCACTTGGGCCATTTGTTTCTCACCTATGCTTTTTACTGTTTATTAAAATACTTTTCCTTTTGAAAGAAATTGAGGCCTTTTAAATATTTAACATTGGGCTTTCAAAACTATACCCGTGCCTTTTTATTTTACATGCCCACATTTCACCTACCGCGTTCACATCACACATCGCTAAGAACATAGAGGAACATGGAAACAAATCCAACGATGAGTGATGCAAAATGAGGCATCACACATTGCTTAAGAAAACTGGAAAAGGGTTATGTGATGTGTGATACAAAACAATAACTTGTTCTCTTTGCACTACAATTGCAAACTGGCCCTCCTCCACTGATGCGTGACTAGCTCCCTCAAAAGTAACAAAATATAATTCCTTCAAAACCAATTAAAACATATTCACTGCAGGTGTGAGCTACCACCATGTGCAAAGTAAACATGTGCTAGATTTACCCACTGTGCATGGAATTTGTAAATCTCTCCCCCCGTCGCACAAGGTACCCACTCCATGCCACAAAATAGTTATAAATTTTTTAGATGAATTTATATCCACCCTAGGCGCACTCCAATCAGAGCCAGGCTTATTTGAATTTCACCCAAGCCCGCACTATGGCTTCTTCTACGTGTTCGAGCTAAACCTACATCCATGCACAGTCCCTTGCTTAAGCCAATCTTCCCGCACTCATCTCGTGTTGGATAGTTCAACTTCCTTTTAGTTTGTGTGCGAACAATTTACAGTCCTCGAGCCTCATAAGGACTCTATGTTGCATGCCTTGGATCCCTTATTTTGCATGGACAAGGAAAATTATGAGAAAGGTTATGAAGTTTAGCTGTATAGCTACCAGTTCCATCTATTTGGAAGTTTCTAAGACCCTCTCAATAAATCCGCTTGTGTAACCTGCAATTAGTGCATTCAAGGCGGAACTAAATGTCTCCCCTACCATGTCAAATTATCAATTTTGAGCGAGCATAGTGATGCCCCAATCAACATGACCACTCCATGGTCTATGCCTTCAATTTTTAGCCTCCTCCTAGTGTAATGATGCGTTCTTTGGAGTTTGCAAATAAAATACTACAAAGCAATTCAACATCCTCCATTAGCTCCAAGAAACACGATGATGCAACAATTCTACATAAACTTTCTACAAGATTAACTTCATCATTAGGAATAACCAAATCCTTTGAAGGAATTTGTTATGAAAGCTTGATAAGTGCACCGATTGCAACTTGTTGCTCTTTCTCAGATCCCACACTAAGCATCTCAACTAATGGTTTTATTTCTTGCCTTACTATATCATCATTTTCATGTTCTTTGACTCAAAAGACCTTGCAGGGCCCTAGATACATTGTATTTGGCTTCCCTTGAACCCCATTGTAGAACTTCCATAAGCTAAGTGATAGTGCCATTACCTAAAAATGCTTTGCAACACCAGCTTCAGAAACAGGTCTTCCATATAAACTAAGCTACATCTCATCATTTTCAATATTCTTTCTATTGAAATCATTACTAACTCTGCCCCATGTATTCAAAATCCTTTTAGTTACTTTGAATGCAACCCAATCTTCAAAAGGATAAGCCCTGAAGGCCAAGCTTTATGAGATAAGAGTACATGGGCCAGAAACAACTATTCTTCATTGTGCTCTTTGCAAGTATAACCCATTGTTTCTTCTATCCACATAATCAGGAAACCAAAATAATATTTGTCTGATAAAAGATTTTCCCTTCTAGTATCATGTAGTTGTCGCCACATTATTCATTCTTAAAATAGGGTCAATGTGATCAACCTTTGAACGTATGACTTTTCCTCAAGTTATGTGATATATGTCGGGTCCCCTTGTGGGCTCGACTAAAAAAAACATTATTTTGAAATAAATTTCATCCTGAATTGATCAGAGGCTATCTCTGAATACATCTAAAGGTGAAAAAATGAACTGGGTTATCATTAAAAGTTGACTTCTGGCATATTTGAACGGTGAGCAAAACAAGTTAAATGGCCTCTCGAAATGCCCTGGGAAACTTGTCAAACAAGCTCCTGGAGCAATGAAAACTTATAGGCATGTAGAAATTTGACCCAAGAATACAGTGCAACAAATGACTAAGCAAAAAAAATCTTGAGGTGCAAGATATTAATCGACAAAGTTGCTCAATCAGGCATTTCTACAATTGCACCTGTTTAGAACCAATCAAGGCTCCCAAAGTCACCACTTTTAAAAAATATCAAATCACTTCCTAAGAAGCCGCCATTGGAGACATAAGCTCATTTAGATTCATTGAGTATGTGTGCCAGAGGTATTTTCTTTGATCATCATTCTTCACGAGATATTAGGGGTCAAAATTGACCACCTTGAAACATTGTCAAAAATACAGATGTAAAATCGGAACAAACTGTATTTGTTTTTTTATCTTCAAAAAATAGCAAATCAGATCTTGAGACTATGAAATCAGAAAAGGGAGTATACAAATGTGGGGAGAATGTAGGTTAGAAATCTATTTTTCATGACAATCATCCATTTGTGAAATATAAGTTCGAATGAGAGTCCACTTCGTACAACTGAAAGTTCTTAAACAGTAAAACAACACCAGAACCCTCTAGCTTCAGTTTTCAAAACACTATCAAAACTCATCATGGGAAGCTAAAAATTGACATGCACAATCACATATGTCACATGAGTATGTCCACTAAGGGGTTTGGCATGAAAATTATCTGACTCTGAATTCTGACTCTCCCAAATAGGTCACTTAAGTAGATTTTTCAGGGGCACTTTTGAGTGTGCAAAGGAAAAATTTTCAGTATGGGCACCTCAAATTTGCAAAATTTGAGAGTGCCACCACAAACCATAAATTTGAAAGAAGCAAAGGTTGTACCATTATCACATACAATAGAAAAAGGGCACCCAAAATGATTGACAATATATATATTTTAAGAAAATTAATCAGTACCTCTATTGTATATTGCCTACAAGAAATAGCCTTTATCCATCTACTACAATAATTAGTTACAATTAGAATGTACCTGTGTCCTGCAAAGGATGTTAGTTTGATAGGACCAATGAAGTCTAGGCCCCACTAGGCAAATGTCCTTACCCTGGCAATTGGTTGCAATGGAATAGCATCATACTTCTCCCAAGTGGCAGCAGTTTGACAAACATGGAAAGCCTGAACATGGTTGTGAGCATCTTTAAATAGTGAAGGCCAATAATATCCAGCTCGTAGGATTTGGTGAGTTGTCGAAGGACTAGATCCTACCTCATTCCAAAATTTTCATGAAACTCCTTAAGCACTTCAACTACTTCAACTTTCCTAAGGCATCAGAGGTGAATTCCCTCATGGTTCTTATACAACATGGTACCTTTCAGCATATAACTACTGCTCTTTAGTCATAAAGCTCATTTTTGGACTCCTTGCAAGCATGGAAGAAACTTAAGGTTTAGCAAATAATATATGATTTCATCATACCAATCGTCTCGAGAAACATCCTCCAAGTTGTATTGTTGGGTGGTAAGTTCTAGATAAGTTTCATCCATTGTGTGTGTGAGATCTTTCTCTCAAACCAACTGCACTAGTTGTATATCCATTTCATACTCTTGTAGCATGGTTACTCACTTTGCTTTCCTTTCCCTTGGCTCATTTTGTATCAACAATATCTTAACTAGTGATTCTAGGACAATAGCAAATACCTTGTTCCTTGAGATGTATTTTCTGAATTTCTTGACACCATAGACTAGAGCATATGCCTATTTTTCAACACTTGGATCACAGTTCGACATATTTCAAAAAAGAATTCATGAAAGCAATAGGATGATCACTTTCTTTATCATCTTTCTACATCATCATGTTGGCACACGAGTGGTCTAAGGTGAATGAGTATATATATAATTGCTTCAAATAATCAAGGCTTATTAAGATAGGAGCATCATCAATTGCCTTCTTTATTTTTGCAAAAGCCTACTTCACCTTCGATGTCCATTCAACCTTAGTGTCCTGCTTCAACATGGAATCTAATGGTTTCACAATTTCAGCAAACCCCATGATAAACTTCCTTAAAAAGTTAATCTTCCCAAAGAATGACTTCATTTCTTTCTTGCATCCCAAGGGTTGAATTTTAAATATGGCTTGAATACATTATGGGTCAATTGATATACCATTCTTTAAGATGATATTCCCTAGCAACTTTCCCTTTGCTACTCTGAAGATACATTTTTTGGGTTCAATGAAATACTAAACTCCCTACACTTTTGGAACACCTTACATAAATCAGAGACATGATCTCCTCTCTTCTTTGAGAACACTGTGAGGTCATCCGTGTAGATGATAATGCATTTTCCTATCAAATCTTTGAAGTTAATGTCCATAGCATGATGGAACGTCACCCCCGTGTTGATTAAGCCAAAAGGCATCCTCCTATATCTAAAGGTTCCCTATTTTGTACTGAAACTAGTCTTGTGTTTTTCCTTGTACTGCACCATCACCTAGTTGTAGCTTGAGTAGCCATCAAGGAAGGAAATCATCTGCGATCCATTGATGGTCTACAATACTTCATCCAATGAAGGCACTAGATAGTTGTCCTTCTTCGAAGCTTGGTTTAAATTTTTGAAATCCATACATAGCTTAATTTCTTCATTGTTATTCCAGAATAGGACTAGACTTTCCACCCAATTGTAATTTCGAATAGGGAAGATGATACGTGCAGATAGCAACTTCTTCACTTATTTGAAATAATAGGCTCCAGTAATGCATTAATTGGTCATTGTCCCTGCTTGAATGGCTTTGCATCTAGCTTGAGGGGAATAGTGTGGGTAATGATTGAAGTATCATATGCCTTGAGGTCTTTGTAGTACCAAGCTATTACATCTGGTATGTAAGTAGTGCATCAATTATTCCTTTCCTTTCTCCCAGAGAAAAAACCTTGTCAATGAAAACATTCTTTATATTTTATGTAGTACCCAGATTATATGCATCACATTGGCTATCTATGGAGTCCCTTTCGGACTATTGATCCTAATCCCTTAAATGGTCAAGGTCGAATATCCTTTCTAACTGGACCATTCCTCTGGGTATGGTATTGGTCGTCAGATTAATGACCCCTTCTATGTCAAGCTCAACCTTCTTAGGTTCTATTTTGTCTATGATCCGAGAGGAAAATGCATTTGAACTAGTGAAAAACTCCATGATATGCTTATCATCCTCGGACACTTAGAAATTTGTCACATTGTCAAGCATGGATGGGGTGGGGGTGAGTTCTACTATGAAATTCTTTAAGCTAGTTAATGACAGAGGTTGTAGGGTGTTGGTTGCTTGTGCCAATGCATCAGTAGTTTGTTTTTATCTTGGGGAATTAACAAGATATTAAATGAATCAAACCCCTCTATCAAATCCCATACCCTATACCTATAATTAGCTAACCTTCGTTCATGGCATGAATACAATTTTATAACCTACTTAATCACTGGCTCTAAATCCCCAAATACTTGCAACATTTTAACCCATTCTCGTAATGCCATCAACAACCCATGTACTAACACTTTATACTCTACTACATTATTGGTACAATAGAATTGCAATTGATGTGCAGCAGAGAAAGTCTTACCAAAAGGAATAATCAGCTCAAAGCCTACTCCTGCTCCTTGCTTCGACCCAGATCCATCAAATCGTAATGTCTAGAATTTGGTAGGGTGTTCATTCTTGGAATTTGTAAAGCAGACCTCACCACTTGTCACCAATCTCAACTTTGTATCATCTTGTTTTTTTGATTCTGATTGGTTTTGGTCTTGTTATTTCTACACCTGAACTCCTACTGGAACAAACTACCTTTTAATTTGGCCTACAGTTTCTTGTCAAAGACAACACTTGAACTTAGAATGAGATGCATCATGTATTTTATACAAATTGGATAGCAATAGCTCCTTGAAATCCATCCTAGCTCCTAGACTAAGTTTATCTTGTACGTATTTCCACATGAACTCATGAAAGCTATCAAACAACCCAAGGTTGTTGTGCTCTTGGAAATCTTCATCATTAGATTCAACTATTACTTCAGTGTTGTTGGGAGTGGTAGTCAAGTTGATAGGCATATGACATAGCAAGAGAACTTCTTCTACCTTCTCTTCTTCACCCTCATATGTAATCGGGACATAATTTTTGAGTTTTTTTTATGTGAAAAATGCTTCATTTGTCTTGTTGTACTCAATTATCATGAATCTCATCTTGGGCTCTCATTCAATCCAGATATGATTGGGAAGCCCCTTCCAACACAGCCACATATGTGAATGATTAGTTGAGGTGTACCCATTGAGAGCTTGGGTGAAGTCCCCTCCTAAAATCATTCCGTAAGTGTCGAGGATATTCTACTTGGATATTAATGACTTGTTGCACTCTCAGATTTGATGCCACTTGCATGGGGATTATATTCAATTCCCATACTACATTTACCTTGGTCCTATCTAACTAAGTTAAACCTTGTGTTTGGACAAGGTAGGAGTTATTCCCAATTCTTTGCACACTACAAATGGCATGATGTTAGTTGAAGCTTTGAAATCTAATAAGAAACTATGCAGATTTTTACCAAACACATAGATAGTTAGTAGATAAGGAGGGGTCTTTGTTCTTCCTTGAAAGAGGCTAGTTGAAACATCGACTTTGGTAACTTGGTATTTATCCTTTTTTGCACCTTTATCCTTTGTTTATGCCTGCTTTTTATCCTTCACTAATTTATTGTCTGGACCCTTAGATGATTGTTGATTAGGCCCTTTCCCCATAATTTCTCAAATTACTAGTTCATTGATGGTCATGTCAAAAGTGACCTTTTTCCCTGTTGCCTCTAGTGATGGTTTTGATGATGCAATCTTGTTTAATGATCTAAAGAAGGCATTTTGGATGGTGGGAACTCTTAACAGTTCAAAATTAGATAGGCTCACTTTCACCTTCTTCAACTCCTCTGGTACATATTATCCCATTTGTTCAACATTTGCTTAAGATGGATTGCTCTTGGTGAAATTAGGTTGTGGTTCTTTGGTGGGCTCAGGCTGCCTATTCCTATTGAAGTATTGAGTAGGCACTTTGGGATAAGGCAAGTTATTTCTTGCATTTTGGTCAAGTGGCATGATAAAGTTATTTGGTGGTATGGAAGTTTTCAATGGACCTCTTCCTCTCATCGTTCTTCCTCATCCCTAGGACCATTATCAACTGAATCAAACATCTAAGATAGAGTTACTTTGTTACATACCTCATTCATCTTGTCATCATTTTATGTAGACTCCTTCTCTAGTTCATTCATCTCACTTTGAGGAAAGGGATTGACAATGAAGATTGAATTATAGGGCTCTAAAGGCACTATCTCTTTGCCACTTGAATTATCAGCAACATTTTTCACCTCCACTTGAAAAATTATAGCAATGGTCTAGAATTTGGGGCACTCAAGCTCTGAATGCTTGTTGTTCTGGTGAATTCTACACCATCCTAACAAAACTTCATCATCCAAGTACACTCCACTTTTAGAATTATCTGCATTACTGGGCGAGTCGAGTGACATTAGCACCCCTCCAATAATAGGTATGGTATTCCATCTTCGATTCTGCCTTTGGAGCTACATTCTTTCAAAGGTTTGCCTTGAATTATGACCTTGTTCATAGGTTTTCCCCAAAATTGGGCCTAATTCATGGTTGTCTCAATGGTATTTGGCTTGAATACTTCTTTGAGAAGCTTGTAGTTGATTGTCCTAATTTCTCAAGGTGAGTATCTTTAGTGGTCAGCTTCTTTACCTGTTTAACCAACTCATCAATCTATTTCTTGTTTGAATTATCTTGCATGGGTGACCCCACAAAGTTGGTTTACAATTTTTGAGAGGAACTAATTTTTGCTGAAATCACATATTTTTAGAAAATATAATGATTTAAGCCTTTAAAAGTTCCATTTTAAGGATTCCAATTGAAGAGGGTTTGATCAAACCACCTTAGATCAAACCCCCTTGGATAGAACCTCGCTAGTTTTAAACCATACCTATAAATGAGTATCCTTTACACCTATCAAAATGCTAATAAAATCACTTTTGATTTACCTTTTGGGGGATAAAATGAATTCATTTAATATTTATTTCAAATTATTATGGTATTCCTTGAAATTAGCTATCCCATGAATATAATTTTAATATGTTTTGTTTATATTATGTATGTGTTTTTTTAGTTTTATTAAACATAGGTTTTTCACCGAAAATCAAGCTCTCTATTTTGCACATGTGGAAAAATATAAAATTATTAAAAAAAAAAACAAAAAATATGTTCGTGCTAGGTATTGATCTCCTTGATCCATTGAAAAAAAAAAAAATGAATTTCGATACATACAGAAAAAGTTATGTTGTATACAGTCAGCCTATGTCTGAATTGCAATTGGTTTGACTTCGAAAATATATTAAGGAAAAAATATTCAATAAAAAATTATGAGACCAAATGAAAGTGCTATATATCATAGTTACAAATCTAAATTCAAAAAAAATAGAATGTTATCCTTCATACAGAAAAATTTATGTTGTATACAGTGAGCGTCACTTTTTTAAAATGTTGTTTTATGAAAAAAACCAGTTTTCGTGGGAGATGGAAAAAAAAGTGCAATCTTATTTCACAAAATTTGAAAAAATATTTTAATAATCTATAGAACAAATTTGATGAGACTCTAGTTTACATCATCTTCAAATTCCTCATGGTTTAGCCTCTATAGGTGCCCGAATGTGAAGATTTAGTTAAAAATAATAATTTCAGTGTCCAGTTTGGCCAAAAATTTGTAAACCACTATTGTGGGATCACCCATTGATAAAGAATTCTGAATAAATACAAGGTGTGTTGTAGATAAATTCTGTTGAGAAGCCGAAACTTTTGAATTCTATAAGAAGGTATGTTGGGCTACTATGAATAAGTCTGTTAATTTGGGTTTTGTAGATAACTAGGTATCGATGGGGCCTGATTCAATGGGGGCCCTAGGTGAGGTACATTAGGCAGTTGTGGATTTTGGTTCATCAATGGATTTTGATTAGCTATGACATGACTGAGTCCATTAATTTGCCTAGGATTGGCAATGGGCCCCAATGAAGGTAGTGGATCAACCAAGTGTTGTCCTAAGTTTGTGCTTTCCTTGACTGCCTCTGCATGTGCATCTACCAATTGTAGATGAGGTTGATGCATTCATTTGACTAAGGTTGAGGTGAGATTATCTAAGTCAACATAGTATACCACTCTTGTTGAAGCATCATCAACCACGTAAGGCAGCTACAATATCATATATGCTCGATGAAATTTATTGTTTAAGGAGATAATTGGTTCATTAACTTCTCTCGTGATGAACATGAACTATTGGTACAGGTATGTGGGGTTGATTGGAATTTTAATTTTTTGTAGAAAGGCGTCCTTCATGAGATCCCACAAGGTGATTGATCCAATAGGAAAATGGATATACCAGTAGAATGCTTCTTCTCCCAATGAATATGGGAAGATTCTACAGCAACATCCTCATATTCAATTTTCATGTTCTTAAGAGTAGTTTGGAAAATTTTAATGTGTTCCTCAACTGTCCTTTAGGGATCGTTGGTATAAAATTTGGAGCAATTTTTTTTTGGATTCTTTAGCATATCGTGGTAGTCATTGAAGGACAATGGTGAAGGATTTTTTCCCAACCAAACCATTTATAGAGGTGGGGGTGGTAATGGTTGAGTTGCAACAACTTGTGCCTAGGATATGGTGGTTGTCTAAATGTGGATGATAAGTGGAGAATTAGCCTACCCATTGAGGTTGGACCTATGGTTTTTCCTACCCATATCCATATCTTGCTAGGACCTCTTTCATACAATCTTCTCCTAGGTAGACCATGGATTCATGCTATGAAGGGAGTCCCATCTACCCTCTATCGTGAGATGAAGTTTGAATATAACAACAATATAAACATGGTTAAAATGGATGAACAAAGTTATAATTCATAAGCTCAACATGATCATAACACTTCCAACTCTCTTAATACTTTGATTCCAACTTCAAAGGTAGAACCTATACAAGTTGATGGTAATCCTAATTTTCTCTCACCTATAACAAAACTCTTAGACAATGATCGGGACTATTATATTGTACTCCTTGTTTCAAAGGGGAGCCTAAAATATCCTCATCAAAGTCCAAAGAGTCCAATACAAATGATTTATCTTCAAACACATGTTGGGGTTCATTTGATTTTACACCCTCCTCTATGGGATAGTACAAAATCTCACAATATAAACCAAAACATCCTTGTGTTTCATTTTCTCAACTTGGTTATATATCAAAAACATTACCCCATGGTGGTGATGGGGGCTCCTCAAATCCCATTCCCATGAGAGGAAGATGCATAACTTTTAAAAACTTAAAAAAGAATTTGTGTTCTTGTGAAGAAGCTAATCCTTATCAGAAGCATAAAACCTCTTCATCTAAGTTGAAGCATGTTATGGTATTGGATACAAAATTATTTATAAACAAAGATGTAATGAAAATATGAAATAAAACAATAGGAATCAAGTGAAGTCTATATCATACTTTTCCAAGCAGGATTTGGGTTTCCAACCTTCATTTCGATCTTCATCTTAGGACTTATCATCTACTGTATGTATGGCATCTTGTGATAAGAAAACAATATTTTATTTACAAGAGAAATAAATTCCGCCTACTATTGATCAAAATAATATCTTGTTGATGCTTCTCAAATCATGCATGTTTACACTCCCTTCAAGAACATGACATAAATTCTAAAATTAAAAAATGAATTTTATGCATACGATCGAGTGCATGGTCATTCTACCAATGAATGCTAAGACTTGAATAATAAAATATAAAAACTTAAGGATTGGGGTTATCTTCCTTGTGTTGACACACCTAATTCCTCTAATCAATAATGATCTTCATCCTATCATGTTGCTCATCACTAGGTGACATTTGTAGGTTTATGTGTTTTTCTCATTTCCATTTATGGTGGTACAATCTTAAGTGCAACCATATTTTTCATGGAAACAACATGATATTCCTTGGTGTGGTTGTCCTTGCCTCTACACTTGGGGAGAAAGAATAACTTTTTTTGGGTTGCATGCATTCTTTTCAAGGATCCCCTCTTCCCCTCTTTCTCCTTAAAATACCAACATAACAAGTATGTTGAAATTTTAAGGGGGGAATATATTACCCCTATCCATTTCATCTTGTGATGTTTGACCTATTGACATACCCCTTTTGCGGCGGTATTTTTTGTAACGCCCCCTAAGGAGTGGTTTTCAATTCATCCTTGTGACGTTAAACTTTATGTGCCCCTTCAGGTGAGTATTGTTGTACCCCTTGAAATGATTTTTCTTGTACCCCTTGAGGTGATTTTTATGTGCTCCCTAAAGCGATCTTTTGCAAGATAGTTCATGGATTCAACATAGTGGATCTTGCTGGGTCATGAACTTGAGCACCCTTTTTAACATGGCCACCTATCATAACACAACTTGCTTGCCAATGGAGCCATGTGTTCATAAGTGATTTTACATCATTGTGAGAGCATAATTTTATTTTAACAACATGTCCAATGGATGATGTTTGGTAGATATGAGACAATTTAAGACTAAGGTCTCTTTGCCCTATCAACTTGAATATTTTTAGTACTAACCTTGTGTTTTTTGTATGTGTTTTTTGTATGTATTTTTTGTGTATTCTTCATGTTTACACTATTTCCATGTCATGCTTGTTTCCATTTTTTCATCATATTTATGTTCCATCATGGTGTTTCATCATGTATGCTTTGTGTTTTCTGACATGTATGTTTGTATTTGTTGTATTCTTGCATATCATACATGTGTGTTCCTTTGTACTTATGTTGGTTTTCCGTGGGATCTTAAATATTGGGGGCTTAGCCACCTCCTTTATCCTTAGTCATCCTATCTCTTCAACATTTGTACAATTGGACCCCTCTTGGAATATATTTCTCTACTTTAGTGTGATTTTGAGCGTAAGTTTATACTCTCACTAAAGTGGGGGCTAAATGTAGTGTTGTAAATTACCATCAATGAAAATTTCAAACTATTTTTTTCTCCCCTTTAAATTATTGGACCTAATTAAGCTCTTAATTTCCTAAAGTATACATTTTGTGGCCCAATTTAAAACAATTTCTGACAATTTGAAACCATAAAACAAATTCTCTCATTAAATACTTTGTCCCCGACACTTTAAACCTTGAAAAATAGGGTTGGGATATTGGTGCCTAGGGTACTTATGTCCCCCTATTCTATTATTTGAAATTCAAATATATAAAGTCAACCATCAGGATTTATTTTTTGAGAAATTAGAATAATAGCGTATAAATACCTAGTTATTGCATCATTTGAACATTAACAAGAAATAATATAAGAAGCATTAAGGAGAAATTATGATCAATAAATCATCAAGATAATTATTTAGCAAGTCAAGAGCAACCATTAAATATTTATCATAGCAATTCAAGATCCAAGCATCATGCCAAGGTGTATGTGAATTCATGTTCATGTTATCATTATTTTGTGAAGGCTAACCTTTGTTGTAGGTATCCAAAGCATTCAATTCATTCAATCCAATCAATCAAGCAAGATCCAAGACCTTGAGAATATCTGTATGACTTCAGTCCTTCAAGGAATCGATTGAAGGGTGATGAGTAGAATTTTATTTTTGATTCATCATTCCTTCCTTTAATTTATCTAATTATCATTGCCATTGCCATTGTTGAAGTGTAACCACTTACATGGGGTTTGACTAAGACAAGCCCCTAAAATAGCCCAACATTTCCTCTCTTTGTGAATGTGTAAATCTCATATGGAAGAGGATTGAAAGGAATCTTGAAGATACTTTATTCATTGTTGCATTCAAAACCCTAGGCCTTGACAACTCACAAAAACTTAATTAAAAAAATATTGGATAGTGATCTAACAAGTTTATAGACGAGAAATAGAAGTGCAGACTTGACATCAAAGGACTTCTAAAATATATCTAAAAATACCTCGTATGATAGTGGCACTATTGGCACCAACTTCCCAACAAATTTATCCAAAATTTACATCATAGGTGCACAATGTCCTTCTCAATCTAGATCTGGTGTCAGGATTTCTATTATAGTTTTCTAGCTTTCAAAATCTTGCATTTTCAATCTAGGGAACATTGTTCAATAAGGTTATTTTAGGAAATTCAATTCCAATTCCATTTCCAAGACTCAAAAGGATCAAATCTAGTTATGATTGACTCACCATTTATGGTTGAAATTCAATCTAATTTCCTTATGGATTTGTATCCTAAAGAAATACTAGAAAAGGTGGAATTAACCTTAAGTTTTGGAAATTATGCTTAAGGAATCTATTTTTCTACATTTCACTTATATCAAACACAAAATTTGAAATATCTCCTTTCTAACAAATGGATCATAACTCTCAAGATAGTGCACTTTCACTTATATAATATGGTCTTGGCACCTATGTATTGGAAACATTCATTTATGGGTGAAGAACTCTAATTAAATTGAGGTAAAGTAGGAAGTTTAATATTTTTTACATTTCACCTATGTCACTAGAATGCAATACAAATGTATAAGAAACATATAAATATGCTATACATATATTCAGAAATATTGTATAGAACATTGATGCCAAAGTTAATAGATCTTTCCATGTTACATTCATTGGGTGATAGAAACAATATAGACTTTTCATTTAATGCCTATGATGGTAATATATTATTAATAAATTAACATGAAGGAAGTTAAAAACCTAAGTTTCTAAATGCCAAATTGAAGAGATCATTGTTAATGATCAAGGTACTCAATAGAATGACTTCGCCTATTTGTCACCTATGTTGCACTTAATCCCTCATTACTAATTATCTCTCCATAATATTTCTATTTATTTACCACCTAATCATTCTCTTTTCCTCTTTATTTCCTCCTTTTGATATGTACCCATGTTTGGAATCCATCCCTACCTCATATGCAATTCCATGCAAGTAGCTAGAGAGCCCAAATTTCACAAATTGCTAAGAAATATGTTACCAACTTATAATATGCTATTATTCTTAAAGACTAGAAAAAATGATAAGAAAATATATCAATCTAATGCTATTATCCCTCATCGAACACTTTTTTATCTTATATCATTTCCAACATTCTAAAAAATGTCTTCGAGACAAACCACCTCCTCTTGGGTAGAGATAATGATATGACTATACAAGTGTTTGTAAGGGAATAAATTTAAGGGTTTTTTTATCAATCAACCAATAAGATTTTTTTCATGCTATCAAAAAGCATAGGAGCTGAAAAAAAGAAAAAAATGCTAAATAAGTTATTGTTTAATGCTCAACCTGCAATTGGATATAATGGAAATCTTGGTTTTATTCTTATATTATTAATTATATTTTTTTAATAAGTTGACACATTGTATATTATAGTATATGTAATATTTTTATATTGTAAGGTTACAAAGGAGGATAAAAGAATATTGTCTTGCATCATACATAGTTTTCAATGTAGTATGCATGCATACATTTAGGAAAATATTTGTAACAAACATTAAAAAGGAAAAAAGACAATCAACTAGTAAGGCTTTACTATATTGATTATTTTCTTTACATGAGAAATATTTATCCATATAGACCTACAAATTCAAGCTCTTTTATTGAATTTCCATAATTTTGGGGTGATCCCTTTACTTGAACTAATTATTTAGTTTTATGGGATGTAGAATAATTAGAGGAAAATAATATAAATCGCCTATGACATATAAATTTACATATACACGAGGCTACCATACTTACTATTGTTTGTTCTTTACAATAGTAGCCTATGAAAAGAGCCACACTGTAGGAGAAAATAAAGTGTATGAATAAATTCAAAAAAATGGACAAGATGTAGAGTTTTTGTTAAGATGTCATTTTACTTTTTAAACCAATCTATGAATAATAGGGTATGATTTTTCACAAAACAAAGCAAAAACACATATTTATCAATAATATGTAATATAAATTAAACCCAGTCATTTAGAACCAAATAAAAAATGGTATTTGAGCATAGAGAGGATTCCTTAATGATAAAGAAAACTATCTATAGAGAAGGATTGATAGGAATACTAATGTTTCAAACCATTAAAAAATCAATTTTGAATTAGAAAACTAATGGAATGTAGCAAGACTAGAAGCAATATTTCCTACCAGACATTAAGGCCTACTCCTAGCACTCGGGCCTTTGTCCTCATCCTTGGAAGGATTTTTACCCTTTTCCTTGGTGGTTGGACCTTTCACCTACACCCCAACAACATAAATTTGACCCTCCCTAAGCTAACTAAGTTTATCGAACAATACCTTAAGAGAATCAACATTGTTTTTAATAGACATGTGGTTGATCTATAATAGATTCTAGATGCCATCATGGTGTTGTAAACAAGCCACACTGAGAGGGGGGCGATGAATTAGTGTTGTGCAAAAATTAACTTTATTAACCTTTAACTTCCAAGCATTAGAAACATTCAATCATAAAGCATACACAAGAAAATAAACACAACACCATAACACCGAGATTTTTATGTGGAAACCCTATTAAGGGAAAAACCACGGTGGATGGCCAATCCACAATTATGATTATGAGTATACTCAAAATGAAGATTACAAAAGGGGAATGCACTTGCATTCAAGCGCACTGCCTAGAGCTCACTTCTCAAAGAAAAGAGGGCTTGTTGCCCAAGAGTTCAGATTAAAACCATCTGAAGATTTGAACTAAGATGATAGCATCTAAAATGCCTAAATACAGTTCCAGATTAAGTACAATAATAGATCTGTTGCCTTACTGACTAATTTTGTAATTTTGTTCTGCTCTGCTCATACACACAACACAAATCTTCTATGCGCAAGTTAAACTTTTCTTTATTGCACCTCTTCTCTGCTCTAACTCGCAATTCAAATATTAACTCCACATATACATCATTCAAAATGATACGAATGATCATGTATATATATCCATAACATAGGATTTATTTACACTTTGTCAGCTTCAGTAGAACACAACAAAATTACAACTGTTGGCTCACATTAGGAGAAATGTGCAATGCGTACCCTTAATGGTCAGCCACAACTTGGCTAGGACCCAAAAAAAATATACAAACATAAAGATACTTAATTAATTAGTTCTCATACATCCGCGACTTAATACATTCATGAGGTCAACCTTAATACAAGAAAAATTGAGAATACGCCAATCGAATCTATGAATTCATACGAACCACTGCGCTTCAATCTCAATAGAGATAATACACCAATAATCATTTCCTGAGATGCACAACACAAAATGATAACCTAAAATCTTTGCATAGATCGATGAATGTTGAGTTGTCAGATACTTTGTTCTACCTTGTTGATTTCCAATCTAACTACTAGTATGCTCGAATGAGGATATGCATACCTGATCAACGCATAGGGTTTTCATCAATGACAACACCAAATGACAGTTGCAGTGTCTCTTGCCAACAATCTCCCCCTTTGGCATTGATGGCAACATTTAGAGAAAAATGAATAAGTGTCGGATCAATACTAAGATAAACTTCATTGCAATCCAAAATTTCAAAAATGCTACTCTCCCCCTGAGCTGACCATACATTTTTCACTCTTCTCCCCATTTGACATCAATGGCAAAGGTAGGGGTCGCATACCAAAAAGAAGAATCAATCAAAATTGTGTATGTACAAGGGTGCTAATTTACCTTACAAAAGTTGAAAGATGTCTGCAAACAATACCTTAAGAGAATAAACATTGTTTTTAATAGACATGTGGTTGATCTATAATAGATTCTAGATGCCATCATGGTGTTGTAAACAAGCCACACTGAGAGGGGGGCGATGAATTAGTGTTGTGCAAAAATTAACTTTATTAACCTTTAAATTCCAAGCATTAGAAACATTCAATCATAAAGCATACACAAGAAAATAAACACAACACCATAACACCGAGATTTTTATGTGGAAACCCTATTAAGGGAAAAACCACGGTGGATGGCCAGTCCACAATTATGATTATGAGTATACTCAAAATGAAGATTACAAAAGGGGAATGCACTTGCATTCAAGCACACTGCCTAGAGCTCACTTCTCAAAGAAAAGAGGGATTTTTGCCCAAGAGTTCAGATTAAAACCATCTGAAGATTTGAACTAAGATGATAGCATCTAAAATGCCTAAATACAGTTCCAGATTAAGTACAATAATAGATCTGTTGCCTTACTGACTGATTTTGTAATTTTGTTCTGCTCTGCTCATACACACAACACAGATCTTCTATGCACAAGTTAAACTTTTCTTTATTGCACCTCTTCTCTGCTCTAACTCGCAATTCAAATATTAACTCCACATATACATCATTCAAAATGATACGAATGATCATGTATATATATCCGTAACATAGGATTTATTTACACTTTGTCAGCTTCAATAGAACACAACAAAATTACAACTGTTGGCTCACATTAGGAGAAATGTGCAATGCGTACCCTTAATGGTCAGCCACAACTTGGCTAGGACCCAAAAAAAATATACAAACATAAAGATACTTAATTAATTAGTTCTCATACATCCGCGACTTAATACATTCATGAGGTCAACCTTAATACAAGAAAAATTGAGAATACGCCAATCGAATCTATGAATTCATACGAACCACTGCGCTTCAATCTCAATAGAGATAATACACCAATAATCATTTCCTGAGATGCACAACACAAAATGATAACCTAAGATCTTTGCATAGATCGATGAATGTTGAGTTGTCAGATACTTTGTTCTACCTTGTTGATTTCCAATCTAACTACCAGTATGCTCGAATGAGGATATGCATACCTGATCAACGCATAGGGTTTTCATCAATGACAATACCAAATGACAGTTGCAGTGTCTCTTGCCAACAATCTCCCCCTTTGGCATTGATGGCAACATTTAGAGAAAAATGAATAAGTGTCGGATCAATACTAAGATAAACTTCATTGCAATCCAAAATTTCAAAAATGCTACTCTCCCCTGAGCTGACCATACATTTTTCACTCTTCTCCCCATTTGACATCAATGGCAAAGGTAGGGGTCGCATACCAAAAAGAAGAATCAATCAAAATTGTGTATGTACAAGGGTGCTAATTTACCTTACAAAAGTTGAAAGATGTCTGCAAAATCCTTCTTTAGCTATGCTAGATTTGAGTCCCAAACTCGTTTGAGACTTTCCATTATGGTTATGTGTCCAAAAATTAGGTAGGACAACATTTATGTGGATTCTAGGCTGGTTGGATCCTTTACTACCCGATGGCACTCTCAAATTTTGCAAATTTGAGATGCCCATTTCAAAATTTTGCTTCTACACTTTCAGAAGTGCACCTTCAAATGTTTTTAATCCAAGCAAGTTTAATTCTTGCTTCTAATTGGCTAAAAAGCAGCAGTGGCAACACTCACAATTTCATGGGAATTCATGGTATAGAGCACGAGAGCTTACAAAAAATGAATTTAGGGCCAACCTCGCAACCTCGCAACCTCGCAGCCTTGCAACCTCACGACCTCGCGACTTCACAACCTCGCAACCTCGCAACCTTGCTAACCTCGCGAGATTATTGGTAATGTTATAAAAAAGGTACGAGGTTGGCAAGAATGCAACCTCGTGGACCTCGTGAAAGTATTGTTTGTGATTAAAATGGGGTGGGCCCAATGCCAAAAATTTAAATGGTAAAGCATGCCCAGGGGTAAATTTTTGTTTTTTGCCCAAGTAAATGGAGAGTGAATTAAATATTCACTAATGGTATTTTATAAAGTGAATTTATTCATTTTATAAACAGGTATATGTGTTGGGTTTTTATATGCAGCAGTATTAAAGAGCAGAAATATTAAAGCTATTAAATTTTAATATATGAAAGAAGAATAAAGCTACAACATTATAAAGTGGGGAAATATTTCAAAATATTGTTGTAGCAAATGAAAAGCAAAAAATAGAAACAAAATTTGCATGGGAGGAGATATTTTGCAGCTAGGGAAAATAATTGAATCTCCACATGGGCTGATTTTCTGTTGCTGAGCAATGATGAGCTGAAGCGGTTGGAGGGAATATGTTTTTTGCTGCAAATGTTGGAAGAGAGATGAGAGATTATTTGGCAGAATTGATGATCAACGGTGAATGAAGATTCCAGATGGCATTTTCGGATCAGTTTTAGGGTTGCCTTCATTCTTCTATTTCTTCTCTTTTATTCTCATTGTACAGGGTTCCAATTTCTGAAAGCTCTGCAAGTGAGGCAGAAGCTATGAGTAGATTGTAAAGCTAAGGGGAAATATGCTTGTTAGTCATTTTGATCTAAAAGTGTATTGTTCTAAATTGTTCTGTAATGTTTATTTTAGCTGATAATTGTCTCCATGGCTGAATTGTAATGATGTTTTGGATTCAATAATAAGATTGTCTGAATCTATTCATGCACATTTGCTGCATTTGAGTTACATCTGTTGTTGCCTTCTGTTCTATGAATGGTGTAATTTCTTTAATAAAGCACAAGTTGCTTTTATTATTGCCTATTATTCAGGGATAGTGTAATTGCTTTGACAAATGTGATAGGAGTGTTATGTTTCAGGTGGATTCATAAAGAGGAATTATCAAAGAAAGCTTTAGTGGTCTGGTTGTCTAATGTGGCAACATTTGTAAGACCTTCAGAAAATGTTCAACACTGAAAGATGAATGCTAGTCATATGACTCCATAGCCCATTTTTATGGCACTGGTCCATTATCATGTTTCTGTTGTTTTCAGTTTGGTCCCAACTCTCTAAATCAAAAACCATTTCAAATCTATTTTGTTGAGTTGTGTTTGTTATGTTCTCCATGTTGATTGATGAAATTCATTCAATATCTTGCCAATGTTAAGTGATATTTTAGGTTTCTCAGCATATTTTTGTGAGAACATATTTTGTTAAGCAATATCCTGTTACTTGTGTGTCTAGATTGTTTGATATTGTTGAAGGGTTACCCCCCTAGGTCTTATAGAGCTAGAAGTGTAGGGGAAATGTGTATCCATTCCATTTCCTATCAGTTGGCCACTAGACTTTGTGGTTCTTTATAATGGAGGTTGGCTACCTCTTAGGGAATTGCAAATTCTAGCTGGGTTGCATTTTTAATCATCAACACTACCATAGTTTCCTCTCCTTCTTTTAGGGCACTATCCATTACATCAATTTTGGGGCTAATGATGCTTCTAAGTTCACAAGTTTTGGAGACAATTTTATCATTTTCATGTTCCAGCCCTTTTATTTTATTTAGCAAAGACATTACTTCGCCTTCAAATTTCCTAGCACCACCAGATAGTGGATCAAAAGCCTCGGAGATAGTTGCTAATTGATTTTCTAGGTCTTTCACCTTCTTCTCATTTGCTTCTCTAAACTTTGAAAAAGACATACAAGATTTGTAAATCTTTCCTCCTTTAGATAGAGCATCTCGTATGTGCTTGACACAAGTGGCCAAGGTGACTTTGTCTTTGGCAATCAATATTTTTAGTCTAGTGAACCTTTTAGCATCGAATTCCTTCTATACTTTTGCCAATGTAGACTTTTCAAGAGACTCAAAATGAGTACTCACTGAGTTGATAAGCCTCTTCAGTCCACTAGATGAAGATTTAGTCTGATCTTTCACAAAGGAAGGCATGATCTTCTCTAGTACTCTAGACGTAAGTGTCGGCATTTCACTATCTTCAATATGAGATTTTAGCAGCTCTTCTTGAGCTTTTACTTTAGAAAATGAGGCCACCTTCATTATCTGGATTGGGCTCAAGGTTGACAGGTCAATGGGACCTTTAATTAATTCCATCTCAATCTCTTCCTTATGTTCCACCAAGAATTTCTAAACTGCATCGGTAGTGTCTCTTGTCTTCATCTTAACATCACTTTTCTTTTCCTCAACTAATGCTTCCTTAATTGAAGCTTTTGATTTCTCTTCAGTGTTCTCTGCCAACTCAACTGATACATTCACAGTTGCTTCAACTTCCATGGGGATTTCTATGTTGTTTTCTGTAAGTGGAATCTTGAGGTTTTCACCAGTATCAAAATTTCCTTCTTCTACATCTTTGACCGGATCTGATGAGACATCATTTTTATGAGTCTCTTCAGAAACAACTTCAATTTTGTCACTCAGTAGTAGCTCTCTTATAATTTTTTTCGTTTCTTGTGTGACTTCATCTGTTTGACCAATCATCAGTTTATTGACCCTTGACTTGCTTCTGAACCTCCTTTTTGCTTTGTTCAAGAATGCTTGCATGTCTTCCACAGACATTACTAGACACAGTTCTGCGAGAATTATCTCTCATTCATTCTTCTTCAGTTAGGGCATTTAATCTCCTTGATTCTAGAATATCATACAAACGTTTTGGGAGGCTAGGCATGATTTCAACAAAAATTTTGTTGAAAATATTCATGTGCTTTATTGTAGCTTCTAGAATTCTTCTATCAGACTCAGAAAAAGATTCATACCATTGATAAAGCGGTTTAATATTTCCATCTGAGATTATTTCTTTTTCAATTTATTCAACACTCATACCAGGTGTATCAACCTTGGTCTTCTTCTTTGTATGGGCATTTGCACCAGAGGGTTTTGGCACAGTTGCTACTTTAGTGCCTTGTTGTTTGATCTCCTTAACATCTTCATCAGATTTTGTTTCCTCATCATCAGAAACAATCATATATGCTCTTTTTATTTTTATTTTCTTTCTTTTGGCTTCCTTTCTGGATCTCTTGCTTTCACTTTTCACAAGAGCATATTTCTCTTTAGGAGCTAAGTGAGATGTCAAGCTTCTGGTTGTTCTAGATTGGGTAGGTGGTGCTTCCAAACCAGCTAATTGTGCTTTTGTTACCTCTTTAGTAGCTTTCCTTACTGCTTCATCTTCTACCCTTTTCTGTCTGGCTTCACTTTGTTAGAGTAAATATTTTAACTTAATTATGTTAATTAAGTTACCTTTATTCCTCTCTTAAGATTTCACTTCAATTTACATATTGTGACATTTAATAATTATATTAATTATTAAATGTCTACCTATTAGGGTTTATTTTAGGGTTGCACAATCTTCTTTCATAAGGATTGATCATTGTATTATTTTACACTCTCTAATTAATACAATTCTCAGCTTTCAGAGCACCCTTTCTTTTTTGTCTCCAATGTCTTCTTCTGTGATAGGTTATTTGCATGCACGTGAACTTCGGGGTCTGTGAAGTTGGCTTTCACAACTTCTACATGGTATCAAAACTATAGACCTGTGGTTGTCTGTTTGTGATTTGAAGATATCAGCTTACCAAGTTTTTTTTATGTGCAAGGGTTTCAAGCTACGATAGTTTTTTGGCCAAATCAGAGAGTTTTTCCATCATTTTTTGAGAGATTTCAACTTTGAACTCTCAAATGGTGCATGCTAGTGCAAAACAGGCATCTTGGTTGTGCTCAAAAGACCCAAAAACCCCTATTTTCATATAAAATATGATAGGGTTTGCTGAAAATTATTTTTTTTGAGTTTTTAAGGTTTTTAAAAAATGTTGCCAGAAAAATCCATACAAATGCCTCGATTTTTGTGTCAATTTACCTCGATTTTTGTGCCATATTTTTTGGCATCCGAAACATTTTTGAGTTGCCTCGATTTTTGTGCCATTTTGCTTCAATTTTTGTGCTCTATTGATTTATGTGTTGCCTCAATTTTCATGCCATGAAGGTACAGCCAAATATTATATTAATGTTTTAATCTTTAAATTAATAAAATATTTGGTTTAATCTCTTAAATGAGCACATTTCAGTAAAATGATCATATCTTGGGCATACGATGTCGAAATCGGGCAAATGAGTTATCGTCGGAAAGCTGGTTCTGGGAACTATCCAATGGTATAGGTTTGATTTTCTGAGTTTTCTGTTTTGATGCATATTTTACCAGTCAAATTGAAAATATTCTTTTGGCACTCCCAGAGGCATATCTTTTGTGTCTAAAACCCGTTTTGCGCAAACAAATAGGCATTGAAAAGGTGTTGCAGTTCTCTTTCCAGATCTATAGTCTATTTGATCAGGTAGTTTACCAAGTAAATTTTATTCAACTTTGTGTGTGTTTACACTTTGCTCAATTACTTGACCATTTTGGCATCTGCATGGGTTTTGTTTACGTTGGATGGGTTAGGTTAATATGATTTATCATTGTTGAGATCATTAGTCTCTGATTTTTGGTTTTGAGTGAGTATAATGTGTTTTTCTACTCACCCTTCGGTTGTATTTCTGGATAAGGATAATTATGAGTCATTGGCAAAGGGCATACTTACACATTGTAAGTGGCTAAATATTTTTCCTTTTTTATATGATCTCATACCTGCACCAGACACATCAAAAGGTTTATCTACATGGGTTATTGGTTGTAGTGTTGATTTTGACACTTTGTGTGCTTTATCCGACATTCATTGTCCATGCACACTTTGGAAACATCTTTGGGAGATTTTTGGAGACTCTAATTTCTCTCCATTCGTAGAGGATCCTACTGCAGATTGTCTCATCCCTTTTCAAGATGTAGATTTTGTACCTTATGATAATTGTACTCTAGAGGAGCTTGAGTATCTTACAGATCTTGCATGTGCCGATGGTTCAGAGACTTGTATTCATGTTCCCACTCTTCCGATTGAGACTTCATTAGCATTTCCTATTGTTCCTGATTCAATGTAGCAGAGCATCATACACCTTCTAGACATAGCTACTTTGGACTCTTATGTTATAGACATATCTTTCTTGTTTGTTGAGTCCTATATTGCAGATTTGGAGGATTCTTATGAGGACATACATCTCCTCTACATTGACAGCCAGGTTATCACTGTTTGCCCACATTATCAGTGCATTCAGAGGTTACAGTTCAGGATTCTCCACATTAGTTTGGATTTGGCATCATTTGTTTCAGTTCCGACGGAGAGATTCTTCAGCATTTGATCATGGCACACATCTTGACAGATTGGCTCATCACTCTTCACAAGGTTTCTTCAACATCATCCTTTGGATTTGTTTCTTCCCAAGGGGAGGAATATCATTTTCCGCTTCAGAATCTCTTTTTGGATTCTACATCAGACATCTACCATTATGACAAGAGTTTCTTCATTGTGGGGGGGCCTTCATCTCTCTTTCTATCTCTCCTATGGAGACCATAGTACATGTACTTATATGATAGAAGATTTCTATGGAGGTATCATGTAATCCACCTCCTATCCTTATTTCATTAGTACATCCTATTCCTTTCTTTGTATTCTATTTTGGGGAGGAGTTTTGTTCCCATTGGGTTTTCTCCTTTACCCCATTTCATTTAGTTTTCATTGCTTTTGTAAATGGGTACCTGATCAGGCCTAATTGTCAGGACCCATGTTTACTTTCATGCATTGTAGTTACTTTTGTTTTCTTGCACTTGTTTGTAGCTGCACTCTTGCTCATCTTAAGGGGGGGTGTTAAAGTAAAGGTTTTAACTTAATTATGTTAATTAAGTTACCTTTATTCCTCTCTTAAGATTTCACTTTAATTCATATTGTGACATTTAATAATTATATTAATTATTAAATGTCTACCTATTAGGGTTTCTTTTAGGGTTGCACAATCTCCTTTCATAAGGATTGATCATTGTATTATTTTACACTCTCTGATTAATACAATTCTCAGCTTTCAAAGCACCCTTGCTTTTTTGTCTCCAATGTCTTCTTCTATGACAGTTTATTTGCATGCAAGTGATCTTCGAGGTCTGTGATGTTGGCTTTCACAACTTCTACACACTTAGTTTCTTCGCAGATACACCCAAGATTTTTGCAAGAATTTCAACTTTTTTTTTTACTCTTTTGGTTGTTACATGTTTCTTAAGCTCACTATGAATTTTAGTGTGCTTCTCTGCATAGGTACCAAACCTCTCTTCAGTCAGATCTAGAGGTTTTCTTAACATATGTTGGGCATACATTTCCAAAAAAAATTCCTCGACCTCATAGCCCATAGGCATGATCCAAACAGTTCTTGGATCAACTGCTTCCATCATGCACTGGACGACATTCACCATAAAGCAGATTGAATCTTTGTATTTCTCCACAATGGTGGTGGGAATTCTTTCCCTAGCTTGCATGATAGCTTGAAAGCTTTTGAAATAACCCCAATATCTACACTTCTTGTTTTGATATCTATAAGATTGTACAATAGGTCCCTGATCTGTTTGGCTACCTACATATTCTTTTGCCACTCAACTTTTCCAACACCCGGGACTTCCTCCATAAAATAACAAAATAAACATAAAAGAAGACTTCCATATTTGAATGAATTTTTCTTGTCTTTCTTGATCTTCTCAAGGTTTTCCATCAACTAAATCCTTAATAATTTGTAGAGATCGTATTCCATATTTTATTTCACCATTTGGTAGGTGGCATAAATTGTCGTACCAGATACATAGTTTTCTCAACTAGAGTGGTAAATCTTATAACCAATTTCCATAGATAAAAATCTAACATTTATATCAGAAATATTGTCAACAGTCATTTCTCTCCTGTCATAGATTGAGCCTGTAGCATCAGTGACAGTTTGATTTTTCATGGATTTCAAAATAGGTAGACCACCAGAGGAATTTAGATTGGTTACTTCTCTAATGGCTTCCTTAGTGATTTTGAAGGGAATAGTAAGCCACATAAACTCATCATGTACCTGACTCAAGATATAACGGACCCATTCTCATTCCATGAACACAGGAAATTTAACCATTTGAGTGAATTTCATTGATTCCAGGATTTGGTGTTCTAGTTTTACACGAAATTCTTCATCAACGATATGATGGTTGTACAAATTCATAAGTTGGTAACTTCCCATCTCTTCAATATTTACATGAATGTAAACTCTAATGTCCTCTATATGCAAGACACTGTGTGAAATTGATGAAAATTTCCCTAATGGATCGGTCTCTACAGACTTGTAGGGATGCAATTTAAATTCAGGATGGGGTATGTCCTTAACTTTGACCACTAAAGGAGTATTCATCTTGACCAAATCACAAAATCCAAGAATTTCTTGATAAATACCTTTTTTTGTCGAACCTGAAATCGATCGTTGAATCACTTTCACACTTGATTTTTGCCTTGATTCACCTTAGATCGCTTGGAGCTTTCCAACTTATTTCTCTCCAGAGGGAAAAGTGACAAATGAGGAATAGAAGTAACCTTTTATTACTCACATACCTAACCTTTTTTTCATAACAAATGCATTTTCCCCAATTCATCCGTTTGCGCCATTTCTATGTGCAAAAACTTGATAAATCTTCTGTAGAATTTTAATATGGTATACCACTTCCTCTGATGAGTTCAAAAAAATTTGTTGGGCATCTACGCATCTCCAGTATGTACTTACATCTGGTGTCATTTGTCAGTTAGGGGGTTTAATGATCTTCTTGATTGCTCCCCCTAGGCCAACAACCTGAGACTAATTCCCAAAGGAATTACCAGAGGCAGGTTCTAGTGCAGGTGCAGTTTCTTCAACGGAGGGACTTTTCACCCATTTTTTCTACATTTGTTGCCTGACCTCATCTATAGTGACTTTTCCTTTTCCTTTCACATCCTTTTGCATATTTCTTCTTTGATTTACCATAAATTTTATGTTCTGACAGAATGTAGCAATGTGTCCAATTTTATTGCAATTGTAGCATACAACATTCCTCTTACCAAACCAATTGTTCCATTGATTTCCTCTTGATCTGCATTGATTAGCAATATGTCTAGGTCTATTGCAAGTATAGCATCTAATGTTTCTATGAAATTGATTCATCACAGTTCTGCATTCATTGACTTATGACCAATCTTATGACAATTGAAACACTAACTTGAGAAAGATGGACCACTTTGATTCATTCTACTTCTACACTGAGAAGCCATATGTCGAAAATTGTTTCAATTAAAATAGTATCTATTAAATCTCTGAGCATTAGGTTGTCTTACCCGTTTACCTACCAGTACTATTCATCTGATTTCTTTGCCTGAATCTCCTTTGTCCATAATTCTTTTGTCTGGATTTTGAGCTTTCTCCTTTGTCAAATCCAAGACCTATTTTATCACCATGAGTCCTTTGATTATCAATCAGTTCATTGAGCATGGCTAAGTTGGCTTTGAACTTCTCCTTGTACTCATTTGTAGTAGCAAGTTCATTTCTGAGATCATCTAGCCGTCTTTCAAGTGCTTCTTCACTATTTCTGGATACTTCCAATTCATCATCCAATTGGCTACATACTTCAAATTTTTCTTTCAGGGACTATGCTAGGCTTTCTTCATTCTTCTTTTTGTCTTCAACCTCTTTGGTCATTCTCATCATGATGGATTCCATTTCATCCTTCAAAACTATATTCTCTTGGATAAGCTTTTCACATTCTTCTATCTTTTCTTTCAAGGCTTTACTGGTTTGTTCATCTTCAGTGCTCTTATTATATTTCTGCTGAATTTGATCACAAAGTTCCTTTCTCTTCTCTCTTGACTTGTTGATTTTGTCTTTTAGAGACTCAATGAATTTTTCTGCATCTTTGAGATTCATTTGTAGTTTCTGGACTCCAGCTTTTGATTGGTCAAGGTCATCTAGGTCCACCATAATTTGTTGTTCAAGACTACTTGAATCCATTTGAAATTTCTTCCAAGATCTCCCACGTTGCTAGAATTATTCTTTTGAGGAACTAGCTCTTATACCAATTGTTGGAAACAAGCCACAGTGAGAGGAGGGGTGAATCAGTGTTGTGAAAAAATTAACTTTATTAACCTTTAACTTCCAAGAATTAGGAACATTCAATCATAAAGCATAAACAAGAAAATAAACACAACATCATAACACCAAGATTTTTACATGGAAACCCTGTTAAGGGAAAAACCACAATGGATGGTCAATTGACAATTATGATTCTGAGTATACTCAAAATGAAGATTACAAAAGGGGAATGCACTTGCATTCAGGAACACTTCCTAAAGCTCACTACTCAAAGAAAAGAGGGCTCGTTTCCCAAGAGTTTAGATTAAAACCATCTAAAGATTTGAACTGAGATGATAGCGTCTAAACTGCCTTATTACAATTCCAGATTAAGCACAATAATAGATTGTTGCCTTAGAAACTGATTCTATAATTATGTTATTCTCTACTCGTACACACAACACAAATCTTCTATGCACAAGTGAAACTGTGCTTTATCACACCTCTTCTCTGCTCTAACTCGTAATTCAGATATTAACTCCACATATACATCATAAAAAATGATACGGATGATCATGTATATATGTCCGCAACATAGGATTTATTTACACTTTGTCAGCTTCAATAAAACACAACAAAATTACAACTGTCGGCTCACATTAAGAGAAATGTGCAATGCGTACCCTTAATGGTCGGCCACAACTTGGATAGGACCCAAACAAAGATATACAAACATAGAGATACTCAATTAATTAGTTCTCATCCATTCACGACTTAATACATTCATGAGTTTAGCCTTAATACAAGAAAAACTGAGAATATGCCAATTGAATCTTCTAATTCCCATACGAATTGATACGAGCCACTGCACTTCAATCTCAATAGAGATAATACACCAATAATCATTTCCTGAGATATGCAACACAAAATGATAACCTGAAATATTTGCACAGATCGATGAATGTTGAGTTGTCAGATACTCTATTTTGCCTTGTTGATTTCCAATCTAAATGCTGATATGCTCAAATGAGGATATGCATACCTGATCAATGCATAGGGTTTCCATAAATGACTACACTAGATGATAGTTGCACTATCTCTTGCCAACATGTGGATCTCCTTTACTTTGTTGTCCATCTCTTGGAGTCGACTCTCACATTCTTATTTAAAATCAGAGAATGAGCTCTCCAAGCCAACCAATCTCTCAATGAGTAAGTTAGAGGCTACCCATTTGGGTTGATTTGCAAAATTTTCCTTTAAAATTTTGATCTTAATATTAACTTCATTAAAATATTTCATCACCCATTTTGACAGTTTAAAGTTACATGTAGAACATATCAAGGAGCTCCAACTTAGAATTTTTATCAGCATCCAGGTAGGGGAAGTCCTTAGAGATGGGATGAACATTAACAATGCACTTTATTCTTACTTGAATCAACCTCCTTGATTGTAGTATCCATGACCTTCTCTTTTCCCTTTCTAGCCAAAATAGCCTGTTGAGACAACTACTGGAAGGGGAATACTCCACCACCATGGAGACATCTCTACTAGTGGTGCAATGTGGGACCTTCACCTACTAGGATTAGCCCCCTTTCTACTGCAAATAATCCACCTCAATAGTCTCAAAACCACCATGCCTTGACCCCTACTTCTTCAGCCTCTTACTAGGAACTTTCCTTTTCTTACTCCCTTTCTTCCTCTTGATATGGGGAGAATCAAAAAGAGAAGAAGAAACTTCAACAACTTCTTCCCTACTCTTCTCCTCCACATTCCAATCCTCATCCCCAACATCCTTCATATTTGAGCCAGATGTTAGGGTTTCAGTCACCGTAAAAGGTTGATCCTTCTCATTACCTTTGACAATTTTGGTCAGGAAATTGACCTTAACATACTCCATGATGAGCATAATGAGACCCTCATGAGAATTGATGTGCAATAATTTTTAAGGTGTGCATAAACAAAAGCCTCTAGTGAAGTTAAGAGAAAGAAAGGATAGGAGACCAAGACATAGTGTCTGAAGTGATTTAGGATGGTAAAATTTTACCCTTGAATAGAAAAAAAATAGCCATCGAGGGTGACATACCTCATTAATACTTTAACAACTTCAACCCAAATTGGCCAGGATAGGAGCTTGACTAGGCCCTCCTTCTCTCTACCCTTGAATAATTGGTCCATCACATCCTCATTTCCTTTTCTCTCCTTATAAAACATACACCCCTAAGTCTATAGACTAGTAATGTGGGAAATGAAGTCCTTAGTGATAGGGAATTCAACAACATTAATCTTCAAGCTCCTATTGTGATAGCTTCGAACAAATAGACTAGAGGCATCATGGTCAAAACCATGTAGCCTTTCCACAAACGGTGTAAAGTTATCCTTCACCAGAATCCTCCATACCTTAGGCTTATGTTTCCATTTATCACACAGGAAATAGGCTCGGCCCTACTCCTATCTCCACCCATGTCTACATTGCTAAAATTTATCAACACAAGCTAAATCTTTCTTACCTTTCTCCTCTTCTCAAAAGATAACTTTCTAGAAATGTGGATAGCTTTAGGAATGGGCACAAAAAACCCATAGAAAATGTGAATAGGGGGGTGATAATCACAACCCGATCACCCCATCCAAATAATCATAACTGGCAGTCATGTCATAATAATGATTTAGCCCTCTCAAGAAGAGAAGAGTACCCTTCCCATGAATTGATATTCATTAGATTTACTGCCTCATTAGCAAAGAAATCTATGCGGGAATTTCCTTCCCTAAAAATATGGGAGAATCATACTTCTTCAAAATATCTCACCATCATAAGGGAGTCATTGATAAGTGACTCAATTGTCTAGACCATCTTATGAAAACCTTGCAAACAATTCACTATATTAAGTGAATCGCCCTCAACCCAAACATTTTTGAATCCCCTATCAAAAACAACTTTAATGCCAATATAAGCAGCTTTGGCCTCAACATGGTGATATGTTTGATTTCCCACAAAATATACGTGTTAGTAAGGGAATAAATTTAAGGTTTTTTTATCAGTCAACCTATCAAAAGTTATAGGAACTAAAAAAAATGCTAAATAAGTTATTGTTCAATGTTCAACTCACAATTGGATATAATGCAAATCTTGTTTTCATTCTCATATTATTAATTATATTTTTTAATAGATTGACACATTGTCTATTATAGGATATGTAATATTTTGATATTGTGAGATTACAAAAGATGATACAAGTGAAATTATCTTGCATCATACATAGTTTTTAATGTAGTATGCATGTAGATCTTGAGGAAAACATTTTTAACAAACATTAAAATGGAAAAGAGACAATCAACTAATAAGACTTTACTATATTGATTATTTTCTTTATATAAGAAATATTGAGCCATATAGACCTACAAATTCAAGCTATTTTAGTGAATGTCCATAAATTTGGGGTGATATCTTTACTTGAACTAATAATTTAGTTTAATGGAATGTAGAATAATAAGAGAAAATAGTGTAAATCACCTATCACATATAGCTTTACATATACATGAAGCTACCATACTATTATTTTTTCTTCACAATAGTAGCCTATGAAAAGAGCCACACCATAGAAGAAAAGAAAATGCATGAATAAATTCAAAAAAACTGGACAAGATGTAGATTTTTTTTTTGCTAAGAGGCCATTTTACTTTTTAAACCAATCTATGAATAATAGGGTATGATATATTTTATAAAAAAAAACAAAAACAAATAAATTTATCATTAATACTTAATATAAATGGATAGAGAGGTTTCTTTAATGATAAAGAAAGTTATCCTTAAAGAAGGATTGATGGGAATACTAATGTTTCAAATCATTAAAAAACCACTTTTGAATTAAAAAATTTATGGAATGTAGTAAGACTATAAGAAATATTTCCTACCAACTATTAAAAAATACTTTTGAAATAGAAAAGTAATGGAATACAATAAAAATATAGCTATTATTTTTTAGTGATATGATACATTTAATATTTTATTCATTGAAATTAGAATTACACATTTCTTAATATGTTATTATAATTTATAGAGAATGAATATAATATTAGTTTAATAATAATAATAATTTTGAATGCATTATATAGGTATTGGCAAGTTAATATCTTTCTTATAATAATGTTTCTTGATATTCATTAGAAGTGGAAAGAAATAAAACAATATGTCATCTCACTAATATTAAAGATTAAGAAGAAATTCAAAATATCAATTTTATAATTTAAATTTTGTTGTGTGTTGGTCTTCGCAAATGCATATAACTCAATTCCTTAATGAAATCCAAAACAATTAGCTCTATAGTATAATTAGCAAAAAAATATTCTGAAATTATTGTAACAAATATTAAGGAATAATGACAAAATTTATGAAAAAACCTCCAAAACTTCCCTTTTAACATAATATACAACAAGAAGAAATAATTTTAAAATATAAATATAAAATAATACACTATAACCGACTACATTATTGATGTTTAAATAGACTAGACGTGATATATTGCACGCAAGTCACAACTAACCAAAATGAACTAAATTATTTTTATAATATTTTTAAACCTCAGCTTGAAAGCATTCTTAAAATATCAAAGCTCAACACAAACAAAAGAGTCTTAAGATCTTCGAGGACTATTAGATCCCTTGATACTATACCCTCCACCTCCTCACAAATGCCCATTCAAAGACAATTTCAATGATGGAATGAATCAAGGAAGACGAGAATCTCTATATTCATTCTCTTACAAGGGAATATGAAGAATAATTTCTAGATTTTAAATGGATTAGAAAGATGATTTCATTCTCTTTTTCAAAAGTACAACCATTTCTTAATTTGCAATTGTTATCTTCAAATCAAACTATGACACTTCAATTAAAAGGAAAGGAAGGAAAATATAAGCTAAAAAACTTTACATAAAAAGTTATGTATCAATAGATAATGATATGTAGTGGATTGTAGATGCCCTTCCCTATTGGAATTAAGAGGAAGCTTTCTCCAAAACAAGATTGAGATGGAAGGCTAATCAATTTTCTTTAGCTTCTTTGACAGTTTTCTAACCTGCTTTCATCAATCTTATTTCTACTTGAATTTTATTGAAGTTTTAAGTCTATTTCTTGTCAAGGGTTTCTTAATTCTTAAATATCATGAAGTCTCTCTTAATTTTCTTTTATTTTTTAAATAGAAACGGATCCATATTCCTAACAATAAATCAACATATATGATCCAAAACATTGATGCAACATATAATGAATGCATGTCCGTTGAATATTATTAAAATTATTTTCATTTATTTTTTTTCCGATTTTTTTTTTTGCATAATATCATATTATTAAAGTTATTTTCTTTAGCAAAATAAAAAAGAGATTTTGATTCGATGTTTCATAAATTTATAAACCGTCGTCCCAACTAAATAGACTTTGTGTAAGATGTACGATTAAAGCTTTGTATTTTAAGGAAATCGTCTTGTCATGAAGAGGTGATGTGACCCCAATTAAGGGGTAAAAAGAAGTTGATAATACATAATGGTGCCACGTATGCCTGAAACATCTAGATCAAATGTTTATCATTTAAATTATGTGGTTGCACGTGCATTGTGGATAGATCTAGCTTTAAAGTCTTGCATTTCTTTTTCCCTTCAAGGCATGAGTGATGCTCTTAAATGTTGCTTTCCCAACCCCACATTATAGAATTATAATATATTCCAATTCCTCATTTTGGTTTGACCCATTCAACAAAGCTTTCACATGGTTACTGGTTCACCAAATTATTATACAAATCTTGTTAATTTGATAATTGATTTGATTTATTTATCCCCTATAAAATAATTAGGCATGTTAGTTTGTTTTAATAAAAAAGTTGATAGTTGATTAGAGTTTTTAGTGAATCTGATTTTATTCATTTTTGGAATATAGAATAGATTTTTTTATTTCTTAATCTAGGTCAAATCAATATTTAAAGATTTATATTTTAAATTTATAAGTTCAAATTCATTTGTGGGTCAAAGTGGATTTCGTATTGATTATTACTTGTTGAAATGAATGTGAAATGTTTGATTCTCACGCAAAAGTCATGTATAAAAGTAAAAACTTTAATTTGCTTAGTATTCAAAATACGTAAAGCATCTTTGGATCTAATTACTTTATTTAACAGTTAGTAAGAATCATAGGAAATTATTAAATTAACACATAGTATTAGTGTCATAGCAACATACTAGGCTACTGCACAGTTGTGTGGTGTGTCTCCACTTGTTCAAATTATTATTATACTATTGGTTTTATAATTGATTTGATTTGTTTGTTTGATATGCAATAATTAGTATGTTCATGGTATGTTTTAATATAAAATTTGATATTTAATGAGAATTTGATTGAATTCGACTCCCTTCATTCTTGAAATATGTATATTTTTTATTTATTAATCTATGTCAAATCAACATTTATGGATTTAAATCTAAATTTATAAATTTAAATTCGTTTTTGGGTGTAAATGGATTCCCTATTTATATTTACTTGCTAACATGAATGTAAGATGTTTGGTGTTAGGGTTAGAAGACAAATATATAAAAGTTAAATGCAGATTTTATTAATAAACTGAAAATTAAAACACACACAGAAAAATATAACACAAAGAATTTAACTTGGTTCACCCAATATGGACTACATCCACCAAACCACAACTGTTGAACGTATAGATTTCATTGATTTATTAAATGCAAGTAGGAATCAAGATGTCGCTATTTAAATTGAAGTTAAATGATTATTTTAATTAAAGTTAAACTGAAATTTAAATTGAAGTGAAATTGGAATTGAAATGCAATTACAATGATTCAAAATGCATTTTATTCAATTTGGGATTTGTCATTACTGATGAGAAATCGAGTGCAAGTGAATGCAGGAATACTCGAATGTGATTGAAGGCAAGAACAATGATCAGGTAGAGTCGTTTTAGCCGTTAGACGTTTATGAGTATGATGGAATCTCACACACTCACTTAGATAATATTTCAATGAATTTTTGTGATTATTGTGTTTGCAAATTTTAAATTAAGTTTTATAGAATTTTTCCAAAATGTAGAAAAATACATGTTAATTTAAAATGCTGATTTGGTTTAATTTGAGGAAATTGATTTAAGTTAAATGATTGGATTCCTTGTTTAGATATTTTATCATTGTTTGAAAATAAGATGCTTGTATTTCAAAATTTAAATGAAATTGGCTTTTTATTTTAGAATTTAATAAAATTTCAATGAATAAATTGTTTTATAAATTTAAATTATTTTTAATTGAAAATATGAAAGAGGAAAAAATTAAAAATTAGAAATTGAACAAATAGCTAAAATGGAGTTATTGAAAACAAATCACATCAATTTGAAATTGAAATCAAACTTCAGTTTAACAAAAAGAAGAAAAATATCTTCAATCAAGATGAAAAGCAATCAAATTTGAAACTGGGAGTTAAAGAATTGATCTGGAGATCAACCTAATTTAGTGGATCCAAATTCTTGTTATCATCTATGCATGAGAAAGAAGAAAAGAAATCTGTCTGGAAAAATTGAAAATTAGAAAAGAATAGAAGATACATTCATCTCCATCATGTGCAAGATTTAGGGAGTTTTGATTTATATATTTGTTGTTGATAAATTGTTACATCGGGCTTTCTTTCCCTTCACCCGCGGCCAACAAGAGGGAGATAAACCATTTGTTGTTGGTGATTTATTTTAAAAACCAGAACCTTCACCTTCACCACACGTGGCCAAGAGGAGGCAGGATTTTGCACAGGCATTAGAGAGAAGGTAGAGACACGTGGGAGCAAGGGAGGGTCAACTCCCAAGTGCGTGGGAGGAGGTAGGTTTCTGTGCAGATGATAGGGAGAAGGGAGATAGTATGGGAGAAGGGAGAGAAGAAGTATCCCTACACTCACCTACGCGGCAGTAAAGGGAGGATGGGAGAGGGTGCGCTGAAAGAGAAGAGTTTGTTGTTCGCAGTTCTCACACAACCACAGGTCACTCCATTCACCATACACAGTCATCTAGTACAAGCAGGAAACATAAGAGGGATAAGGATAGGAAGGGTGTGCAGGAAACAGAGAAGGAGATAGGTGAACGGTGCATGAAGGCAACACGAAAATAGATAACCAGATAGAAGATAAGTATAGTCTTAACAACAAAAGATAGGAAGACACCAGGAAGAGGAAGATTGGACGAAGCAGCTACAGAAAGATCTGACAGAGGAAGCAATAAAAAATTCCATAATTTACCTGGTAGGATTTGAAAATCAATTCATAAATTTTATAATAAGTCTTACAATTCTTTTCTAAATTCTGGTATTTAGTTTTTAAATTGAAAAGAGAAATTCTGTTTTTAGCAATTTAAGAAAAGAATAATCTCCGGATTGAAATGGTAGATAAATTAAAGAATCTATGTTTTATTACATTCAGTAGAAAACTTCAAACGATCAACTGTGATTTTATTTCTAGATTACATTGAACTTGGAAACATAAAACTTTAGGAAGAATTTGATTGAAAACATGAAATAAAAATAGCTAATTAAATTTAGGAAAAAGATCAACATTAAACTGGAATTTTACCAGAAAACCGTTGAACAATTTGAAACAGAACATTGTAGAATAAATTGAATAGAAAATATTCAAGACAGTTGATTTATTGTTTTAGGAAGATTCAGATTTAGGAAAGTATTCACATAGAAAAATGTATGTTTAAACTAGATTTGGAAATGCTCCAAAAATCAAAACTGTCAAAAAGAGATAAATTTCCAAAACAAAAAGAAACGGAAAGATAGTGAAATAATTACAGAATTATACAAATGAAAGATTATGGAATAAATAAGATTTTTATTGAAAAGATTAAATATCTTTGAGTATTTAAAATTGATTGAAAAACCTGGGTGAAATTTGTCAATTTTAAGAGTGATATTAAATTGTTACTAAATCAAAGTGGTAATGGGAAGTGTTTATGTTCTTGAAAAGATAATACTTTAATGGAAATACGAAAACCAAAAAAAGAATTAAAATAAAGATAAGATATAATTATTCAAAAGGAAACGAATTAGACAAAGATTATATTGAAGAGAAGATGAATCTCCTGAGTAATTGAACCGAAAGAATGTGTTCTCATGTATTCCTGATTAAATATGTACTTAGATTACATACTTGAGATACACCTTCTTTTTATTATTTTATTGTTTGAATTAAATACTGATTTAATGTTACTTGTGATTTAAAATGATGAAAAATTGCAATAGTACCATTTTTGGTTGAAACAAGATTGTGGTTAAATTATTTTTGTAAGATTATATTTATTTAATGGAACCATGCATGCTTGATAAATGAATGTGCATGTCATGTTTTGGAGAAAGTTACCTTCCAGGACGAGTGTCGATTATGGGTTATTAGAGAGTGTAGTTTTGCTTTTCCAAAACTGCTTTATTTGTCATGCATGACATTTTACTTAGGCAAGTAACATAAGGACCATTGAAATAGATGGAATTATTGAACTCTCTACCATATCCTAGTATCAAACTTGCTTGTTTCTTAAATGATCTAGAAAAAAGAAAATGCTTGTGGTTTTACTAGTTATACTAGGCATGCACCAGATTACATCTTGCTCATAGACTACTTCTTGCTAAGTGATTCATGCAGGGACGGGTATTTCTTGAATGACTAAGGAATTCTGAGGAAGCGTAAGCTTTGAGGTTGGGCAGAAAAAGTGCCTAATCCTTGTTCTCGTCTTCTTTATTGAAGATTAGCTATTGGATTGAAGATCAATGGATGACATTTTCTTTTATGTTTTATTTATTCTTAAAATACGTAATGAAGAGCTTAAGGCAACTGAATGCTTAAGTCTTGAATTGTAACTGATATTATTATCCTCTATTGTATTTTTCATTGAAATTGTGTAATATGACACATGTATCCATTTTAACTGGAATTATATATTGAATCTATCTTATCAACTTTATGTCGTTGTTTCAGAATCGACTAGTTTCTTGATGTCTAATGAATGAGATTTCGACTTTATTTTGAATATAAATGATTTTATTTAAAGTATTTGTCAAAGTTTGAATTTAATATTTTTGAACTTTACATTTGGTATCAAAGCAACCAGGGTCTGCACTGAAACCTATGAGCTCATTGTGCAATAATGCATAAACCTTATCAGAAGATGAAGGTTGAGAAGTTCTTGTGCTAGAATGCCAAGAGAAAGAACTTAAGGAAGTGAAAAGGAAGATGTAAGCATAGTACTTTGTGTAAATAGGGGCTAGTTAAAGATTCGTCCCTAGAATCAGAATTCCTAAATCATCAACTTATGATAAAACCGAGGATTGCGAAAGATTATGCAATCAAGGTATGCAAGATGGTTAGGAAGAATAACTTGTACATACATGACTCTAAGAAAAAGAGAATGAGTAGGAATGAGATAAATTGAACTGTAGAAACCTACAATTGAGAGAGAGTCAAGAACTCTTGAATTAGTGTAATCACTATGAATCTATGTATGCAAGTCAAAATATATTAGATTTCTCAAGTAGGATATGAAAGAAGGAGGTATCCTCAGGGTTGGGAAACTCATGACTTAAAATTTTGTGTTAATTGTAATACCCCTCCGTTTTGCTTCTTATTCGGTTTGCTTTATGTTATGTTTGGTTGCAGCTATTTTGATACAGGATACATTTTGTTATGATGTTTTGATCGCTACTATTGAGCGACAACTATTATTGTGTGATGTGTTGATATGATTATTATTTCACATGCTTTAATGGTTTAATGATGTTAGTAGAGTTAACATGAGATTTTATTATGAGATTATTGATTATGATGTTAATGTTAGTCTTTGATGAGTGTATTGGTGAAGAGGACGGTTTCACATCACTCGCTTGCGAGCGCCCTACGAATCTGTGATTTCTTCTTCATGGTGTGTATTATATGCTGGATATACTATATGATGTTGTTTACTTGGTTTTCAGGTTGCAGGTACATGACATCGACTCCACCTTGTTTCACAGGTTTGAGCGTGTCGATCCAATGGTTAAATTGAACGGGAGATAGTAGCTAGGTAACATGTGTCAAGTCTACGCCCTAACCTTAGTGTGTCGTCAGTTTCATTTGTTGATTCATGGTGTACCTTATTTTAATGTTATTTGATTTTGAAAGATGCTTGTTTATTAAATGAATTTTTAGAATAATTGCATTGGGTTAAAGTGATGATTATTTTATATTAAATTAAAATTATGCTTAGAAGTTATATTTAAAGTCATTAATAGAATTTAATTTAATTTAATTTAAATAATTTAATTAATTAAATTTAATCTCAAAAGGGTTCAATTTAGTTATTAAATAATTAAAATTAATTAATTAAGTTTAATTTTGTATTAAATTAAATAAAAGAAAAAATTGAAAATTATTTGAAATTGCATTTTAAATTCAAAGTGTGTTTTCAAAAATGGAACTAGGTTAATATTTAATATTCCATTTTGCATGCAATTAGATTTGGTTGTCTAAGATATTTTGATTGAAGGGGATTGCATGTTTAATTAAGAAGAGGAGTTTTGGTTGAAAAATTGATTCTGGGAGAAGATCTTGGAAGGGAAAAACTTCTTGAAGGCAGTGAAGAATTTTTGGGAAAAGAAATTGCACAGAGAATTGATTTGAGGAAAATTTGTTACATTGTTTGAGTTTTTGGATCAGTTGATTGCTTGGGTTTATTGCATGATTGAAGAAAATTCAGGAAATCTTTGGAGGAGGCTTGCATCAGAAATTCATCATTTCCTGTAGCTTCGAATTCCAGGTTTTGATCTGTGTTTTTCTGGTTCTTGTTTTGTTTAATATAGTATAAATTGTTTATGAATTTGTTGTTGAAATCATTGTGAATTAGGATTTGTTAATTGAATCTAGATTTAAATTCATTTAAAATTTGGGGAAGATTATTTAAATTTACTGTAGGTTTTAATTCAGTAAATGGGGAGATTGTTGAAACATTGTTTAATTTAAACCTTAGATTGTGTTTCAAACATTTAGGTTGTTGTATGAAGTTTTTACCTGTTAGAAAACAATCAGATCTATTCTTCAAAACAAACCCTCTGTAGGAAACCTTCAATGGAAAAATCAAGATCTAATTAATTTTCCTTCTTTTATATTATTTGCAAATTTGAAGGAATGGTTTAAAAGAAATTAATTTTAAACCTCTTGAATTTAGGAAGGTATTCTTGAAAAAATTTAATTGATTTCCTCTTACTATTTTTTTAAATTATTTTCTCAATTTTACCAGTTATATTATTCTGTGTAAATATATATATTTATATATATATATATATATATTGGTAAATATATGTATATATATATACATAATATATAAATATGTATATTTATTTTTATGGTCATTGATTTAAATTATTTTTCTTTTTGGAAAAATGTCGTTCGTACGACGTGTTTGAGACACCAATTTGAAAGAAATTCGTTGAAAATATTTACAAATTTATTTTCTAGGAAATCCGGATTTCTTTTATCCGTATGTGGTAATGTTATATTTTTTTTTATTTAAAAAAAATACTGTTAAGACAGTGGTTGGTGGGGAGGTCAACTCCCACCGCCCACACATCCCCATGGGAAGGACGCATGGCCCATGGGCAGCGCACCCGCCACTTGGGGGGACGCACTATCCATGGGGAGTGTGGCCTCCCCAAAGTACGTCGGTCGCTGTATAATGTACAGTCCGCAATAGGAAAGGGTGCCGGCGATACCGTCAGTGTCAGTGTACCATCTGTCCTCTGTACAAGTTGCTTTAAATTGTTTTGACATTTAATTTTTATATTTCAAAATTAGTTTAAAATAAGGGTTTTCATGATTACTATCAATAATATAATTTGTATTTATACAGAATATTATATATGTATTGTATATATGCATATATATATAATGAATATATATATATATATGTAAATGTATAATATGTAAATATATACTGTATATTAGGCTTTATTAAATACATATTCAGTGTGAATACAAATTATTTATATATATAATATATATATATATATAGTTTTTATATATATATATTTATATTTATATATGAATAAGATAATGAGATACATTTCAATTATTCTATTTTTTTATTTTCTAGAATTATAAACTTGGTATAACTAAATGGGGTTGAGATTATTTGTAGTGTTAAATAAATATATATGTATATAATAGTCAATTTATATATATACATATATATTTAATTGGGTGCATGATTAAGTTTATGTATTAGTTATTTAATTTGAGAATTTGAAAGAATTAGATGAGTTAGCTGAGAAATAGAAAGAAATATTTTCTTTCATGTGTGTGTTATGATTTAAATGCAAAGGAATATCTTGTCTTGTTAAATTAGAATTTATCTTTTCCTTGAAAAATTAAAGGTAATTATTTAAGTTTGAAGTAATGGACTATTTACTGAAAAGTGTTAGTTAGGAAATGGATTTAATATATCGAAATATAGCATATTTCCTTGTCTATGTTTATTGTTAATATTTTTCTTATGTTCCTGATTGGGGAAAAAGGGTTTTATAATTATTTGAGTTAACCATGTTATTGTGCCTTTGATTTTATCAATGTTACCTATTGAATGAGTATGGGTTTAAGAAATCCAAATATTAGATTTGAATTATAACTTGAATGCTTGTTGTAGCTATGTCGTCAAGTTGCATTGTGGGATATGGGATTAAGTGTTAGTCCAAAATTTGTAAGTCTTCAAGAAGCTCTTAGAGGATGAGGGTTGTCAAATCTTTATGTCAACCAGTTGCTTTTCCCTTGGGTAGTGCATGGTGTCTTTTCAGTTTTTACCCGGTTTCCACGAAAGGGGATGTTTTTGTACCTCCTTTGAAAGGAGTGGACTATGTGTCTTGTTGCCTCCAAGATGTTTGGAGTGGGTACTATTATTTATTCTTGCCTTGTGATGGAGTGGTTATGATACCTAGGTTGTATGCACTTGTGATTACCTTGGTGGATTGTTTGGGTGTGTGTTGTCGAATAGAAGAGTGGCTTCTATTAGGGGACGGGGCCCAAAGAGGTAAGACCGAGTAACCTTTGGAAGTAGTTTAAGTAAGTGATAATTAAATTAATGTACTTAGATGATTAGGATGCCTTTCACACTAATCAAGATAATTTAAGCCTCACTCATAGACACAAGAGCTTGTTTAGACTTGGGATGAGTGAGAAGACCTGAAATGGCGTGGTCATCTATCTTGTCCTTACAAGAGGTATTTGATGCTGCATGAGTGAGAATGAGGGTTGGGGTTCGGTTGAGGTCACCAGGATTACCGGAGCCTATGAAGAATGCCCAGAGGAGATCTCATGACTACTATGTGATGACACTCTGTCTAGGACAACAGTTGTTTATTGGTTTAAGTGTATGGTTCTCTGATCATACTTGATCTATTTTATGTTTGGAAGCAATGTGACCTATGTCAGTAATGTGAAATTTGTACTTGTGTTGTACTTGTGTTGAACATTTATTTTATTATGTCAGTATGTGTCAGTATGAGTCTGCCTTTGGTTAGAGGTAGTAGATTCTTTGTCCATGTTGTGTTGTTATTATCTCCTAGCATGGGGGGTGAGCCTTCGGGTACCACTTGGCTGGGTGGAACATGCACCATACACCGTTGGGTCCCCCTTGATCTTCAGTTCTTGGTGGCGAGACATCCAGTTGGATAGCTCGCCGTTCTTATATCTATTTCTTGCAATGTTGTTTTTCAAAATGTAATTAATTGGTGTTAACCCTCTTGTATTTATGAGGTGGATGTATGTAATTGTAACTCTTATGAATTTATGACTCATTCTGGAAATGAGTGTTGTAATCAGTTATTCATGTAATGGATATATATTATGGATGTTAACTTCTTATCTTGTTATTTATTTATGTAGAATGAATGTTTATTACTTGAGTTGTTAATACAATGACTATTAAATGATGTATGTTAATTGGGGTTTAAGTAATCTCAGTTACATAGCCTTAGGGGATGTTGTCTATTATAGATGAACATGTATGTTTAATTCACTTTAATTAAAAAAAATTAGTACGCTTTTATTGTGAATTGAAAATTCCTCTAGGGTTGCGTGGCAGGGCATTACATTAAGATAAAGACCTTGTTAGACAAGAGTTAGTATTGAAGAATTGAGAAAAGACTCGAACAGTTAGAAGAAACAATCAATGATATGAGCAAGGTTCCTCCAACTGAAATCATTTAGGTTATTGAATTTTTTGGAATCAAACAAATTATGGATAATGGCTCCAAAAGGGAATAGGAATACCACATGGCTTTACGTGTTAGGACCCTTGAAGTTGCAAGGAAAGCAACACTGTGAGTTAAGAATTACATCAACAAAAGAGGCTAGTAAGTATGGAAAAAGGGTATTAAAAAGAAGATGTAAGATTATTAGTTTTGCTGATTATTCGTTGGATCTCCTACTGAATGATCCAATATGCTGAATCCGTGAGGAAAAAAAATAAAAAATGAAAAATATAACTTTGAGAAAAGTTTAAATAAGGTATGCAATGAGCTAGGGAAAGAAATGAAAAGTCAACTAGAAGAATTGACAAACCCTCTTCAAGGAAGCAAGTAAATTACTAAAATGTTCAGCGTAAGAAGAACAAAAGTTGCAGAAACACTAAGTGAGTGGAAGAAAGAGAGTGAATTGACTCAAGCTGAGTACCCCACCCAATGAAACTTGGTTATGACTTATTTGCAAGTCATAAGGACAATTAAGTCATACATTTTATGACCACCAGGGAAATATGACAAATGGAAAGGTTAAGAACTATGATTTTTATACATTATGATTATTGATCTAAAGATCAAAGAATATTATTATCAATACCTTAGGAAAGGATAGGAAGATAACTTGATTGTGATAAGGAGGATCATCATTTATGGGATTGACAAGAAAAGATCTAAGAGACTCAAAATTGGAAGAAAGTGTCTCTATACTCCTATATAATTTATATAGAGAATTTAAATAACGATGTTATTTTGATAAGAAATATATCCATGTCATGAAAAAACTTGACTTTGAAGCTCTCTATGCTAAGAAACCTATGGACGACAAAAGGGTTGGCTATTTAAGCCATTGAGATGAAGTGTAAAATTAAGTAAGATGTGATGTTAGGTGAACCACACCAAGATCTCTTTTTGAGAATGATCAAATCACTTAATCACTACCTTAATTTTTAATGGAACCTTGGGTTAAAGATAACCTATGTAGGACAAGAAATTTATTCAATAAAGATAAATATTTAGTGATGAGACTAAAACCTTTTCAGTTGGATTACGTATTGGATTGCTCTTTAACACCTATAAGTAGAAAATAAAATTGAATTATTTTTACATTGGGTCTTGAATATAGCTATTATAAAGTGGAGAAATCTATAAACAATTGGAATAGTCAATAATTAAGGATTACATCCCAATAATTGGAAGGGAATATTGGGTTTAAAGATTTTCCCATGCGATTGAATATTATTGGAATTAATGAAACTTTATAAGGATAAAAGCTTAGGAGGGATGTCTTGTAAGTTAAAGGAAGTCATATTATTGATAAGACTTTACTTTAAGTTGCTCTTATATTAAAATAGAAACACTTTCAAAAGGAAGCATCTATTTCCATGACAGAACATCATTGAATTTTCACTTAGCAATAAATGTTGAAAATCTTACGAAGAAGAACATTGAAATTATTATGTGTGCTCAAAATGAAATATTGAAGTTGAGACTCTCTTATAATTAAGAAATTCATAGATTTGAATTCTTATGCTTGATGATTAGGTATGAAATTAAATTGGTTATTATCTAGAGATCAATGTGATTGAATGAGGATTAATACTCAAAAAATTGTATTAGATTAAATCAAGGAAATTAGATTGAGTTAAAAGATGAATTGCATCTTTGAAAATAATCCAAGGAAAAAAGAATATCCAAAGCATGGATGTCTTGAGATAAATGGGAATTACCTCTATAAAACCTATAATTATTTACAGGAAGAATAATAATGGCAAAAGATCAAAATAGGTTATCACTTAGTCAAAGGATAGACTATTGTTTGATATAAAAGAACCTAAGTGTCCAAAATTTGGAAGATCCGAGAATGTAACGAGGAAAATAATGTCGGAGTTAGAACATCGGATTGACAAAGGGAATTGTCGGATAAGGATTCACTATTATCCGGAAGAAGATAGAATAAGAAGCTGCACAGAATGTAGCAAGGTAATATCTCGTATGCCTGTGTAATGACCCGCCACAGGACCCTAAAGGGAGTTGCAACTCAACACATAAGCATACAATTTTTTTTCTTAAAAGTGCAATAATATCAAAGAAGATGCACAACACTTCACAACAACCTTTAAGGTAACGTGACAAGATTACATCGATTACCAAACATACACACTACATGTACAAAACATGAAAAAATATTAACCATACATTTAATTTCACATACTTATAAAGCATTAAAGATTTTATCACTAGAGTAACATATATTAAGTTCCAGATTACATTAACTTAATAGTAGATTACAATACTCATTCTAGGAATGAGGTAGATCAAACCTAACTATTACGATTACAAGATTCCTCCTCGACAACAAGTGAGGGGAATAATAATTACAAGAGCTAATCTAAAATTACTAGAAAGCTTAAACTAAATAATGAAACCACTGCAAGCTCTCCACTGGAAAAATTCACAATGCAATCTGCAAATCAAAGGGGGGCCCAACATCATAGGGTGCATGTTCCTCCCAACCAAGTGGTACCCGAAGGCCCACCCCCCGTGCTAGGAGACAATAACACAGATACAAGGACAATCCCTACAACCTCTAGTCACAAGCTGACTCAACACTAAACAAAACCACCACAAGAACATCACTAACTCAAAGAAAACATTTCTATCATAGTATAACAAATTGACTCACCAGTATCCTAAACATACTACTAACCTAGGAGAAAGCCACTCAAGATATATGAGTTACCCGTCAGACCATTCCAGATCTCGGCCCCCATAGAGCTTCACCCTCCTACGGTTATCATGTGATTCAACACCACTCCAAACTAAGGAGGTACAAAATATCCAACAAAACCATTCAAAGAAGATCAACCATTCCCCGCTCATGGAAACCGGGTGACTCACTGAAAACAACAAACCCTACTACCATCGAGAACTACTAATAAGCATGACCATGAAATAACATCTCTCAAAGTCAACATTCCTCACTAGGAAGACTTACAATCCCTCATCTAATACCTCTTTTCAATTACCCCTAAATACCACAAAAGATATCCCAAACACATCATAAAGACATAATAGTTTTATGCATACAATATTCTAATTTATCACACCCTTGCATATAGTCAACAAAATAACGTATAACAATTCACACCACTCAATTGTCCCAATTTAACTAATTAATTAAATAGGATTTTCCAAACAGAAATAAGCATCACACTAACCATTTCCCCTATTTCCTCAATTTAAAATAATAAAATCTTTGTTTCTACTAACATAATGTATATATTTTAAAATACTTATTCCCACAAACACACTTAATTAAATATTCATTTCCTCTAATTGCAACTATAAGAGTCACATAAGCAATCAACTCAATAATTAAATCTAAGATTTGGATTTACTAAATCCTTTCACATACAATGATAAGAAGGAATAATAAGTCAAGTTACTCAATTTTCTCTAATTTAATAAGAACCCCTATAAAGACGAAGGAGAACTTCAATCAATTAACTAATTGACTCTTAAATATCTCTATTTAACTTAAACAACTATATAAACATCATTCCATTTATTATTCCGCTTCCCTCAATTTTATTCTAATAAAATATTTATTTCCTCATGGATTACATTATTTAAATAAATTATAATTTTCTCTTTTCAAAAACACATTATTTTAATTTCACCTAATACATGCAATTACATGCATCTAATCCAATGCCTATTTTACGAAAATAATATCTTCATTACAAGAATTCTTAATTTTGGAATTAACTTCAACTTAAACTCGAGCATGCATCTATTTAACAGATGAAACCAATCTAAATATCTAATCTTTAGTTCAGTGAAAATACTTATAGCTAAAAATACTTGTTTCCTCTATTTAAATTATTTCACTTAACCTTATTCTAATCATGCATCAAATACATGCATTTACTATAAAAAGACTATTTAAATAAATAAATAATTTAATTCTAATATTCAATTTTCCATTTGCATGAAATTAACTATTTATATTCTATGTATATACATTAAATTCACATATATTCATATTATATATATATAGAACACATGTAGCTATATATTTAATTATATATATTCTAAAATATATATACAATAAATATATTTTCTATCTATTTAACAAATTACCCACTAATTTATTCAAAATAAATCCATACAATAATTCATTGCCATGAATACATATATTAAATCTAATATATTTAGATTTTAATATTTTTTAAAGAAAACCAACGCATCGAAATTCACATTTTACTTGGGAAGGCGGACATAATAAATTTATGTATGAATGTATTCGAAATAACAATTAATAATTTTAAAAAAAAATGTCAAAAAAAAGGATATTTTCTAGGGAGGGGCATTACAGCCATGAAAAGAAGACTAGAAGACATCATTGGTAGGACATGTAACTCTCTTGAGATATTGAAGGAAAATGATATAACACAAGACAAATTGATCTATTGATGTTAGTAGAATTAACATAATGTTCTAGTGGATAGACTCATCAGGAAACATACAGTTTTTGGAAACTCGACTTATAGGATTATGGTCCTAATTAATATATTGTGGGAAGTAGTTGGTTATTAAACCTGAAAGGTGATTTCAATTTAGAAAATGATGATAGGGTTGAGAAAAACCAAAATCATATCATAAGACATTCATTTGAATAAAGGTGCTTTATATTATTTCAGTCAAATAAGTAAATGGTGGACTAAATCTTGAATGAACTGTAAACTCTAAAATTGACGTTTGGACTATTATATGAAAAGAAAGGAAACTCTAATTAAGCTGAAAAGGCTTGGATATAATCATAGACTTGATAAAATGTTAAAATGAAATAATAGATAGAAGTGATTGATTAAACTTAATTGATAATGAAGCTTAATTGTGGAGCAGTATTAAAAATTGATAAGTGTCTAGGAGCAAAGTTATGCTCGAAATAGACAAGTAGTTAAGGTAAAGTACTTTACGGTAAGGATAATGAATGTGTAAGTGGTGGATGGACTCAGTTTATGAGCTATCTAAAAGTGTGACTACAAAGGAAAAGGATCAGACCCACGATGTAGTGTACAATACATCGACATTCCTCTTCCATTTGGGTTATACTAAAGATAAATGCACGGACCAATGAATTCTGATCACTAAGTGTAGTTATTATTATATATTGGATGTATAGATAGAATAAAGCTCTTTGGGAGAGTAAGTATGTGTGAAACCTACGGGATTTTCCTATGTGATAGTAAGCAAGGTTTAAAAAAGATAGGATTACTGTATAGAATAAATGTTTTGTTAATCTTACGTATTTTGGGAAATCATCAAAGTTGGCTCTGAGATTTGTGAGACCCTATGATGTACTGGAAGTCTTGAATCCAGTTGCTTATAAAATAGTATTAACTAGGATAGTACTCAGTACAGGGTCCAGTGGGACCATTATACCGAGGATAGCGTTAGATGGGAGGATTTTGAGATGATTGACCATCATTTTCCTCATTTGTTTTCTTAGAGTAGTATTTGCTTAATGCATAAGATATTTGACACTCTCATTTTTTATTCACATGTTGTGAACTTTGATAGCGTGGATGCTACTATAATTTTTTTATGCTTATGTTGAGAACTATGTTGTTAGTTACTATTTCATTATGATTGAGATACTATGCTTGACCTATTGAGATACTATGTTTACTGATTGAGATAGTATGTTTTATTGATGGTGATGTTATGCTTATTGAATGGTTAATAAGACATCAAGACGGTGTCTCTTCCAAGAGGGGAAGGATGTCACGTATAGATTTCATTGATTTATTAAATGTAAGTAGGAATCAAGATGTCGCTATTTAAATTGAAGTTAAATGATTATTTTAATGAAAGTTAAATTGAAATTTAAATTGAAGTGAAATTGGAATTGAAATGCAATTACAATGATTCGAAATGCATTTTATTCAATTTGGGGTTTGTCATTACTGATGAGAAATTGAGTGCAAGTGAACGCAGGAACATGCAAACATGATTGAAGGTGAGAACAACGATTAGGTAAAGTCATTTTAGCCATTAGATGTTTATGAGTATGATGGAATATCACACACTCACTTAGATAATATTTCAATGAATTATTGTGATTACTGTGTTTGCAAATTTTAAATTAAGTTTTATAGAATTTTTCCAAAATATAGAAAAATACATGTTAATTTTAAAATGTCGATTTGGTTAAATTTGAGGAAATTGATTTAAGTTAAAGGATTGGATTAATTTTTTAGATATTTTATCATTGTTTGAAAATAAGATGCTTGTATTTCCAAATTTAAATGAAATTGGCTTTTTATTTCAGAATTTAATAAAATTTAAATGAATAAAGTGTTTTATAAATATAAATTGTTTTTAATTGAAAATATGAATGAGGAAAAGATTTAAAATTAGAAATTGAACAAATAGATAAAATGGAGTTATTGAAAACAAATCACGTCAATTTGAAATTGAAATCAAACTTCAGTTTAACAAAAAGAAGAAAAATATCTTCAATCAAGATGAAAAGCAATCAAATTTGAAACTGGGAGTTAAAGAATTGATCTGGAGATCAACCTGATTTAGTGGATCCAAATTCTTGTTATCATCTATGCATGAGAAAGAAAAAAAGAAATCTATTTGGAAAAATTGAAAATTAGAAAAGAATAGAAGATACCTTTATCTCCATCATGCAAAAGCTTTAGGGAGTTTTGATTTATATATTTGTTGTTGATATTGTTACATCAGACCTTCTTTCCCTTCAACCGTGGCTAGCAAGAGGGAGATAAACCCTATGTTGTTGGTGATTTATTTTAAAAACTAGAACCTTCACCTTCACCACACGCAGCCAAGAGGAGGCAGGCTTCTACATAGGCATCAGAGAGAAGGTAGATACATGTGGGAGCAAGGGAGAGTCAACTCCCAAGTGCATGCGAGGAGGTAGGTTTCTGCGTAGACAATAGGGAGAAGGGAGATATTATGGGAGAAGGGAGAGAAGAAGTCTCCCTACACTCACCTACGCAGTAGTAAAGGGAGGATGGGAGAGGGCGTGCTGAAAGAGAAGAGGCCGCTATTCGTAGTTCTCACGCAGCCACAAGTCACTCCATTCACCATACACAGTCATCTAGTACAAGCAGGAAACATAAGAGGGAGAAGGATAGGAAGGGTGCGTAGGAAATAGAGAAGGAGATAGGTGAAGGGCGAACAAAGGCAACAGGAAAATAGATAACTAGATAGAAGATAAGTACAATCTTAACAACAAAAGACAGGAAGACACCAGGAAGAGGAAGACTGGACAAAGCAACTACAGAAAGATCTGACAAAGGAAGCAATAAACAATTCTAGAATTTACCCGATAGGATTTTAAAATCAATTCTTAAATTTTACAATAAGTCTTACAATTCTTTTCTAAATTCTGGTATTTTATTTTTAAATTGAAAAGATAACTTTTATTTTTAGCAATTTAAGAAAAGAATAATCTCCATACTGAAATGGTAAATCAATTAAAGAATCTATGTTTTATTACATTCAATAGAAAACTTCAAAGGATCAACTGTGATTTTATTTCCAGAAAACATTGAACTGGGAAACAAAAAACTTTAGGAAGAATTTGATTGAAAACATGAAATAAAAATAGCTGATTAAATTTAGGAAAAATATCAACATCAAACTGGAATTTTACCAGAAAACAGTTGAACAATTTGAAACAAAACATTGTAGAATAAATTTAATAGAAAATATTCAAGACAGTTAATTTATTATTTTAGGAAGATTCAGATTTAGGAAAGGATTCACACAGAAAAACGTATGTTTAAACTAGATTTGGAAACACTCTAAAAATCAAAACTATTGGAAAGAGATAAATTTCCAAAACAAAAAGAAACGGAAAGATAGTGAAATAATTGCAGAATTATACAAATGAAATATTATGGAATAAATAAGATTTTTATTGAAAAGATTAAATATCTTTGAGTATTTAAAATTGATTGAAAAACTTGGGTGAAATTTGTCAATTTTAAGAGTGATATTGAATTGTTACTAAATCAAAGTGGTAATGGGAATTGTTTATGTTCTTGAAACGATAATACTTTAATGGAAATACGAAAACCAGAAAAAGAATTAAAATAAAGATAAGATATAATTATTCGAAAGGAAACGAATTAGACAAACATTATATTGAAGAGAAGATGAATCTCCTAAGTAATTGAACCAAAAGAATGTGTGCTCATGTATTACTGATTAAATATGTACTTAGATTACATACTTGAGATACACCTTCTTTTTATTATTTTATTGTTTGAATTAAATGCTGATTTAATGTTACCTGTGATTTAAAACGATGAAAAATTGCAATAGTACCATTTTTGGTTGAAACAAGATTGTGGTTAAATTATATTTGTTTAATTGAACCATGCATGCTTGATAAATGAATGTGCATGTCATGTTTTGGGGAAAGTTACCTTCCGGGACGGGTGCCGAATATGGGTTATTAGAGAGTGTAGTTTTGCTTTTCCAAAACTGCTTTATTTGTTGTGCATGACATTTTACTTGGCCAGGTAACATAAGGACCATTGAAATAGATGGAATTATTGAACTCTCCACCATATCCTAGTATTGAACTTGCTTGTTTCTTAAATGATTTAGAAAATAGAAAATGCTTGTGGTTTTACTAATTATACTAGGCACGCACCAGATTCCATCTTGCTCGTAGATTGCTTTTGCTAAGCGATTTGTGCAGGGTCGGGTATTTCTTGACGACTAAGGAATTCTGGGGAAGCGTAAGATTTGAGGTTGGGTGGAAAAAGCGCTTGATCCTTGTTCTCATCTTCTTTATTGAAGATTAGCTATTGGATTGAAGATCAATGGATGGCATCTTCTTTTATGTTTTATTTATTCTTGAAATATGTAATGAAGAGCTTAAGGTGACGGAATGCCTAAGTCTTGAATTATAACTGATATTAGTATCCTCTATTGTATTTTTAATCGAAATAGTGTAATATGACACACGTATCCATTTTAACTAGAATTATATATTGAATCTATCTTATTGACTTTATGTCGTTGTTTCCGAAATCGACTAGTTTCTTGATGTCTAATGAATGAGTTGTCGACTTTATTTTGAATATAAATGATTTTATTTAAAGTATTTGTCAAAGTTTGAATTTAATATTTTTGAACTTTACAGATTCCCTATTTATATTTACTTGCTAACTTGAATGTAAGATGTTTGGTGTTAGGGTTAGAAGACAAATATCTAAAAGTTAAATGCAGATTTTATTAATAAACAGAAAAATAAAACACACACAGAAGATTATAACACAAAGAATTTAACGTGGTTCACCCAATATGGGCTACATCCACCAAACCACAAGGATCCAATGATTTTTTTTATCTGTAGAGATGGAAAATATACAATTTGATCTAACACACCGGATCCTGATTTACTAACACCATTTCATCTTGAATCATCTCCTTTTCTAGTCATTTAATCGAATAATTTGTATTTGATTAAATTCATCACTCTTCATCTCTTAATTAAATAAATAAATTTTATTTAATTAATTTGTAATCCCTATTTTAATTAAATAATTCATTTTATTTAATTAATCTCTAAAATTCCTCTTATTACATTGAATAAATTAAAACTTATTTAATTTAATCTAACATTATCGCCTTTAGTTAAATAAATCAAATCATTTATTTAATTGAATATTTCTTCTCAATTCTTGATTTAAATTAACTCATAAATTGTCACATCTCCTAATCTCCCATTAAATTAACTAACCTTTGGTTAATTTAAGCCTAATCTATGTCACATCCTCTAGCTTTTACCACTTGCATAATAAATGAATTACTTCGATTTATTAAATCTCCTATTTTCCCTCACATGGCACAAAAGAAGAATATTCCCTCAAATTTGAATTCAAAGTCAAGTGGATTTGGTCCCCCCAACAAGGCATTTAATGCCTTTTACATGTCCTTAGCCTTGAGCCAAGTGACATTAACTCCATTCTTCTCTCCCTCCAACATGTCACTTTCAAATTTCAAATTTGAATCTCATATCATTTATTGGTACTTTGATCAAAACTTGCACAACCTTCAACCATTCACATCTTGACAAGTGGCACTTGGCCATTGGATGTTGAATGATCCCACATTGCTCATTTCCACTCTGTCTTCCATTTTGGAAATCTATAAATGAGAGAGCATTCCTCTCATTCTATCATCCACAATTTGAGTAAAATTACTATACTCAACTTCATCCTCAAGCATAGCCATTTTCATCTCTCTTTATCAAGTTCTTAGCTAAGTTATGCAAGAATTCAACCAAAGTGGATCAATCATCATCAAGCTTACAAAGGAGTTGGGAAAAGGGCTGATTTTGACACACCAATTGGCACCAAGTCCCCCATGGCATCAAGAGTTTGCATGTTCAATTAATATTTCATTTATATTTATATGCTTTGTTTTTCATTTCTTATTTCAAATATTTGTAAATGGATTTCATGGGAAATCCCTCTTTTATCTTGCATATGAACCTAACTATGTGTTTGTTTGTTGTCTTTGTGTAGGAATAGGATTGGGATTCACATTTTTGGCTCTAGAAGGAGGGCCTGATTGGAGAAATTCATCACATTTTTAAAAAATTTCGTGAATTTTTGACATTTTCTTTGCTTATAGGAAACTACGTTGCTTACAGTCACACGGCACATATTGCACCGCTTTCAGACAGATGGTGCCATATTACACCATTATCATAGTCATATGCGGTGATATATTGCACCGCAAGAGTTTCTAAGCTCCGCTACATTTGCTAACTGTGTCACTAGGTCAAATAGCGTCGCAATCACAGTCACTATTTTTCTATAGAGCACCGCTCTCAGTCATATGCGGTGCTATATTGTTTCATTGGATTTCTAAACTCCGTCGCATTTGCTAACTATGCCACACCTGTTGATTTATTATTTTCTTAACATTTTTTTTGTGATGCAAGAACTTCCCTAGGTCATAACTTTTGACTCGGACGTGGGTTTTGGCTGAAATTTTAAAGGCAGTTTCGTTACGAGGTTGCATGTGGTTTTCCAACCAATCTTAGATGGGTTGATGGCCATTTTGGCACATTTCTGGGGCTTGAAAATTTCTATTGATGGTGTTTTTATGCACTTTACAACACAGGTAATGCACAGGTGCGTTACCTCTCTTGAAAGACAATCTTCCACAATCAAATTGCAGAACACTATCCCAAGGTCTCTCGGATGTCAGGTCTTGACAGTGCTTGGAATATTTCAGTTGTTTATGTGATTTGCTGGAATCACAAGGTGGACTTACGGATTAAAGCTGTAGGGAAATTGCGTCAACCAACAAAGTCCTATAGATCTGGAATTACATGCTTTGCTGCAGGTTCAAGCAACAGTCTTGGACTCTAGTATTTCGTCTAGTTTGGCTTTTACAATACACAACAAACCTTGATACGAACAGTTTCTAAAAAAAAAGGAAAAAGGGGAAAGGGGTGAAGAAGAAAGATGTTTCCTAAACCTGCAACTACCGATGAACAGTGATCATGGAGATTCTTGCCGTGGACAGTTTCCTTAAACGAGATTTCACTTAACTAGAATTCTCAAAATATCATGAAATTTGTGCTATCTTCTAGGGACTGCAAATATTCATTGTTCATTCACTATGGAAGCATGGATGAAGATGAAATTCAATGAGCAACAATGGAATAGGAGTCCAGACTAACTTTACACAGTCATCTACCCTCAGTAGATGACCAAAAGTATGGACAAGGAAAGCATACACACAACAATTATTTCCAAGATCAGAAATATCATATCAAATCTATCTAACTCAAAGCAAAGATGCTAGAATAGCAGAGTAACTTAAAACAATCTGTAACTAAAATGGAGAAGAATCATGAAACTTATTGAGAAACTCAGAAAATACACCAAAATTGACTGTATTTGCTATTTATAATTTCTGCAGCAAGTCTTTACAACAACTCAACTCCCTAAAATGAGAGGAGGAGAGCTCTATTTATAGATTCAAATAACAAAATGTATGGCCAAGATTTGATTCTATTATGTGGCCAAGATTCATCTTACATCAGGGTCTCACCTACCCCCCAAATATTACAATTAAGAGCTCATTTTGTCTCTTCCCAATCTCGTCATCTAGTGACAACACTGTAGCGGATTTATCTTTCAGCTGTTTACTCTTGGCTGTAGCTACTCTTTAAGGTACTGTTCTTCGATGACCGGATTGCCTTCCTGCTTCCTTAGTGCTGCATACTCCATGAAGCTCAGGATCAAGGTTTGGAGCTTTTCTACCTCCATGATATCAGACTTTAAGATCTGATAACTCCATTCTTGAGAGTTGTTGTTGAGCTTCTCCCAGTCTGCTTCATATTTGGTGCTATTTTCCTTGCAGACCTCTGATTGTGCGAATGCTCGAGCAGCAAAACTCATGAATTCAGTGGTGACCTCAGCAGACATCCCATCCTCCATGGTCTTCAAAAAGTGGGGTTTGAGGTTCTCAGGATTGATCTCGGCAGCAGGAACCTCATACCCTGTCATCAATTTAAGGTATTGGGTGCACTCCTCCCTGGATTCCCTCACCCATTCAATATCTGGAGCAATTCGCTCCAAGACCTGCTCTAGCCTCCTTTTTCTATGGTTGTAGTCCCTCTTCCAGGTATCCATCAGCCAGTGGTCATCATCCTTGAGGGCGACATCCCTCTCCCGTACATCTCTTGGCAATGCGAGGATAGCCTCAATTTTTGAGTAGGCTGCGTCGTACTTCCCCGAGAACTTTTCACAGATTTTTCTTGTGTCCTCAAGAGTTTTTTGGACTTCTAGAAACTGATTTGTTGATCGAACAGCTATGTTGATACATGTGTTCCCTATATCCAGAACTTGACGGAACCAGTTTTCTGTGGTTTTATCCAGGTTTTGTCTCCTCTCAAGTTTCTTAATTTGTTCATGGGAAAGCAGCTGAGGCAGGGCTGACGAGGTTGTAGGTTGCTCATCCGGAGATGACCACTGCTGGATGTAAGCTGTTAGATCCGCAACCTGCTCTTTTAACTCGTCTTTTGAGCTTTTGTATTGTCGGATGAGGTGTACGACCATGGCAACCGACTCTTGGAGGTGCTCGACCTTTTTATCCCTCGTGGCCACTCCTAGATCAATGGTGGAGACGTTGTAGGTTGTGCCTTGTTCCCCAACCACCGGCATTGCTAACTATACTCTTCTTGATCCCGAGGCATCCATAGTTATCTTTGATCTGACCTTTGGCTTCTTCTCCTTTCAGTTGCTGATATGCGCCCTGGCCATGATAGCTTCCAGCCTCGCCTTGGGATCCTTTGAAGTGGGAGTCTTTGGCTTTAGTTGTCTTTGCAGCCAATCGGGCGTTTGGGAGTCCTTTCCTGATCCCTCATCTACCATTCCACTGTCCTCCTTTTCTAACCCAATAGTTCGGATGATGATGGCCCTTTTACTTGTTTCTATATCTTCCTTCTCTTTAGTGAGAACCTGCTTGGACGTCTCATGTTTATCCGAGGACTTGGCATGTGATTGTTCTTTTGGAGAATCCTCCTTTCTTGCATCCTCTTCCTCGCTTGAGATATTCTGATATTTCTTTGGACTTTCTATTTGTTTATCCTCGGGGAAGAGGGTTTCTTTATCATGCTCTGGAGTCTAGTCATGTTCCTCAGTTGGAGATCTATCTCTTTCTGCCTCTGTAGCAACAGTCTCCTCCTCCTATGCGAGCCGATCCTCGGCTTCCTTGTCCTCGATTTCTTTGAGCTGCTGTCCTCATTCTTCATTGTGCCCGGGATCATTTGATTCTCAGATTAGCTCAGCATTACGATCTCTGCTGTCCTCACTGTCACTACTTGAAGCCTCATAAGCTACCATGTCAAATTGCTGATGCTCAAATGGGGGATTCTCAGGACCCTGAAACTCTGCGGGCTCTGGCGCCTTTTTAGCTTCTAGCTGTTGTCGTTCCCGCTTGTCCGATATTTGCATCGTTGCTTTCATTCTTGGTGACTCAGTAGAGGGGGATGCTATTGGGGTGGAATTCATAGCTTGAGCTATTGCAGCCTAGACCATTGGATTGGCTAGCATCCCTGAAAGCTCTAATGGAACATTTTGCATGTATTTTGCCAAGGACTCTGGAAGGCTTGAGGTTGGTGTTGTGGCAGTGGGAACGAAAGGAAAGGAAGGAGACATGGAAGGAGAGGTCAAGGGTGAGGTGGCAGCAGATGGTGAGTCTATATGAATAACCTGCATCCCTTGAGAAGTAGGAGGGAGGTGAACAGAGATATCCACCATAGGTGGGGAGGATGCTGAAGCTAGAATCGAGGTAAGTGGAGTGGCGGGTGTGATGACGATATGTGGAGATCCAAATGAGAGGGATCTTTTGCTGGCAATCCCAAGGGGTGAATCCTTGGACATCATAACCATCGCCATGCCTCCTGCTGTTTTCCTTTTCTTCTTCGAAAGTTCCAACTCAGATGACTTGCGGACATAAGTCTTTGGCTTTGGCAGTTGTCGGCCAACGTCCTTCCTTTTCTTGGACTTTGGAGAGGGTGGGGCTTGCGATGTCTCCCCAGCTACAGCAGTGGCTTCTCCACCTTCGAAACTGCTTGGTTCACTAACGTGTTCGCTGGCAAGGTCGGTGTACGTTAGTGTGACCCCTTGTTGTTTTAGTTGGGCAACCTTACTGTTTATCCATCCTCTTGTCTTGGCCTCGACGGACCTAGTGAGTACACTGACATCACTGAGTTCTGGGGTATCCCAGTTGATTGTAGGCAGTGGCAGGTTGGACACTGTATCATAGATTGGGTCTAGAATTGTCTCCTCATCCTCCTCTACCTGATCAGGAACCGGGCATAAGGTTACCCTTCGCACATGGACTACAGTCATACGCATATAATAACGCATCCGTACTTCAAGATCGTCCTTGCAATTAGCTCAGAAGTCCTCAATATTGTGGAGGTGGGCATACCCACGTCCCAATGCCTTGCGGACATGGCCATAAGGATCCATCTGTGGCCTTGCTGTGTATTGCTAGAAGTTGTACTTGGCCAGCTCCTTTTCGGAGTATCCTGCACACTGGGATGTATGAACCTTATACATTCCCTGACCCAGATTCATTGGATAGACAGGGCTTGCCAGATGTTTCTCGCCTAAGAGGCTGTGGATGGATCGCAGTTGCCGAGTCAGCTCCAAGAGGATAATTCAGTCGTTTGGATACCGAGGCAACTTATTTGGCTTATCCGAAAAGCCCTCTGCACGGATGTAGGTGAATCTGGGGAACTGGATGTACCAGAAGGCATACTGCCTAAGGAGGGCTCTGGCACTGTGGGACATCCTCCTATGGAAATCCTCGCCTATCCACCTGATTATGTGGGCAATGAATGCATCATTCACCCTGCAGTAGCTGCTTTTGAAGTTCTTGAATTGCAGCTGGGGGTACCTGTCGTAGGGCTTTAGCTCCGGCCCTGATGGATCACTGGGCATCTGTGTCAATCCCTGGTAGTGCCTCTGATTGGCAAGAGAGTACACCAAGTAAGACATCATGAAGAATTGATTAGTCTTCTTTACTGTGGTGAACTGCTCATGGAAGCAGTTGCTGATCATCTCTCCCCAGTAGAAGACGGTTCCTTTCCCTCGGAGAATCTGTTCTATGAAGTAGAACATCCATTCCTGGAAGAACATTGCACCAGGTAGGCCCATGAATCTACTGAGCAAAGTCACCAGATCATGGTAGTCCTCATGGAAATCACTACGGAAAAGCTCATGGGGAATTTTCTAGGCGCTGCCCCGTTTATCCTTTAGCCAACGCTGATTAATGAGTCTTTTGTAGTCCAACGGGTCATGTTCCCATATACTGATATAGTCTTCCTTGGTAGGGACCTCCATGCTCTCGAAGGTGGGAATGTGGAAGGTCTTGGTAATGCCTGACAGAGACATATCTGCGAGGAGATTTCCCTCATGGTCCACGATAGTTCTAGTGTCGAGCTGATACGCCTCGACACACGCCATTACCAGCTCTGGGGCCACTAAGGCTGGTGGGAAACTTGCTGCCTTGGCGAGTCCACTGCTTTTAATAGCTCTTGCATTTGCTATTTTGGGGTTCATCCTAACCCTCTGAATGAACTCATCAACATCGACCTGTCCGATGTTGGTATCTGAAACATCCCTCCAAAGGGAGGTAATCCGGGATTGGATAGGGACTCCCTAGAATTTGTACTTCATTAGATCCCGATCTTCTTTGCCCCTTGGTGGCTTTGCGGTTCCTTTTCCTTTCCTGGCAGCACTGGAAGTTTCTGGGCTAGATTCCATGAATTTTGCACAAAGGGCAAGAGTCAATAGTGAAGAACCTGTCATAAGAACTATTGATGAATCCCTGCACGTCAAGATTAGTCCAACAATCATAGTAGATATTTAATAAGCACTTGAAGTTAGATACTTTATAACCCTAGAAGTTTGTACAATCAATCCGGGGTTCTTAGGCCGGAAATCCCCTGGCAAAATGCCGTTTGGAGAGGTAAAACGAGAATGGAATTCCCATATGCACTTCCTAGGGTTGGATTTCAAGTTTGAAGGTTGGAAATAGAAGACAACGGAATTTTAGCAAGTGGGTCGAAGTCCGTTTCGAATTTGGAGGTCATTTGACCCCCCATTTGAAGGTTCGGGTATTAGTGGTAGGTAGGCCATCTGAAAATGGCGTAGAAGAAACGGAAATCCGGGAAACAGAATCCGGGTCTCGGAATTCCATTATCGGGAAGCGGTCATCGTTCGGCCATGAGGAACGGCGGGACACAGGAGGAAATCTGAGAAGGGAAATCCAGAGGCGGATTTCCAGAGAAGGAAATCCGAAGAGGGAAATCCGAATAAGGAAACCCGAAACAGAATCCGGAAGAAATGTGGAAGAAAATGGAAGTTTGAGTTTTGAAGAAAATTCCACGGCCGGGAAATGGGATTCGGGAAGCCACCAGCTGGATACCGTGCAAAAGGCGAAAAATGGACGGATTCTCGAAAAGAGAAGTCCGAAAGGGGAATTCTGGGAATGGGATCTCGAAGAAGGAAATCCGGACAAGGATGGGGTCAAACGACAGACGGGAACATCTGTTCCGGGATCCGAAGGTCGGGAAGATGTTTGGGTGACGCAGTGAAGAACGACAGCAAGACGACGGAATTTCGGAGACAGAAATCCGAGAAAGGAACTCCGAGAAAGGAACTCCGACAGGGGAAGAAGGCCACAGGGAAACATCGTTCGGAATGCTGGGTGATGGAGGCAGTTAAAACGACAAAGAGGAAACGGATTCCTGGAAACGGGATCCCAGAAAAGGAATCCCGAAAAGAGAATTCCGAAGGAAAAGATGGAATTTGCGAGCGAACTTATGAAATTTTGATAAAAGGTTCCGGGGAAAGGCATCCGGAAAGCCGCTCGGTCGGGGCCGTTAAAAACGGCGAAAAGGGAACGAAGTTTCGAAGTAGGAAATCCGGACGAGGAATCCCGACAAAGGAATTCCGGAGAAGGAAAATTAGTAGGAGAAGAAAGGGCGGCCGTGGGAAGACCCGGGCCCGGAAGATGCCGGCACCGTTCCGAAGAACGGCCGCGACACAGAAAAGTTCCGGAGGTCGATAGAAAGTGGATTTTTGATTTCAAAGAGATGGGTTTTGTGCACAGTGAGGATATCTACTAGGTTCAGACTTCATTTTTTATTTATCCTTAACAAAATCTCAAAAAAATGCGAAAAGAACTTAGGGCGCGGGACGAAAAACCTATCTCAAAAACCCAAAGAACAGGCTGGTCGGATGCATGGACGTTGTCGGAAAAAATAGCTTGAAAAACGTCAGAAAGGAAGCCAAATCGCTGGGAGCTCTGGAATGCATTTCTGTTAGTCAAAAATTTGATAATGACAGCCAGAAAAAATGCTTTTATAGCAGAAAATGCCATTAGTACAGCAATAAATGCTCCGTATGGTTGCAAGTGGGTTGGTGAACTCCGGAAAAAGAAAGGCGGTGGGACGTCCGGAATTGGATGTCCGGAAAGCCATTCCCGGGAAGACATTGCCTGGATGCCGTGAAGAACGGCGAAACCTGAAAGGAAACCCGGAAGGGGAAACTCGACGAAGGAAACCCGAAAGGGGAAATCCGAACAAGGAAACCCGAAAATGGAAATCCGAACAAGGAAACTCGAAAACGGAAATCTGGACAAGGAAACCCGAAAATTTCAGAAGATGTAAAAAAAACTTTGATGCAAAGTTTCCGGTCAAGGCGAGATTTTTAAAATATAACATTGGGAAACGTGCCACCTTTATTGAAGGGAAAAAAAAAAGAGGGTCCCCGTTCCGAACGAGGCGTGTGTGCAAAAGGGGCACAACACTTTCATATTGGCCCTCAAAATGACAAGTTAGGTTTTTTTCCTAGTTTTTTAAAAGTTTTTTCTGTTAATAACTTGAAGTTCATGTTTCAAATTTTGGATGTCAATTGACAATTCATCATATCTTACTTTTAGAAAGTTTTTGGAAAAAAATAGGACTCTCAAAGTCATGCATGCAAAATTACTATTATGCCTTGCATAACCACCTCATATTTTGCCTTGGTCAAAATGGGTCCCCCTTTATGTTTTTGTCCTTGGTTTTTTTTCAAACAAAGTTTGGAGTCTTTCTTTCCCATCACTTTTTTTTCCTTTGATTTATTATGTCGGAACCTGAGTTGGAACGAAATCGGGTTTTGCAACTTGTTTCAAAGATTGATTATGATCCTTGTCCCGACGGTCTTTTCTTGTTGCCATTTTGTTTTGTCTTTATTGGAGCTGGAGCCGGAGTGGAAGCTAAGTCTGGATTTATTCTAAGTTTCAAAATCAATTCCCGTTCTGCCTCCTCCTCCTCTTTTTGGTCTTTTTATTTAGACTTAGGTTTTGTGTTAAGTTTTTCTCATTTTGGTTTTTATGTTTTTATTTCATTTTGTGTTGCTTTCTTCTTTGTTGGTGGAAGCCAAACCGGAATGGGAATCGAGTTGGAAAATTACCCAAGTTTCTAAATCATTTTCTACTCTGATTCCACTCCCACTGTGTTCATTGAATTTACTAAAGTCGCAGAAGAGTAATGTGCCAGTTCCCTCTGCAGTTCTGACTCTGCTCTGCCACATTTATAACATTAATTGCAAGAGTTTTTCATGTATGAAACTGTGAGTTCTTACCATAATTAGAGATTAACTGGTAGTTATCATCATTGTTAAAAGATCAAAGAGTGAACCAGAGTTGTAGTGGAGCATTTGTGCGTGTGAGTCGATCAAAAAGGAGACAATTATGCGTGGATTGCTTCAGGGGACTAACCTATTTATTTGTGTTTGAGGTATGGTTTTTTGTTCTTCTCTTTCATTTTGTTTCACTTTTTCCATTTTTGTTCGGTCGTTGGTTTCGTGTGAATTCATGATTCTCAATTGTATTGTGAGCTCATGTGATTCATTTTCTTTCTCTTTTGTTTAGTTTTCTTGTTTTCATTTTTTCTTTTTTGGTTTTGTCTCTTATTTGTTTTTTTTTGACACGGTCATTTTCACATTTTAATCGTGATCATATCGTGGTGCCCTAGTTTTTAAATGCATAGATTAGTTTCTATTTCGTTTTGTATGGTTTTGATAAATTATGGTTTTACTTAGGAATCTTGTTGCCTTTTGAATCTGATTAATTTGGATGGATTAAGTTCGTGCCCTAATTATTTGAAATTAGGGTTCTGACATGTTGTTGTTTTAAATATTATGCCCTAATTAGTACAGTTGCCTCTCAATCATATGGGGATGGTCTTTTATAGGTTATTTTCTAGCCCCTTTCATTTTTTTGATATGACCTAGTCCTTAGATCATAGTGTCATTTATCATTCGGTTTAAATCTCTTATGACATCATGATTATTTTAGGCAGAAGCAGGATTGGAATCGATTTAGACTTTGAATCATGTTTTGTAGAGAGTATCGACTCCATTTCACCTCGTCTCCAAATCAGCTTACAATAAGAAGTAGGCTCTCAAAAAAAATGGTAACCTAGGCGGAAGAGGAATCGAAACTGAATATAAAATTAGAAAATCTTCATGAAACCGAATCAACTTTCATTTCAATTCCAATTTCGGTTACCATTCCAATTCCGACTCTGGTTCTGTTTGTTATTACTATAATCTCAATAACAGTTTTGGCTCCAATCCTAACAGTGTTTTAAAAAAAAGAGACTATTTAGAGTGTTTTTCTGTCTGGTTCCGCCTCCAGTATATATATGAAGGGTAAGATCTTAAAGCATGTTTTGTTATATTTGTTCAAAGATCTAATCTAAGGTTTTATTGCAGGAAGTTAAAGAATGTTAGGAATATCAGGAGAAGATTTCCAAAGGAATCAACCTGCAGAAACTTCAAAGGCATCAACTAAGCCTAAGAATATTAAGCTAGAGTAGTTGCCTTATACCTTGAGGTATAACCATGGGGGTCTTGTTGTCACTATCAACAAAGTAAAATCTGATTGGGCTGATATAACTAACACCAATCTAGGTCCATTCAATTTTGAGGAGTTATACTCAAAAACATTCACTGAGGATGTAATAGGGAGAACTGGAAGAATAGTTGAGTTTGGCTTGGCTCACATCATTGTATTTCCTCTATCCATCCAATGCCCGGAATTGATCATGAAAGCAACAGGAGCTTACAATCCGGCCACCATACAATGTATGGATTCACAAGATAATGTGATTATAGATCTAACTCCTCAAATGTTTCAACATATGTTTAGTGTCCCTGATCTAAAGAACCTGGTACAATTTAATGAGGCAAATACTTCGGAGATATATGGCAAGCACAAGGAGGCTAATAAGGCTCACTTAAACAAGAAGTGATTGAGAATAGAGATCCATGATCAACCAAAGAAGGAAGAATTCTACAAGGAGGTATCAGACCTGATAATGATGTTGTCTAGAGTCTTTGGGAAGAGGGATGCATTTCATTTCAAGGAATGGATATTTCCTTTCATTCAAACAATATTTAATGGAAAGCAACAGTTTGATTGGACTATGACTATCTCGGATACCATTCATGATCAGCTAACCAGAATAAGGGAAACCAAGGGCCTTTTCATGACTTCTTATGTTGTTTATGCAACAACCAAAGGAGGCATCTTTTCAGTTTGCTTTATGCTTTATTTGGTTGTAGATACTTTGATACTAGACTTATTTTGTTATGATGTTTTGATCGCTACTATTGAGTGATAACTATTATTGTGTGATGTGTTTATCTGATGACTATTTTACATTCTTTAATGGTGTAATGATGTTAGTAGTGTTAGCATGAGATATTAATATGAGATTTAAATGTCAGTCTTTGATGAGTGTATTGGTGAAGAGGACAGGTTTGCATCACTCGCTTGCGAGTGCCCTGCAAATCCGTTATTTCTTCTTCATGGTGTGTATTATATGATGGATATATTGTATGATGTTGTTTACTTGGTTTTAGGTTGTAGGTACATGACATCGACTCCACCTAGTTTCACAGGTTTGAGCGTGCCGATCCAACGGTTAAGTTGAACGGGAGATAGTAGCTAGGTAACATGTGTCAAGTCTATGCCCTAGCCTTAGTGTGTCATCAGTTTCGTTTGTTAAGTCATAGTTTACCGTAATTTAATGATTATTTGTTTCTGAAAGGTGTGTGATTATTTAATCAATTTTTAGAATGATTGCATTGGTTAAAAGTGATGATTATTTTATATTAAATTAAAATTATATTTAGATGTTATACTTAAAGTTAATAATAAAATTTAATTTAATTTAATTTAATTTATTTAATTAATTAAATTTAATCTCAAAAGGGTTGAATTTAGTTATTAAATAATTAAAATTAATTAATTAAGTTTTATTGAATAAAATTAAATAAAAGCAAAAATTGAAAGATATTTGAAATTGCATTTTAAATTGAAAGTGGGTTTTCAAAAATGGAAAATTAAATTAATATTTAATATTCAATTTTGCATGCAATTAGATTTAGGTTGTTTCAGATTTTTTTGATTGAGGATTGAAGTGCATGTTTAATTAAGAAGGAGAGTTGATTGAAAATTCATTCATTCAAGAAGAAGATTTTGGGAAGAGAAAAGTTTCTGGAAAGCAAAGAAGAATTTTTGGAAAAATTTGCATAGAGAAGGGTTTGAAGAAAGTTTTGATTGTAGAATTTATTTGAGGAAAGTTTGTTTTCATTGGTTGAGTTTTGGATTGGATTCATTGCACGATTGAAGAAAATTTAGGAGATCTTTGGAGGAGGCTTGCATCAGAAAATCATCTTTTCTTGTAGCTTCGAAATCCAGGTTTTGTTCTGCGTTATTCTTGTTCTTGTTTGTTCAAAACAAATATATATTGTTTAAGAATCTGTTGTTGAATTCATTGGGAATTTGGATTTGTTAATAGAAACTAGATTTTAAATTAATCTAAAATTTGGGGAAGATTGTATAAATTTACTGTAGGATTTAATTCAGTAAATGGGGAAATTGTAGAATCATTGTTTAATTAAAACCTTAGATTGTGCTTCAAACATTTAGATTGTTGAAGAAATTTTAATTCCTTTAGGAAACAATTAGAACTGGTTATCAAAACAAACCCTCTTAGAAAACTTTCAATGGAAAAAATCAAGATCTGTTTAATTTTCCTACTTTTATATTATTTGAAAATTGAAGGAATGGTTTAAAAGAAATTAATTTTTAAACCTCTTGAATTTAGGAAGATATTCTGGAAAAAAATATTTTATTAATTTCCTGTTATTGGTTTTTTTATTATTTTCTCAATTTTACCAGTAATTTAATTATGTTTAAATATATATATTTATATATTATATGTATTATATTCTTTAATACTAATACACATAATATATTTATATATATATATAATATGAAGTTAAGGATTTAATACATATTGTTGTTTTTAATTCGCCGTCTGTACGGCGTTCTCGAGAAATGAATTTTGATAAAATTCATCGAAATTGTTATTGAAGTTCTAGTAATTTTTTTATTTTTTTAAAAAGTAATATTTTTACAGTGGTTGGTGGGGACGGATGTACCCCCACCACCCACTCTTCCCCATGGGAAGGACACACTAGCCATGGGCAGTGCACCCACCACTTGGGGGACGCACTTTCCATGGCGAGTACGGCTTCCCCAAGGTTTCGTTGGTCACTGTACATTATGTACAGTCGGTGTATGACTGTCACAGGGGTACTGGTGGTACCGTCCATCGGACGATGTACCATTCGGTCACTGTCACTTTCTTTTTTATTGCGAATAAAACTTCGAATTTATAGTTTTTGTTTTTATATTATTTTTTTTATATATGGTATTATTTTATGTAGATATAAATTGTGTACTTTTTTATATTAAATATTAATATCTAATATTTAATATAATTATATTTTTATATTGGGAAATTAGTGTTTGACTATGAACTCTATACAAATTTAATTAATTTGATAGACTGGTAACTTTTAGAAAAATAGAGGGTTATGAACAATGCTTAATGCAAGTTTATTTTAAATATAGTTTAGTATACTAATAAAATATATGTAATTAAATATATATGATATGCTCCATTATATTTAGGTATTATATTTTAATATTCTATTTTGACATATGATTGCATGCAAAGTTTTTTGGACAGCAATTTAAACTGAAAAAAATAGTGTGCATGGTTAGTTAGAGAAAATATATTTATTTAATGGAAGAGATTATTGTGTTTTAATGAAAAATTTAGAATAATATTATTTTAATTTGTGTGTGATGCATTAAAAAGGAAATGGATCTAAGATATCCAAATATAGTGTATTTCATTGCTAATGCATTTTTATATTATTTTCCCTTATGTTGATTGCTTTGGGAATGGTTGATTGTGTTTTAAATTGTAAAGTCTTCCAGAGGTTATGGGTTGATTCTTGTTAAGTCAATCGTTTGTTTTCCCTTGGGTAGTGCTTTATGTGTTGTTTCCTCCAAGTATTGGAGTGGCTTTCCTTAATTGTTGCCTCCTAGAATAGTAGAGGTTGTGCTAGTTAAGTTTTGTAAGCACTTGAGTTACCCTTGGAGTCTAGTTTTTGTGTAGCATGTTATCCATTAGAAGAGTGGATTTTGTTAGGGGTCGGAGCCCAAAGAGGTAAATCGGGTAACCTTCAGAAGTGATTTAATCAAGTGATAATTAAATTAATGTACTTAGATGATTAGGATGCACTTCACATTAATCAAGATAACTTAACCTCACTCATAGATGCAAGGGCTTGGTTAGAATTGGGGTGAGTGAGAAGGTTTGGAATGGCAAGGTCAACTATTTTGTCCTCATGAGAGATATTTGATTCTGCATGAGTGAGTATGAGGGTCAGGATTTAGTTGAGGTCACCAGGATATCCGGAGCCTATGAAGAATGCCTAGAGGAGATCTCATGACAAATCGTGTGATGACACTTTGTCTAGGATAACATTGAGTTGTGTATTTTGTGTATGGATTCTTTATCATACTTGAATAACATTATGTTTGGAAGCAATGTGGACATGTTAGTGTTAGACTTATATTGTGCATGTGTTAGGTTGAGTCGGTATGTGTCAGTATGAGTTTGCCTTTCGTTAGAGGTAGTAGATTCTTTGTCCATGTTGCGTTGTTACTATCTCCTAGCATGGGGGGTGGGCCTTCGGGTACTACTTGGTTGGGTGGAACATGCACCATAAATTGTTGGGTCCCCCTTGATCTTCAGTACGTGGTGGCGAGACATCCAGTCGGACAACTCACGGATCTAGTTTTCATTTCTAGCACTATTGTATTTCAAAATGTAATAAGTTGGTTTTACCCCTCTTGTATTTATGAGGTGGATTTATTTAATTGTAACACTTATGTATTTATGACTCATTCTGGAAATGAGTGTTGTAATCATTTGTTCATGTAATGGATATATGTTATAAATGTTATCTTCTTATCTTGTTATTAATTTATGTTGAATGAATGTTTATTACTTGAGTTGTTTAATGCACTGAATTTTTTAAGTGATGTGTTAATGGGGATTTAATTAATCTTAGTTACGTAGCCTTAGAGGATGTTATCAATTATAGATGAACATGTATGTTTAATTCACTTTATAAAAAAAAAATAGTACTCTTTTATTGTGAATTGAAACTTCCTCTAGGTTTATGTGGCGGGGCATTACAGGATGCCCCAATAGGACCTATGGTTTCAACACCAGCAATAGGTGAGTCATCTTCTCAAGTCCCTCTTATGGAGAAACTAGGTGGAGAGATGCCTAAAGGAACTCTTCATGGTATAACTAAAACATTGAAGGGGAAAAGAGTAGAACTGGAGATCCATGATGAGGAAATGAACTCTGATGAGACCTTATCAGAGAAGGATGCACAAGAAAATATGCCTCTAGAAGAGGAAATTGAACATGTGCTAATGGAGGAAGATCAATGGACACTATTTGAGGAAGAAAAAAGAGATTCGAATGCTCAAGCACATGCAAAAGCAATGTTAAAATAAAAGGAAATAGATGCTAAGGCACAAGCAGATGCCTTACTTCAACAACAACAAATGGAAGCCAAGCGAAGATCTGATGAAGTAAAAAAAAACAAAGGAAAAAGGAGCAGGAGCTTAGGACCAAGGAAGAGAATGATAAGCTAGAGTTGGTGTAGAAAATTCATGATCTGGAGGAGGAAAAGGAAAAGCAATGAAGGGAGAGAGAAGCCCTTGTGGCCAAATTGAAGCTTATTGAAGAAGCTTATAAGAAGAAGGAGGAAGGAGAACGCATACAAAAAGAGAAGGATGTTGAGGAGCTAGCCAAGCAGCCGCAAAAGGAAAAGGAAGACATAGACATACTTAAAACATTGAAAGAAGAGAGAAATCGAGTACTTGAGGAGAAGAGGTTAGAAGAGGAGAAACTGAAGAAGGAAGAAGAAGACAAAAGGATACAAGAACAAAAGGACAGGGAGGAAGCTGAAAATCTTGCACAGACAAATGTAAAGAAAGAACAACAAGAGGTACAAGAGGTTTATTCTCAACCTAAGGTTAATGTGCTACAACCCTCTACTAATGCTACTTCTTCTTCAACTATAATGACCACTACTCCAAGTGCTCCCACATGGTTAAAACTTTATCTTCAAAAGAAATTAGTTACACCGTCACAACCTCTTGATCAATTGGGATGATATGATGAAAGAGATTGAAAAGGAAAGACCCAAGAAGAAGGCTAAAATTATGCATTCCACTAGACTCACTAAAGGAGGAGAAATTATTATTGAATGTGCAATACCAGTGGAGGACAAGGATATGGGAGATATGTAGCTTACTGATTACCAGTTGGGCACGATTAATTTGGGAAGACCCACGAGAGATCAAAAAATGAATTTGATTGATGTGGTAGCATCATCCACCAAATCAAGAATGATGAAGGATAAATAGAGAAAGGATGAGCTTAAGGCTCAATTGGATCAACTACACACTTTATTGAACAATGTTTCTACTCCAAGGTCACAACAAAGTACCACTATTGAGACACCATTTTTTCTCAGCAAGAGAGAGGTGGATGATTTGGTGCAGATAAGGAGTAAGATTGAGATGATGGATAGATGGATCGAAAGGCTTAATCAGAAGATAGGTAAGGTGTTGTGCAACAGTTTTGAGATTCACAAGATGACAGTGGAGTTAATAGAAGAGATGAATCAACATGCTAAAGCATTGGGAGAACAAGAGGAGGAGTATAGAGGGTATATCCACAAGCTGAAAGAGGTTAATAAATTTCAAAAATCCACTCTTCTAGAGCAATCAATACTTGAAGATAACAACAAATATTTTCTTGGAAAAGACCTCCAACATAATCTGGTTTAGATCTGACTTTTTGTATAAATATAAGAATGAAGTTCAAGATTTTAGCAAGGATCTAAATGAATAGCTTGATGAGCTAGAATTTTTTGTTTCTATTATAGTGGATTTTGATATACCGGTAAAGGAAGGCATGACTTTAAGTAAATTAAAAGAGAAATGGGATGATAGACTTAAATAGGTCATGCAAAAGGGAGATGATGGAGGGGATCTATTTTTGGATCGGTTGATGGATATTAAAGAAGAGGTAAGGGCTACTAGAAGGGAGTTGACAAAGTTAAAAGACATTAGATAATTTTCTGGTGCAGAATTGAAGAGGATCAAGTTCAAAGACAGTTGGATTGATGGACCAGATTTGGATATGCTTCAACAAGTCTTCTCTAGTTATGATGAGTACACTATAGAGAAAACTCCACATGCATGACTAGCTGTCTTATGGGTGCATGGTTTTATTTTCTCATTCACATGCATGATTTATAGTCCTATGGGCTCATGGATTTATTTTCTCTTCTCTCCTCTTCTCTATGGTTTACTAGATGATCAATGTGGGAACTAGAGATCAAATTGATCTGAGTTTCCAAGAAAATTTAAGTTCCTAAAAAGGTGGATCTTGATTTTAGATAGGGAGTAGCTCATATTTTGTACATATATATACTCGTAGGGTATCATATTGTAAAGGCCAGTTGATGAGAATAAGATTAGCCACCTAATAGTAGCAGATATAACTTTTCATAGTTTTTATAGAGATACTTTGTTGTTTTATTTATAGTTGAATATAAATACAGGTTTTTACGAAATATGGTATTGGAATTGAGTTTATTAGATAAGGCTTATGAATTATAGTCTATATGTATGCCAATGATTGTGCTGAAGCATAAGTGTTTCTTTTGTGATGAAAATCCTTAGAAGGAACCAGATTTAAAGATTATTTCGTTAAATTATCTATGGATTGAATTATTGAAAGTCTGTTGATCTATGATTTGGCAACGAATGAGAGTTTGTTCTTTTGGAATTTTTAAAATATTTATGATGTGTGATTGTGATGGTTAAATTAAGCACCTTAGATGCATGCAATAGTATGGAATGTTTTGTAAATTACATCATGCTATGGTTTTCTTGATCTATTGGAAGAACATTCGTTGTTGAAAATATATGTCCGGATATTAGATAAGTTTTATTCATGTTTCACTGATGTATGCCTTGATCTATCTTTTTTATTTTATTTAAAACCCCCTTTTCATTAAGAACAATTTGATGAATCAGTCATTGCTTTCATTCCTTATTACCAACAAATGCCCCTTGAATATTATAGTTGCACAAACAACTTGAGTGACACCAGACAGTTGAGAACCAACTACCAAGACCTTAAGAGTTAGGTTGCTATATGTTGTCTTTCTTTTTTCGGGAGAAATAGAGTAGAGATATTCTATTTAATGTTATTTGTGTCATTTTCACCATCAATAATTACCAAAAATGGAAAAATCTAAAAATTGTTGAAATCTGCCAAAAAAAGGAAATTTCTTGATTAAGAGTAAAGGAAGGAAAACAAAGGCCAAGGGATCTTTATGAATTTATCATCTCATTGTATCAAGTGTTTTTAAACACTTTGGGAGAAATTAGAATCCCTTTCTAATGATTTGCTTACTTTCATGCTCTTAGGAAACAATAATTTATTTTGGGCTCTAAAAAGAACAACACAAATTTCCTTTCAAAGTTTGCAAACAAAAGGACTTAAAAAGAACCTTAGAAACAATCTTACTAGATTTGGTTGAGGTTCAAAAATTGAACAAGGAAAATTCCACATTTGAATTGGTTCTTTAAAAATAATTCATTTTGATTTGAGGGTTTAAAATAAACAAGTGTTATTTTTTTTTGTAATTATTTATTCAAGATAATATCATCAAAAGGGCCTATGCGCTTCTCTCATGCCTCCCAGAAATCTTGATAATTTAAAACTCTTTTGGTGATCTTAATTTGAGTAAAGTAATTACCTCCACATTTCATTTTGGGATTAAAATTGAACTAATCTTGTGAGTGTGAGCATGCTATATTGCGAGTGTCCTCCCTTTGTTTTTCAACGAAGGTCAATTGAACTACGAGATATGCTTGCTCTATTTTGTTTATCTTAGAGGGTCTGTTTTGTGGGAAAAAGTAATCACCCAAGGGAATGACCCAATTAGGAACACGCTAAATCCAAGCAACTTCCAACCGATATATAAGTGTGGATTCTCGAGGAAAGTTCAAGAATTTCAAGGATTATTCCGACGAGAAGGGCAACAATGCTATCTCATTATACTAGATAGTCTCCCACAAACAAAATGCTTGCATTAAAACCTCTTGTTTAGCAAATTCCAAAATCCTAACTATTTGTTGGTGCAAAAGGTCATGTATTTTGAAGCCACCCCACATATACATTTGATTATGTTGTAGAGATGAAAAGTATGCCATGGGAGATTCATGGGTATTGATGCTTGGCTGGCCTGAGAAGCAAGTTCACTATAAGGGGGAGCATGTGTGGTCAAGCATCTAATCATCCACACTGAATATGTGCAACTGGATTTATCCAAGTTGGATCCCAACAAATATTGTCTCTTCATCCTAGGATTGTACATGTTCTTGGAATCAAAAAAACATTGCTTTGATTGGAAACATTCAAAAACAAACATCCAAAAAATATTCAAATTTCAACCCTTTAGGAGGGGAAAATATGTTTGACCAAATCCAAGTGTTGTTGCTTTACCTAGGGATTTTATCCTTAGAGGTCTCTAAGCATTTGTATTTACATCATAATTTTCTCATACTAAAGTCAACCTAGGAAACTATGCTCTTGAAACCTTGATTTTCACATAATGGACATTGTGGAATGAAAAATAATCAATACATAGACATTTAGTTTGGAGAAAAATTTCAAGAAAGTGTTTGTGGTAAAAAGAATCGAACCTAAGAAAGATAATAAATAATTGAACCACGCATGTGCTTGGTCCCTTTTGAGTCATTTGGTTTTCATACAAACATTGGTCTTCTAGTTTGAAATACTCTTAGGGAGAAGCATGTTCTTCAATATCTTGGTCTAGTAAACAAGTCCTCTTAGGTTTATCTAGGATCAAGTAAAACATTTCATCCATCCCTCAACCATCAAAATCAAATCCCATCTCACCAAAAAATTCTTGGGAACTTTGAAAACATCTCTTATGCTAGACTTTTAGGAAAAATCAACATCACCTTGTTTGGCTCAACACACCTAGCCAAATTATCCTTTTGTGTACGAGTTTAATCTAGGATTTAACACAACTTACTAGTGTTTACAAGTTCATTATCACTTTTTTTGACTTAACACACTTATTCAAACTATCATCTTGTGTACACATTTGCTCTAGGATAACACAACTTCCTAGAGTTTACAAGTGCATTATCAATTTTTTTGACTTAACACACTTAGTCAAAATTTCATCAATCAAAATCAAATAAAAAAAAGTCCTAAAGTCTAGCATTGATTTAGAGCTCCTAACAGTTCAAACACCCATATCATTCACCCCTTTCATCCTTCATCTCATCATTGGTCATAAACACTTTAGAGGTTCAATTTTACAATAAGGCCAAAACAAAAATGGAAAATTCATTCAACATCACGTTGCAAGTAGTCCAACAAATGAATGATCAAGCACATGCTCTATACCATGCACAATTGCAACCAGCTCGACAACAAAAATTTCAACAAGGCCTACAGCAGTATCAAGCGCAATAGGAAGCAACCCAATTACTAGTTGAACAACAAGCTTTGTTGGCACATCAACAACAATACCAAAAATAAGCATTGTTGGCACAACAAATGCAAGCATATCAACAAGCCCCACTCACTCAAAAAATCTTGAAACAGATTCCCACCACAATCATTGAAAATGATGATCAAGATCCTTTGACCAATGATCATATTGAAAATATCTCTACATCACCAAATGAGGTAGAGGACATATCTTAGGAATTTATTCCAAAGCATGATCAACATCTTTCACAAAAGTCTAGCAATGGACTGTTCCAATACATATTGACATCCTTTGACCTCATGGTTACAGATATTGAATAAATCCTCAACTCATCATTTGATCCAAGTCTACTCAAATCTCAAGAGGATATCGAGCCACTTCCCATTCCTAATAAAGATATCTAAGAACCCTTTGTAAGCAATCCATCCTTTGAAATTGACCCATGTCAAGAACTTGATCCAAAGCATGTTGAAAGAAATTCTGACATTAACCAAGATCAAGAATTTGTATATCCAAGATACTACAATGAGATAATGGAAACTCTCCTATCTATACAAGATGTCACAAATAAGGATCATATCCATATAGCACATACCCCTCCATCTACCCATGAGATGATTTCTTTGGATAGACACATAGATGATCTTCATTCAATTTAGGAGTCTCATACTCTTGATATCATTACCAAGGAACAAGAGTCTCCTACTCTTAACATTTTTGCACATGATCAAGATATAGAGAAATCTAGAGACATATCAGAAATGGGTCATGAAGAAGGCTTCTACATAAGTTGTGAATCAAAAAAATCATGTGAAAGCATATCAAGAATGAATCATGAGGAAGAATTTTACGAGGATAGTGGATCATCAACACCTCTTGAAGAAGCATTAAAATTTGACATTTCACAAGATGAAACCAAAGAGATCAATCATGAGTTTATCCCACATATGAAGGATCCTATCAAATATAAACTTGGATCACTTACATTTTTTAGGGCAAGCTATCTCATCAATAAAGAAGCTATCACCTTTGAAGATCCACCACATAGCAGAGAAGGAGTAGCACCTTGTTTTGAAGGTAAATCATATCCTATTGCAAATAAAATATTTCAACGGATGAATTATCAAAGCAAAGGATTAGGCCTACATGAACAGGGTATCCTGGAATCAATGCAGATTATTGGAAATCCTAGGCATCAATGCCTTGGTTATTCAACAATCAAGGGATATAAACATATCAGTGATACCTCTATAAAACTGGGGGCAACTTTGTCTAGAGAAAATGTCAATATAGGGAGCATGAAGAATCTTTATGATGAAACCAATGCCAATACTACAACCAGCCACATCATGAATCTTCATCCACCCATCACCCCATCCACAAATTGGGACCAACATCAAACGAAAGATTTGAATCAAGGCATGAAGAATGTTATCAATGAAAAAGAAGCTAAGAAGTGTGAAGGATAAATCAAATACACTTGGATACCAAAGAATACAAAGAAATACGATCCCTATCATACTCCATTAGTCAAAGAAACTATGGGGGAAAATTAAAAAAGGGGCAAGTATCCATCAAAGATGTCCACAAAGGAAAAAAAAAGCTTCTCAAGCAACGTACAAAGTATATCAAGCAATTGGTCCTAATTCCATGCACACTTCCATATCCACTCATCATTGCTCATCTTCCCAAGTTTGGAGAATCAAAGGTTCCAAATGGTCAACCAATCCATATTTTATTCCTAAAAGCACTCCATCCATGCCTCCACACATGATATCCAATTCTCACATTGACCATGTGTTGGCGATGACCCTTCATCATAAGGATTCAAAAGGCACTCTATTGCGATGTGCAGACAAAGACAAAGTTAACTCTAGTGTCAACAAAGAAGATCAAGAATCTAAAAAGTTGCATTCAAGTGCACGTATCTTGGAAAAGGATCTTCTTCAAGAAGGATACCAATGGCACATTATGACATAATAATCTACATCGATACCACTAGGTGGTTCAACATGAGCTTAAAATATTTTGTAAAAATTACAAAAAGAAATCAAAAAATAAAAAAAGTCCAAAAAAATAAAAAAGGATTGAAAACAGTAAAGTGAAAAAATGTCCTCTAGTGAAAACCACTTCGGTGAAGCTTTGGACAAGTACCATGATGGAAATCTAGAAAATGGGCATCATGTGTAGAATCGAGCATCTACATGCGCCATTTCAAGAGAAAACATCTTATCACATCCATAATAAAGCCAACATTCCCTCAATCTTATCCATAATAAATCCATTCATCCATGAACCATTTATCCAATCCATTTTTTAACATTTTCATCCATACTCCAAGTTATCTTAATCTTGATGAAATTTTGGTGCACACTTTACACTTTCTTATGGTAAACATCTTGACATGGGTCATTTTTATTGATCCTATCTTACCCAACATTGTCTAAGCCTTGAAGCATTATCCAAATGAGCATTCCTTTGTTCAAATACCTTATTTTGTCATAAGATAATCCTTGGCATCCTTTGCATTCTTACCGTATCTATCCATACATCTATCAAAGAATCTACCCATGCATGTTCAAACATTGCTAGACATTGGGGGCAGGTATTTGCATCTTGCTTCAAGAATAAATCTTGATATATATCCTCCAACTTATGTGGTGATCTAAATATTGGTAAACGTGAAATCAAACTGGTCAAGCATATGTGAGCCAAAGATCCAAATCACTAGCCCATGGAATATTTTGATGAGAAGATGTTCCTTATCAAGTTTTATCTTTAATCGAACATCAATATGAACAATCAATATCAGTTGCATCTAATGTGTGTCTCAACATCACATCCAATCATTCAAAAAAAATTGTTCCAAATGAAGCTTCATCAATCCCGATCAATCAAAATCCAATCAATTCATCATCATCTCGAGATATCCTTCCCAATCCTTGTGTTTCTTAACACTATCCTTTCATTGTTGTGTATCCTCAACAATTTTATCATCATCAATCCATCAGTTTGATCGATCAACCTTAGCTTGGTTTCCAACAAAATCCCAAAACAGAGCACTGATATCATATCCACATCCAAATCGTCAAAACCATGTGAAAATCCAAAAAAAAAAAAGTCAAAAAACATCAAAAGCTTTGTCATCTGAACTATGTCATCTCTGAGCTTGAACATAGGAAAGGTTGATCATTGATCATCCCTTGAAACACTTTAGGTTAGTCCTTTAGGCATTCGTCATGATGGAAATCTGTTTTCCCATCTATTTCATATTTTATGTCAGTCCTTTAGGCATTCGTTGCAATGGCAATCCGTTTTCCCATCTATTTCACACCCTAGGTCAATCCTTAGGCATCCATTGCAATGGCTATTTGTTTTCCCATCTATTTCACACCCTAGGCCAATCCTTAGGCATCTGTCACAATGGTGATCTGTTTTCCCATCTATTTCACACCCTAGGTCAGTCTTTTATGCATTTGTCACATTGGCAATCCATTTGCCTATCTTTCTCATCATTAAGTCAAGTTTGTTGTCGGTCAAACTATGTGGTATCTGCGTGTATAATGTAGGAAAGGATAATCTATGGATCAGCTCCCAACACCCCTACGATAGGTTTTTATGTCAGTCTCTTTTTCATAAATCTCGAAAATACCAAAAACATTTGTAAAAAATCTAAGAAAATAAAAAAAAAGCCTCAAAATATTTCCAAAACCCAAAATGGTGCACCTGTCTCATCTCGCTTTCACCTGCAATAATCATCATTCATAATAAATCAACCATCGCCCTCATCCTTTGGTGAAAAAATCAGAAGAAAGTCTAGCAGGTTCTAAAGTGAACACCATAATTATCAAAAATCTCAAGTCTAGGTCAATAAGCAAGCAAGTTAGTCAACTCAGAGTATCAATAGCTTATCAGTCAATCAGTCTCACCAAAACCCTGATCACAACATGTCCTAGGATGTATCCTTCCCACGATGGACATAAGCATCAGGTACCCCGCAGTAGTTTAGTCTTGGCTAGTGGTACGAAGAACATTAGCTTGTTTGTTTACTTTATCTTGGTCTTTATGACTTATCTTATTTTGTGCTCATTCCAAGGACCTCTCGATGATGCCTAAAAAAAAAGGTTTAGAGAGAAAGGAATGGGGCAACGATCATTATATTTTTATCTATTGTGCTTGTTGGATGTTCTTGTAAAATAACTTGGTGAATACTTTCTTTGTTAGGTTCGTTCTAGCAAGGTTTTCATATGTCAAGTGTGAACAAGAATACACCTATTTGACTATTGAGTCAAATTCCATCGCACTAGGTACAATGCCATCTTGGTTCTTTATGCCTTGATGCATCATACCTACATTGTTATCAAACATAAAGTAATTGGCCCTTTGAAAATCCTAGCTCCTAGTAAGCAAATCATCATCATCATCATAGTGTAGGCTTGTGGATCCTCCTTTCATCATCTTATTCTTCTTATTCTTCTATCTTTACTAACATTTCTATCTAAAGTAGGTGTGATATCTCAAAACATACATGAGGCTACCCATGGCAGATGGTTGTCTATACATCATCAAAATTGTCTACATCAATGAATTATCTTTCGTCCTCTGATCAATAGAACCACTCCTCTCACATTTTATAATGATCTTGATTGGAAAATTAGCATTTTTGCCTGATCTCTCGAGTGGGAAACATATCAACACAATCCTTCTGTTGGGGCAATAGTGGAGCAATTAAAAATTTGATAAAATTTTGAACTTTGATTGTAGCAGTTTATTCTTTGAACCAATGCAACAAGTACATTGCTTCAAAGAGGGGAAAGATATAGACATGGAAAATATACAATTCAATCTGACACACTAGATCCTGATTTACTAACACCGTTTCATCCTGAATCATCTCCTTTGCTAGCCATTTAATCGAACAATTTGTATTTGATTAAATTCATCACTCTTCATCTCTTAATTAAATAAATCAATTTTATTTAATTAATTTGTAATCCCTCTTTTAATTAAATATTTCATTTTATTTAATTAATCTATAAAATTCCTCTTATTAATTTGAATAAATTAAACCTTATTTAATTTAATCTAACATTATCGCCTTTAGTTAAATAAATCAAAACATTTATTTAATTAAATCTTTCTTCTCAATTCTTGATTTAAATTAACTCATAAATTGTCACATCTCCTAATCTCTCATTAAATTAACTAACCTTTGGTTAATTTAATCCTAATCTATGTCACATCCTCTAGATTTTACCACTTGCACAATAAATCAATTACTTTGATTTATTAAATCTCCTATTTTCCCTCACATGGCACAAAAGGGGAATATTCCCTCAAATTTGAATTCAAAGTCAAGTGGGATTGGTCCTTCCAACAAGACATTTAATTCCTCTTACATGTCCTTAGCCTTGAGCCAAGTGACATTAACTCCATTCTTCTCTCCCTCTAACATGTCACTTTCAAATTTTGAATTTGAATCTCATATCATTTATTGGCACTTTGATCAAAACTTGCACAACCTTCAACCATTCACATCTTGACCATTGGATATTGAATGATCCCACATTTCTCATTTCCACTCTCTCTTCCATTTTGGAAATATATAAATGAGAGAGTATTCTTCTCATTCTATCATCCATAATTTTAGTAAAATTACTAAACTCAACTTCATCCTCAAGCATAGCCATTTTCATCTCTCTTTATCAAGTTCTTAGCTAGGTTATGCAGGAATTCAACCAAAGTGGATCAATCATCATCAAATTTACAAAGGAGTTGGGAAGGGCTAATTTCGACACACCAATTGGCACCAAATCCCCCATGGGATCAAAAATTTTATTCTTAATTAGGATTTCATTTATATTTACATGTTTTGTTCTTCATTTCCTATTTCAAGTATTTGTAAATGGATTTCATGGGGAATCCCTGTTTTATCTTGCATATGAACCTAACTATGTGTTTGTTTGTTGTCTTTGTCCAGGAATAGGATTGTGTTTCACATTATTTAGTGAAAAAAATATTACAATATCGCAAATAATGTCATGCTACAACTCTCATCCCAACCGCTTATAACAAGCTTTTTAGAAGCTTCTAGAAATTAGGGTTCTACAAAGTCAGTTTTTCCATTTTTGGTGATTTTTCCTTTTTTGGTGATCAGTGTATAATATAGCATCATTAGTCACCACATACCAACAATCTCCCACTTGGAGACTAATCAAACTCCGCACCAAACATTCTCCCACTTGGAGACTAAACTTGGATGACACTACTGCACTTACAACTCCCACTCGAAATAAGCACCTTGGACCTTGTTGCTCTGTTATACTTGAATTCAAGCTTGAAGTCCAATCAAAGCTGAAGAGGAGATCAAATTATCCCTTGCCACCACCTTTGTAAACATATATGTTATATTGGAATCTGTATGTATATTTTCTATCTTTACCTTTCCATCCTCCAACACTAACCGAATGAAATGATATATCAACTATATGTGTTTGGTTTTGGAGTGCAAGGCAGAATTATTTGCAAGATGTATAGAACTCTGGCTATCTTTAAATAAGTAATTTTTAGCCTGTTATTTTACCAACTCTTACATGAAAAGTTTCATCCATATGATCTCATTTTCTACCTATGCTGCAGCAACATACTCTACCTCCATGGTGGATAAAGCAAAAACCTTTTTCAAATGAGAAATCCAACTCACTATTGTCCCAGCAACTTTAAATACATAACTTGTGGTACTCTACTTGATATCTATATCCCCTGCCAAATCTGAGTCAACATAGCCTTTTAAATCAGTATTAGAGCCCCCAAAACATAAAAATTTATTGGATGTACCTCTCAAGTACCTAAGAATCCATTTTACCACATTCCAATGCTCAACTTCAAGATTACTCATATACCTACTAACAACTCCTACGACATGTGCAATATCTGGTCTCATGCATACCATGGAATACATTAAACTACCTATAGATGAAGCATATGGTACCTTGGAGATTTTTTCTTCCTCCTCTTGTGTCTTTGGACACATATCCTTAGTCAATTGCAACACATTTTTAACATAATCAGTCTGAGATAAAAACAATTTCCGATTTTTCCTATCTCTTGTAATCTTCATACCAAGGATTTATTTTTCTACCCGCAAATCCTTCATAGGAAATGAATTTGGTAATTGTTGTTTTAACTCCTTTATGTGATCCATGTTAGACCCCACTACGAGCATATCATCTAACATAAAATAATGTAGCTATCTTCACCTCACCTCTTAAAATAAACACAATGGTCTGAATTACACCTTTTGTAGCCTTGCTCAACCATAAAACTATCAAATTTAATATACCATTGTTGAGGTGCTTGTTTCAAGCCATATAAAATTTTCTTCAATTTGCACACTAGTTTCTCCTTAACTTTGACCTCAAATCCTTGTGGTTGTTCCATAAATATTTCCTCTTCTAGATCACCATGGAGAAAGGTTGGTTTAGCATCAATTTGTTCTAAATGTAAATCTTCAACAAACACAATACTTAAAACAGTACGAATAGAAGTCATTTTAACAACTGGAGAAAATATTTCATCAAAATCAATACCCTTTTTCTGTGCAAATCCCTTTACAACTAATCTGGCTTTAAATCTTTTCTTACCTCCATCCTCCCCTTTTAGCCTGTAAATCCATTTGTTTGGTAAATCCTTTTTACCTATAGGAAACTTGCATAATTCCCAGGTATGATTTTTCAGCAAGGACTCCATTTATTCTTCCATCCCATGCTCCCACTAAACCCCGGTATCCATGTACATAGCTTCATGATAACATTATGGTTCACCAACACCAGTTAATAAAATAGAATACAAAGAGGGAGAAAATATTTTTGGAGGTCTACTAATCCTTGAAGATCGTCTAACATTCACTGGAGTTTGTGGTATTTATTGTTGTTTTTGTTGTTGCAAAGCATAAGGAACCACTGGAACATCGTTGTTTGGAGTATCATTCAACATTGCATAATCATTTTATTTCTTCTCATGTTGTTGCAAAAAATCTTTGTACAACACTTTCTCATTGAATATAACATCCCTGCTTCTCACAATTTTCTTAATTTTAAAATCCCAAAGCCTATAACCAAATTCATCAATGCCATATCCAAAAAATATACATTGATTTGATTTTACATCAAGCTCAGTTCTATTTTTAGAGTCTATGTGTGCAAATGCTTCACAACCGAAGGTTGTGAGAAAAGAATAACTCACCTTCTTACCTATCCATGCTTCCTCTAGAATATGACAACCCAAAGGATTAGAGGGACCTCTATTAATTAAATAAACAACAGTGTTTACATCATCTGCCCACATGTTTAAAGGTAACCCAACTTGCAATCTCATAGTTTGTACACACTCCATTATTGTTTTATTCATGCACTCAACCACTCCATTTTCCCGTGGAGTCCTTGGAACCATTTTCTTCCTATGAATACCATTAGAGGAACAATAATATTCAAACTCTTTGCTGCAATACTCACCACCATTATCAAATTTGAGACATTTTAACTTTTTACCCGTCTCATTCTCAACCAAGTTTCTCCATTTTATTTTATTTAAATACATCAAATTTCTGCCTAAGGAAATAAATCCACACCTTCCTAGTTGCATCATCAATGAATGTAACATAATACTGAGAGCCACTGAGAGAAGATACCTAAGCTAGTTCCCATGCATCCATATACACAAGCTCCAATTTTTCATCTTCTTTTGATTCCCATCCTTGAGAAAGCTAACTCTCTTTTGATTGTCATACACACAACTTTCACAAAAATCCATATTAACACATTTTAGACCTGGTACAAAATTATTTGAATGAAGTACTTTCATACCTTTTGCACTCATATGCCCAAGTCTATTATGCCATAGTGTTGATTTAGAATCCACAGCAACTATCTGATTTTCTTCTTGCTGAACTGCAGCAACTATTCCTGAACATTTATTTTTATCTTCAATAGTTAAATTAGAAGGAACAATATGACCTGTACAAAGATATAAGGTGCCTAATTTCACACCTTTTTTCTAATACTAAGACACCTTTTGTAACCTTCCAATTTTTATCACTAAATGTAACAACACAACCTTCATCATCTAGTTGCCCTACTAAAATTAAATTTCTTCTTAACTTTGGAACATGCCTTACCTCATGTAGTAGCCAATGATTCCCATTCTACAACTCAATCTTGATTCTTCCCTTTCAAAAAATCTAACAGGGTTCATTATCTTCCAAATAAACCAGCCCAAAATCCCCTTTGAAATAATCAAGAAAATAATTTCTATAGCACGTAGCATGAAATAAAGCCCCTAAATCTAACACCCAAGAATCATCAACATTGTCAAGGGAAAGAATCAAAAGCATCCTCATCGGATTTATTACTTACCACATTTTCCTCTTTATTTCCTTCATTTTTGTCTCCTTCTTTATTTTTTCGAGACCAACAATCTTTCTTTAAATGAACTGGCTTACCACAATACCAGCAATCCCACTTGTCTCTAGATTGGGACCTCTTGTCCTTTGATTTTCCTCATGACTTCCCATGACTTCCAGAATTTTTTCCTCTCTCCTTTGTTTTTCCCTTGCTTTCTACATTCAAAACATTTCCTGATGTGGATGTTCCACCTGAGCTTTACTTATGAATTTCCTCACTCAAAATAATACCAACAACATCATCAAATTTCAATGTTTCGAACCAGAAATAGAATTTCTAACAACCATTACCAAGTTATTCTAGCTTTCAGGCAAAGAACACGGAATCAAAAGAGCCCTAACTTCTTCATCAAAGTTTACATTTATAAAATTTAATTGACTGGTAACTATATTAAACTCATTTAAATGATCAGCAACTGACCCACCTTCTACCATTTTCATATTAAATAAACACTTCATAAGAAATAACTTATTTGAAGCGAAATGCTTTTCATATAACTTTGTTAGGTTTTCCATCAACTCTTGATTTGTCTTTGTTTTTGTAATATTGAATGCCACCGATTGTGCCAGGCATAAACGAATACTGCCAAGTGCCTTTCTATCAAAAATATCCCAATTCTCATTAGAAATTTCTAAGGGTTTCTTGGTTTTCCCTTCCAATGGTCGCCATAAATCCTTCTAATAGAGGTAGTCCTCCATCTACATCTTCCATAAGTGATAGTTCTTCCCATTAAACTTATCAACCTTCAATGTACCCTCATCTGCCATTTCTCCCACTCAACCATGAGACCTTTCTGGAGAGGATAACTGAAAATAAATCGCTCTGATACCACTTGTTAGGGTTAGAAGACAAATATCTAAAATTTAAATGCATATTTTATTAATAAAATGAGAAATAAAACACACACATAAAATTATAACACAGAGAATTTAGCGTGGTTCACCCAATATGGGCTACATCCACCAAACTGTAGCCAAACAATGATTTTATTATCCAGTGAAAAACATATTAAAATATTGTGAATAATGCCATGCTACAACTCTCATTCCAACCACTTATACCAAGCTTTTTAGAAGCTTCCAAAAATTAGGTTCTTACAAAGTCAAATTTTCCTTTTTTGGTGATTAGTGTATAGTATAGAATGATTAGTCACCACATACCAATGTTTGGTTTCCAAGCAAGAGTGTTGTATAAAATTATAAACCTTAATTTTATTAGTATCTAAGACCCACCAAGTGTATTTTGTTTTAATTATTGTATTATCTTTTAGTAAACATTGTAGAAATTATTAAATTAGCAACTAGCATTAGTGCCATAGAAGCATACTAGGCTATTGCATGGTTTCTTGGTGTGTTTCCACTTGTTTTTCAAATAATTAAATTTCCCAAATAGGTTGGACAAATTAGAATACCTCTTGTATAATCATATCCCATGGTATCTATAAATACAACAAAGTTATAGAGATAGATTGATAATCATGAGGCAAAAAAGTTTAGAAGGTCAATAATACATAGATCAATTTTATAAAGAAAGATCATTTCCACAAAGAAAAACCATCAAATCCATATGTACAAATATATATTATATAGCTACACAATTGATAGAGAATAGAGAATATATCATCATGATGTATACTAAATCAATGGAATTCTATAACTAACCATAGATCATCAATTTTAGATTATTGAGCGTAATCTATAACAAAAAAAATTCAAGCTACACTCAAAGATAAGTTAATATTCATTCTTTGTCATATTAAAAAGTGTTTTAATGTTTAATTTTCATTCTCAACTCTTTTATCAAGGGTTATCCAATTGCTAGTTCTTGCTTGTATTTGTTTGTCATGGAAAATTTTAAAATAAATATTTTTTATTTTGGTGAACCCATATAATTTTATACCTCTTATGCTTATGTCTTAGCCTTTAGGTTTTAGTTTTAATTGTATTTTAAATTTTATATTTTCTTTAAAAATTAATATGTTAGACTCTAACCTTATTTTATCATTATTATATTTTTCAGTCTATGCTTTTGTGACTAAGTCAAAGTCTCACTAACATTCTCATCTCCCTTTAAGAAGAAGTTTTTTATTGAATCCTACAATGACCATAAGCCAAGTTTAAAATGTTATGACTACAAATTTGAATGATAAAACTCATCTTAATGAAGAGAAACCATTTGATCATGATGTCCATGTTTTTAAAAAAGTAAGCAACATTTATAGGGTGTTGTACCCTTCATAATGAGCCAAAAGGGCCAAAAAGGAACAAGTCCAAAAAAACTAATAGTAAGTCAAAAAGAACATAGACACCACATTAACAACATAGAGACCATAGTTAGGCAACAAAGGCACAAAACACCAGCATAGGCAGCAACTAACTGGCATTGTCCCATTTTTTGAACAAAAGGTCCACAACGTCATCACCGACCCAATATTGATTCTCCTAGGCATTGTTTCCCTCCAGCTCCTCCTTGATTACAGTGGACAGGGTACTAGTAACTAAATGACCCAACTTCATTGTGAAGTGGGTAAACTCTCTAAATATTTTATCGAGCGTGTCCATCTTCTTTTCCAAAGAATGAAACTCCTCCCCATTATCTGTGGTTCTCGGAACCTCACAAAGCTCAACAACCACGGGGTATGAAGAGTGAGAGGCCAAAGTCTCTTTTGGTATCTTGTTGTTGTCTAGGGTTAAATGGGGCCCTTCTGCATTATCATCCTCTTCCTCCTCAATCTCCTCTTCCTTATATTCCTTGTTGCTAGTTTGTTCCTCCTCTGAGTCCTCGATAATCTGTCTTTTTTGGTTGTTTTTCACCAATCTCCCAGATCTTCTTATTGTAGTATCCCCTCCAGTCATGACCATGTTCCCCATAACCATATAACCTTTAGAATATTTCGCTATTACATTCTTCCCTTTACCCTCCTTCACCATCAACTTCGGTGCACCTTTTTTTACCATCCTTGCCTTTTTTTTATAGTGGTGGCTCTATAAGAAGACTTAGTTGGGGTGGCCTTGAGTTCACAAAGGCTGGTAGTAGCATTAGTATGTGCATTACCCACCCCGCCCTTAAATTTTTTGGTAGCCTATTTAGTTTTGGGGTTTTCAGCAGTACCTAGGTGGGTTAATCGTGAAGGGCTTTTAGATTCAACAGAGGAGATATTAAGGGTTCAATTTCATCAACATGAACAACAAAAATGGGTCTTGGGGGCAAAGGGCCAAATGAAAATGGTAGAGTCTCAGGATAAGCTCTTGATGGAGCGGTAGAGGTGGAATGTTATTCGGGTTAAGACTAGCTATTTCCTTGAATTTTTCAACTGAATTCTCCAAGTCCATGAGTAGAAAGAAAGGAAAACTAAGCATTCTGGTCCATGTTACTGGGATTTGGCTTTGATAAAGAAATAGTAGGATGGATCAAAAGTTGTATAAAAGGCCCAAGATTCTCAATACTATTAAATGGAGTTTCCCATGGATTCATTGCTTCAGCTCGTGGGATAAGATAGGGTGATCCACTATCCCCATTTATGTTCATCATAATTGCAGAAGCCCTGGGTAGGAAAATAAGCCAATACAAAATAGAAGGCTCATGGAAAGGAATCAAGGCAACACTTGGAGTAGGAGCAAATACTCACCAACAATTTGCAGATGACACCATCCTATTTGGTGTAACCATAAGAATGGAGGCAAGAAAAATCAAAGAAGTTATAAATAGTTACAACAAAGCCTCTGGTCAGGCCATCAACTAGAGGAAATCAGAGGTCCTCTTCCTCAATACACAACCTAATATCCAAAGCGATCTCATAAGAATATTGGGTATCAAATCAGCCAGCCTACTAGGAAAATTTCTTGGAATTCCATTGTTCATTGGGGCTAACCAAAATACCTATTGGGACAGACTAATAGGGAGTTGTTGAAAGAAAATGGAATTATGGAAAGTAAAATGACTTACATCTGCAGGTAGGCTTATCCTGGTTAAAACAATTTTGACAACAATACCCATTTATTCAATCTCATGCCTAAAGATTCCTAAAGGCATTTTGGACCAACTCAACCAAATCATGTGGAAGTTTTTCTGGAATGGTCCAGAGGACCCAAAAAAATTCCCTTTATTGGCCTGGGATAAGGTATGTGAACCCTAGGTTTCAGGTGGTGTAGGAATAAGGAAGCTGAGGGAAATGAACCTAGCCATGGGGGCTAAATTGGTTTGAAAATGTACACAAGCAACCATAAATGGGTTATAATTCTAAGGGGGAAATATCTCAACTCAAATGAGCCAATAAGAATAATTAGGATACTCAATCCTCCAAAAGGGTCGGAAATTTGGAATTTCATATGTGAATGTAGAGATATTGTACACAAACATGTCTCATGGTAAGTTCATAATGGAAAAAAAAGCATCATTCTAGGAAGACTCATGGGATAGACACGCCAAATTAAATAATATGTTGGGACTAAAGGATATCAAGGAAGAAAGCATCAGAGTTTGGGGACACAAGATAAGTAACTACGGTGATTTCATATGGAAAAATGGTGTCAAGCAGTGAAGTTGGAAAAGCCTAGACACACTCAACGCCCCAGCAATACAAATAAAGGCTCTGAAAAAGATAATGGAAGCCAGAACTTTCCCTGCTAGTGAAGGGGAAGATGTCCTGAGATGGAGTGCCTCAACAGATGGAGAATACAAGGTGAAGTTGGGGTACATAATTAAGGAAAGAAGATTGGAAAGGAAAACTTGGCCAAACACACTATGTTGGGGGAAAGATATTCTACCTAAGCCCAAAGTGTTTTTATGGCTAGCTTATCCATCTACAAATTATCCAAGTTAGGATTTAAAGGACCAAGTAAATGTGTAATGTGCAAGAATCAGGAAGAGTCAGCAACCCATCTCCTGCTCACATGTCCCTATGGCAGTTCCTATTGGAAAAATATCCTCAAAATTTTAGAATACCCAACCCCTATTTCTTCTAACCTTTGGGATTGGATTGCTGCCTGACCAAATAAACTACAAAGAGGGGTTGTTAGTAGCATATGGCAAATATTCCATCCATAGTATGCTGGGAAATTTGGAAGGAGAGAAACAAACGCATCTTCTTGGAGAAATCAATGGGGAGAGAAAAACTAGCAGATCGATTGAGAAGGATAGTAGTGGAACTTGTGAAAAATGTAGCAATAAATATTCCTTACCCAAAGAATATATTCTCCAACAAATATATTGAACTATATAAAAAATTTGATGGGCTACATATTCCCCCAATTATAAGCACCTTGGAGGCCCCACAGAAGGATGCGATCAAACATGGTACAGTATGGTAGAAACCCCAACCAGGCTGGATGAAAATAAACTTCAATGGTTCTTCCCTAGGGAATCCTGGAGCTATTGGCATTGGATGTGTGGCAAGAGATTTTGAGGGGAAGGTGATCGCTCAAAAGGAAAAAAAATATAGGACAAGCAACAAATAACATGGCAAAAATACGAGCGACATTATGTGGTGTTGAAATGGGAAAGAATCTCGGACTTCAAAACTGCATTTAGTAGGTGACTCACTTATTATAATTAATGCCATTAGATTCAATTTCACACCAAATTGGATACTAAGGCGTTGGTTAAGCCCAATACGGACCCTGACATCATCATTCGAGGAATTTCATATCAGCCATGTATATCATGAATGCAATACTATGGCTGATAGCCTGGCTAAGTGCGCGACATCAGAGTCGGATTATGGCATGGGAAGTGAAAACCAAGCCAACCTCAGGTGAGGGTCATGTCAACAATAAATGCTAAAGAAAGGGCAGCGGCTTCAGAGCCCGTAAATGGTAAGAAAATTACATCTAGGGACTTGAGCGATCGTCACAATTAGCAGGTGAAACATCCTCTCAAGATCCAGTTGATTGGCTTAAGGAAAAATGGAGTCACATCAATCAGCTAGCCTCGAGAATGTTGGATGGGAGTAGAGCTTACTCATATGAAAGGACAATACCTTTAAAGCAGGTCTAGAATTGAAATAGTTGGTTATAAGTATAAAGAGTTGCAGTAGTAAATGTCATCACAACAGAGGCATTTGGAAAGGTTGGCGGAGAAAAATGGACACTCTAATATGCCTGGAAACCACCACCACCATGGTTCCTTTCCAAGGAGAGGTAACAGATACAATACTTTGTGGTATCCTTATAGTTAAGGATAAGTTCGTAATACATGCGGTAAAGGAGGTGCTGGGAAGGGAGTTCATATGGTCCTTTCACAAGCATCACCTCAATATAGACATAATTGAATTTTTTTTTGCCATAGCTCTTTATAGTGGTATGGCGAAAGCTAGGGTGAAGAATCTTTGCCAACATGTCTTCAAGCACACTTAGCTAGGGGAAATAGATGTAGTCTTGGACAATATTGATGAGAACAAGTAAATATCTAGACTACAACATTACTATCTACAAAAAAGGAGTGGGGGGAGGCCAATTCCAAGATTCCCTATCTTGACTACATTAGAGCCAGAGGAGTTGGTTGCACGTTGTGCAGACATTGACAAAAATCTCAATTTCCTCCTATGCACGGCTCGACTCATAGAGCCAATGTCAAAAGAGGCCCTGGGAAATTATATGGCAAGCAAGGGATTTGAAGTGGATAGCAATGAAGAAGAGAATAATGAACCGATTCCTCCAATACTTCTAGATTGCGAGGAAGAGTGGGTAGAAGAAGATGGACTAGATGTGGAAGATATTGCAAGTGGTCCGGCCCACAGAAAATGCAAACTAGAACGCCCAGTTAAATCTCATGCGGCTCATGCAAAAAAGATGCATAGAGAAGAGACAACCAAGGGCACAGGACATGATGCAACTAGTTCCCTATTCACTAGTCTACGTGGGCCTTGGAAACCGCAAGGAAGAGGGTCCAAGTGGTCATGAAAACCAGTTAGAAAAGCAACGCATTTTCTTGTTTTTATATAAGTAGTCAGGATTACTTAAGTTAGTATGGTGGGAAGGAGGTAGTAGTTTATTTTGGGCATTTCTGATGTGTTTGAATCAAAAAACAGTGACGAATTGTAGACTATAATATTTTTTTATCGTTAAAATAAGGTGTTGGCCTTACCAGCTATTTACTTATAAAAAAATATATTATATTATATTATACTATATTATAATGTAATGTAATATAATATAATATTATATTTTTATATTATATTATATTATGATATAATATAATATAATATAATGAGCATAATGAGCATATTGAGCACTTTTAGGTTTTTATATTACCTATTTTTTGTAGTCGTTTTTTGTTGTGTTTCCCATCACTATTGGTTTCAACTCCTCCAAACTCTTCCTCACTGGTATTCACTCTAGTTTCAGCTCCTCCAAAATCTTCCTCACTGGCATTCACTCTTTTGTTTCGCCTCACACATGTGGTACGTGATTAGGGTTTATGGCTAAGAATGAGTGATTAGAGTTTATTTTTCCCGCTTAAATTTATTTTGAAATGGAATCTAAAATAAATAAATTAGAATACATAAAAGTGTGCTTATCTTTCACAATAAATATTATTTAATATATTATAATATTATATTATATTATTATATAATATAATATTATTAATATTATCGTATTAATAATATTATATTATATTGTAAAAAGGATGTTCAAAAGAGGTAGTTTTTGAGAACCAAGAGCCTCATATTGGATCAAAATTCCTCACTGCAGTTGCAAGTGCATTGTGATGGGCCTAGTGGTTGAGATATTGACTTCATCAAGATGATGCACAACAAAGGGGATTGCATTCTTGTCAAAACAATGTTATATGCTTGGAAAATAGAAAGGGTAGTCTAAGAAGCAAATGATAGGGGACACCAGTTGAGAAGACTATGAAGAGTATGGTTTTCATATGCTTATGCTATAGTCAAGGGTTTGTATGCATAGAAGGTGGAAAATTAAAACAATGAAAAGAATATACAATATGTAAATATTGTACAAGTGTTGTCATGAAGAAAGGATTGACACAAAAATGTTAATCTTTGTGAAATAAAATAGGGCATTCACATGGCAAGCTTTCAAGGCCGAGATGGTGTTAGATAAAACAATTGAAACCTTTATTCCATGCCATAAAATAAACCTATTCTTTTTCAAAATTCTTGAGAAAACATGTCTTGTTATCAAGTGAAGAGTAGTTAAGCACTAATAAAATTTGGCAAATAAATGACTGCATGACAAACACTTTTAGTCACAACTAAAGATGACTAAATTTTACTCATTTTTTGCAACATGCAACAATAAATTACTAAATAAATGACTAATTTGATCATCGGGTAAATAACACAACTAAATAATTAGTCACACAAATAAAAATTAGACAATATGATATTAAAGTGGATAATTAAAAAATAAATAAAAAATTGAGAGAGTGGGTTGTATTATAATATAATATAATATAATAATAATATATTATATTACAATACAATATATTATAATATATAATATAATATTATAGTATAGTATAATATTATATTATATTATATTATATTATAATATTCTATTATATATGTAGACACCGAAAATTGGTCTAGGCCTACGAGCACCACTTTTGGCATAATTTTCTATTATCCATGGTCATGATTAAATAATGTTTATTATTTAATTACCTTTCTAACACATATTTCTTCTATTAATTAAATACCCCTTTTTTCACTAATTCATTTATTCATAATGACCTTTTATTCAACTTGATTAATTAAATAAATCATATTTATTTAATTATGTTGCTAGCTAATTAATTTTTCTTTCTAAATTAGATAATTTATTATTTAATTACCCCTTTTGTCACATTTCAACTATAATTAAATATTTATTATTTAATTATTCATTTATCCTTTTCAACAGTCAATTAAATAAATAACATTATTTATTTAATTAATCTTTCAATTTTTGAATGTTGAATTAAATTAACATTTAATTCATTTATTAATTATTTATGTCACATTCTTCTATCATTCAATTGATTAATCATTCACTCACCTTCTGACTCTAGATCTATGTTAAATCTACCAGTTATCTTCGGGTTCGATATCTAATCGTCTTTGCGAAAGGACTCTCTGTCACAACTAGTCAGTTAACTAGTTCTAACTCATATGCATGAAAGTATTTATTAATTAAATATCTTTATTTAATTAATTAATTCATGTGCATTTAAATTCTTTATTCTTCGGTATCTAATTTTGTCTTTGACATTCAAATTCTATTTTTTCTATTTTTGAAGACTCTTAGCTGAAGATTAAATTGTTTATTTAATCTAGAACTCTTGTTCTTTCTATTTTTGAACAGTCTTGACACAAGATTAAGTTATCATTCTAATTTAATCTTTATCTTGCAAAATTTTCTAACTCACATTCTATCTGACACATAACTCACATTGCATGACATTCATCAATCCCGTCCGTCGATCTCTCTTTGAATTTGAGCCGATCCTTTGAAAATCCAAAATATATAAAATGGTTTGTCATTATCATTATTCCTCCTCCCGAAATCAATACTTTTGAGAAGAAACTTAATCTTCGATATTTTGCTTAGAAATTCAACAAGGTTATGCTTACATCAATACTGAAAATCCAAGGGAAAGAATACTGATACAACAAAATGGAGAAGGGCAATCAAGATAATTCGAAAGAGTGGACGTATATTCAATGAGATCTTTTCAGTTATTTGTGTTGATTGTTTTATGTTCATTTAATCATTCTTTGTTATTTTTATTTAGATTATTTGTTAGATTTGATTATCTTAATCTGTGTAGTAGAATCTTACAGAAAATAAATGTTACAATATAATATTATAGTATAGTATAATATAATATTATAGTATAATATAGTATTATATTATATTATAATATAATACTATATTATACTATAATATATTATATTATACTATACTATAATATAATATAATATAATATAATATAATATAATATATTGTATATTATATAATATTATATTATATTATAATACTATATTATAGTATAATATAATATAATATAATATTATAATATTATATTATATTATAATATATTATTATATTATATTATGTAACACCTCTCTAATTCCAAGCGAGGTAAGATGGTATTTTAATTTTGATTTAGCATTCAAAATGTTATCATAATGAGATTAAACATAGATGATTATGCGATAGATTATCATGATTAGTATTATGTTGGATTACATGCTAGCTATAATTGTTTTTGTATGATTAAGGACTGGAAGGTATGATGTCGTAATACTCATATTTGAGAGGTTTACAATATCATGATCATCTTCCTGATGATTGATGTTATTTCAGCTAAATGATATATGTTATATGCACATGTACTTTGACATGTAATTGGACTGATGCGGGTATTGAGTATCGACTCCACTTGGATTCACAAGCCTGAGCATACTATTATTCTCCGATGCTGGTAATTGGAGGTAGTCATACAAGCCAAATGTTCCCTACCCTAGCCCACTGTATCTTATTAGTGTAGTGTTTTTGAGTTGATGTCATACCATCCGATTACCTAACGGTAATGTCCGGAGCATCTTTCAGCCATATGTTCGATGCACCTTTCAATTGTATGTGGTTTGCATGTATGTCTCATTGAGGTATTTTATCTTGGTTCTATTAATCGTTTATGTGGTTATATTTATATTTAATTGGTTGTCAGTGTTTTGACGTGGTTTCAATTATGACTTTTTACAGTGTTTAATTGATTGGATATTTGAATGGTTTTATCCATGAGGTTCTAAATGTCATTTTAATTGATTTTATTGATCATTCAAGAGAATGATACATTTCCTTTGGAAATTTTAAACGATATTAATCATCTGTTTTGTGAGCCCTCATAATTTTATTTAAATCCTATTTAGGGAGCTCATGTATTTTAATATAGGATTTAAATTATTATTTTATGTGTTATTGAGAATGTTGGATATTTAGTGGTTTTAAATTAATTAATTGGAGAGCTTTATTAGCTTGATTTTTAAAATGGCTTATTTCATTTTATTATTTTGGGAAAAATATAAAAGAGAAAGAGGTTTTATTTTGAAAAGGGGATTATTTTGGGAAGAGGAAGAAATTATTCTATTTTTGGGAAGAAATAAAAACCTTAAGTTTTGGACAGCAGAAGGGAAGGGGAGAAACATGGAGATTCTTTGGAGAGGAAAATTGTGGGCAGCTGTTTGTTGATTTCAACATGCCACAATCTCTTTGTTGTTCAATTTTGGAGTCTGATCATGCCTTATGTGCAGAGTTTTATCTCATTTCTATTTTGGGCAGCCTTGAGGTAATTTTTTGTAATTCTCTAATTTTATGTGGCTGGTAATTTGAGCATTCATTCATGTTTCTTGTATGGCTGGTATTTTTCTGATCTGGGTTATTTTTATTTTATGAAAATTGGAAGAACTCTATTTCATTTTTTGTATTGCTTGGAGTTTGAATGGTGATTGTTTTTAATTCAATTGATTCTCGTTACCCTCTTGATAAAAAATGAATTTAAGGGGTGGATTTCATGTAGAAATGTCAAGATCTCAACTGGGTCTTTGGCAGATTTGAAAATCTAGGCACTTTTATTTTCATGATTTTCTTGCCAATTTGCTAAAATGTTTTTCTTTTTTGCTCATAATCGTCATGCTAAAAATATAAACTAAAAGTGGATTCTATGTCCAAATTCTCTTATCTCAATCGGGTCTTCGACAGATTTTAATTCTGGGCACTTTCATTTTTGCCCAAATTTATGCCTGCTTGTAAAATGACATTTTTTATTTTTGCTCTTTTACCGCCTGTCAAAAATGTACAATAATATTGGAATCCATGTAGAAACCTCAAAATATGAACTGGGTCGTTGTCCGATTTCTAATTTGGGCACTTTGATTTTTCATGTTTTTTTCCAGCCATTCTTAAAACACATTTTTCTAAACAACACCTTATTCAAGGTCATAAAATTGAGAATTAGAGATGGAAACCATCTTGTAACATCGAAATATAAATTGGGTTGTTGCCCAAATTTAGATCTAGGCATTTTTTATTTTTTTGGGAATTTTCATGCCTCTTTCTCATGCATTTGAATAACAACTAAAACTATGTTTTGTGCCACTGCCACTTGGTAGATTCAATTTGATTTTAAAGTGATTTTGCAAGACAATTTAATGAAGTTTTTACCAATGTTATGATTTTTTCTTTTATGAGGTTAATGGCAAGTGCTTGAATGTATTTGATCTACTTGTGAGTGAAATTTGTTGTTTGAATGACTTCACAACAATGTTTGTTTGGTTGTGTTAAATGTTTTCAATGATGGTTTTAATGGGTTTTTTTTTCATTTTTTCATATTTGTTTTGGTTTTCCATTTGGTTAAATGAGATGGGGTAAAACTCTTATAATATAATGAGTCCTCATGCATGGCCTTGAGCACTTGTAAAGGCTAAGGATGCACTTGAGAAGGCTTATCTGTCTGCAAGGCATTGGGTTATCCATCTGCAGGGCATTGATTCAAGCATGAATGGGTCTCCTCATCCGATTTGTAGTCTTGCATCTTGCATCTCAATAGTTTTGAGTAGTACCTGACATGATAATGTATGAGTATCTCCATGTTGTGATATTTGTCTTATGGGTTGCATGATGTATTTGCTCTGTGTATGTTGAGAGTGTTGGCCATATGTTACCCTTGCCTGGTTATTTTCATTTGGGCCTTGTGACTACCTCTGAGCATGGTGGGGTGGTCTCTCTGGAGTCCATGTGGTAGGGAGGCATTGCCATCACCATTGGGGACCGACGTACAAGTTTTGGAGTACCGGTTGGAGTGGATCTCTCTCTCTTTCTCTCATATTTGTTTATCATACTATACTCATGTACATGATTTGCGTATATACCTTATTAGATATTGTATCATGTTCATGAAAATACTATGTTATTCATACCTTTCGATTTTAGCACATTGTACTCTCTTGAGATAAAGTAAACATGAATTTAATGAGAAGATATGTGATGTTTTATTTTGGTTTATGGGTTTCGGTGTTGGTATTAGAATCCCTTGTATTATGATGATAATCTTTATGGTTTTTCTTTCCTTAGTATTTTTGCAAAAATTAGATCTCTAAATGTGTTTTCCTTCATGCTATTGTCTGCTAAGGTTCTGGAGCACCAGAGCCTTTTTTTGTTGTCTTGTATGTTGCAGCAACAGGTTCCAGAGTAGTGAGCTCTGGAACTACAAAATCCAAAGCATCGATGCCCTTTGTCTGCTAACCAATGGACAGTAATAGGTTCCAGAGCAGAGAGCTCCAGAACTGCATGTTCTAGAGCCACAAGTTCTGGAGTAGAGCAACAAGTTTCAGAGCAAATTTTTGGAGGTGTTCGGTTTGCTCCTGTTTGAATTTTCTCTAGAAGGTGGATTAGCCCTCTCCTTTGGGATGTCCTTTAGGTCATATTTGGCCATGTTTTTTGTTGTTTTATCAAATCAATAATTAACTTTATGTGTATTTTATTCTTTATGTTTAAAAAAAAAAAATATCTTGTCCTCTTTTGCCTCTTAACCTTCAAGGTTGTGTAGCGGGATGTTACATCTAGTATCAGAGCCCATGTTCACACACTAGGAGCTCTGGCGTACATGAGCCTTCTATGTTATGTTGTGTTTGGCGTGTGTGGTGTGAGCTTGTTCTATTGTTTTCATAGTCTTGTTGATTTGACTTTATGCCTTAATATGGTGTTTAGGTCATCCTTGCGATGATCTATTTTGATGTGTTCCTTGTTTGTTTAGAACACCCCTAGAGGTAGAGCTAGAGGAAAGGTTAGAGCTAGAGCCCATTTTGTAGTACTAGGATCCCTACTTATGGTTGATACATGTTTGGTGTGTTGTGTGTGATGGATGGCAACAAGTGTTGTTGTTTTCCCACCCCCTTTCATGTCTTGTTGAGGAATGCTTTGTGAGGGCTAGATTGACCCTCGAGCCTACCAAGAAGTGTGTTTTGATTGGTCTCCTTATTGATGTGTGGCTCTTTCATTGTGTAAGGGTTGTGACCCTTGACTGGACCCTAAGTGTGGTTGTAGCCCATGTGGTTCTAGAGTTGCTTTTGCATGTTATATTCAGATTATAAATATGGTAATAGGAATGAATGATCATGTTGTTAGTTCATAGAGATTATTGCATGTTCTCTTATGATAGATGCAAAATTTTAAATGTATGTTGAAGTGATAATGTCACAAACCTTGTTTTGAGTAAAAAAAAATTATAATGATATTGCTCTATGTATGGGAAATAAATGTGGTTATCCTATGTGTGTAGTAAGGTGATTTACCACTTAATAATTATGAATGTGATATTTATATGGAATTGTTGATTTATTCCATGTGGCACTGTGATATATTGTATGTGATTAAAGTTGTGATTATAAAATCATGTTTGATGACATAATTGTCTTGAAAAGAGAAGATTGTATGGATGTTAGGAGTACATATTCTTGGAAGTTTGTATTGTTCTTGCATAATTAAGAAGTGGATAATTGTTTTATTTTGGTAAGAGGAAATTGGAAAATGTACTCCCTACTATGTGAACATCATGTATTAGTGCTCATTTTGAGTGTTGTGGATATCATGTGCCTGAATTATGTTCCATGCAATTGTGGTATAGGGTATCCATCCATGGATGATATGATTTTAGAAAGACAATCACATTGGTTATGAAAATAAATGTATTTATAGTATGTGATCTTTTGAAAAGTAATAGAATTTTTTATGTAATTGTACCCCTTGTAAATATGAGAAACCAGTAACTGTGCATTGGTTGAGTGTTGCAAATACCCCATACTTGCATTGTGTGCCATGGATGGTGATACTGTGTGCCCATCCATGAGGAATATGTTGTATTTTAGGTATGGCATTAACCATACCATTATATGTGATTGTATTTTGTCACCTGATTGAGGGCCAACCCACATGTGGTTGAAATTTATATATACATAAGAGTAGCCAAAATTTAGTTTCCTAGATTATCTTCTTTTGGTTCTCTAGTCCCTCGGTCCCTAAAGGGGTAGTAGCAACCACAAAATTCCTTGGGTGGAGTGTGTAGCATGTGCATATTGTGATGCATAGTAGTCTCAACTCAACTGATCCCAAGGAAATTACTCACTACTTCCCCTTATGATGGATCAAGGTACTTGATCCATATGTTGTAGCCTATTCCCCAGATTTGAGTACAACAGCATTGGTTTGTTAGTTTTATTTGGCTGCCTATAGAGGCATAGAGCTAGCACTAGCGAGTCAACCTCGTCTATATGAAAGGTGAGACTAGAGTATCCCCATATTGATATACTCATATATGCATTATATATATACCATATCTACACATGTTTCAACATGATACAATGGATACGATGCCACATGCATAGACATGTGAAGGTGCACTATTATATTGTCTTATGATAGCCTACTTGTGTGATGAGCTTAATGGGGCCTCATACACTTGTAGAGGGACACTCATGCTTTCTTTCGACAGTGTTTGGGTCTGTTATCATATGGGTATGTACTATCCATGTATACCTCTAGCTACCATGAGTACCTATGTGTGCCTTCTCCACAAGGTATCACTATGCAAGATGTGTTATGCGCGTGCCTACTTCCACAGAGCCAAAGACACATTGCCATGCGGCATACGACCAGTACGTGTCTTCTCAGGCTGGTGTATGGACATGCCGCACTAAGATGCGATGCGGGATGGGGCCAAGGTGCACATCCCATGCAGGCAACCAAGGAGTGTATGGGCCACTTGGCGAGTCCATGTCATGTGACGACGCGATGTGGGGTGTAGCCGAGGAGTACACCTCATGCCATGTGGTTGGTGTGCTCACTCCGCACCACATGAGGGGGCTATTGCGATAGTTAGATGTTGTTCCCTCCTTCCTCATTTGGTGGCTAGTATCTAGTCACAAAGTATTGTATAGTGCAATTTCAAAGATTGTGAACTTTCTCTATAGTTATTGATGATCTTTTACTGATTGTGAAGATCGACACTTTATTTATAATTGATTGTGATGGTTTAGCCCCACCTTGTGATCTTCATTTGTATGTAACTCTCGTAGTTACATTTAATTTAGTGTTGAAATTGTGTGCATTTCTCACCTTATTGTTGAAATTGAATCTTAATTTGATACTTATTTACGACCTTTTGTGGCTAAACTATTTTTCTACTTGTTGTTTTCAAATGTCGATCTTGTGTTGTGATGTGATTCATCATCAGGTATGGGAGAGCCAGACTCGATTAAGAGTATATGAGGAAATAGACGCAGGGAACCTTGAGGATGGGGGTATGTAAGGTTTTTATATAGCTAGGACCCACTACCCACCTATGTGTGATGAGCATTTCTTGGAGGCTAACCACCTTATATGGGTGATCCCACAAAATTGGTTTGCAATTTCTGAGACGAACTGATTTTTGCTGAAATCACATATTTTTAGAAAATATAATGATTTAAGCCTTTAAAATTTCCAATTGAAGAGGTTTTGATCAAACCACCTTAAATCAAACCCCCTTGGATAGAACTTCACTAGTTTTAAACCATATCTATAAATGAGTCTCCTTTACACCTATCAAAATGTTGATAAAAAATCACTTTTGATTTAACTTTTGGGGGATCAAATGAATTCATTTAAAATTTATTTCAAATGATTATGGTAGTCCATGAAATGAGCTACCATGAATATAATTTTAATATGTTTTGATTTTATTATGTATGTGGTTTTTTAGTTTTATTAAACATTGGTTTTCATCAAAAATCAATCTTTTTGTTTTGCGCATGTGGAAAAATAGAAAATTATCAAAAAAATAAAAAATAAAATATGTTCATGTTGGGTATTGATGTCCTTGATCCATTAATTTATTTTTCTGAATTTTGATACATACAAAAAAAGTGATGTTGTATACAGTCCGCCTATGTCTGAATTGCAATTGGTTTGACTTCAAAACTCTATTAAGGAAAAAAAATTAAATAAAAAACTATGAGACCAAATGAAAGTGCTAGATATCGTAGTTACAAATCTAAATTTGAAAAAATTAGAATTTTATCCTTCATACAAAAATAATTATGTTGTATATGGTGAACATCACTTTTTAAAAATGTTGTTTTCTAAAAAAAATATATTTAGAATCTACAGACAAAATGTGATGAGGCACTAGCTTGCATCATCTTCAAATTCCTCACGGTTTAGCCGCTATAGGTGCCCAAATGTGAAGATTTAGTTAAAAATAATAATTTCAGTGTCAAGTTTGACCAGAAATTGTAAACCACTATTGTGGGATCATCTATATACAAGAGATAGGTCATTGTGGTCTTGTTTGGATGGTCTCACTCTGTGTGTGTGGCCTAACACCATCAAGCCACTAAGTGTGATATATGGATTATGTGAGATGGATATTGGCTCTTGGCTCATGGATTATGTATCATGGATTAGCATGTTGCTTACCAGTGTCTAGATGAACCGTTGTGTAGCCTTGTGATATGATTCCTAGTGATGCAATTATCTATATTTGTATAAATTCATTTTTCATATTGGCTATGGTTTCATATGAAAAAGTTTAAAAGTTGGCTTATTGTGCTTTAGAAAGTGTAAATTGTTATATTTTGTTGAAAATGATGCCAAATGTGTTCTAATGTGTGGGATTGGAAGTGCGTGGAAAGCAAATATTATTGCAAACAATGATATTTTGGAAAGAAATTGAGTGCTTATGCATCTTCTTCACCCTATTCTTAGTGGAAATCAATGTGTATTTTAACCTATCTTTGAATGAAAGTGGATGTTAAAATAAAATCTTATTTTGAGAATTGGCATACATGTGATGTTAGCAAGATTAACCATGCTATTTTTATTTCATGTTGAGATTTTATAAGTAAGGAATATGTCAATATATTGATAATTATTCCTTGAAAGGTGAATGTTAAATGGATGTCCTTTCTATTTTGTTCAATGGTGAATGATGTATATTATATTTCTCATCTTTGGGATGAAGCACAATCTTTTAATGTTAATTTTTAGATGTTGAGGACTAATGTGTGACATGGATGCATATTGAGCTTACATGACTTCCAGAAGTAAGTCAAATCTTAGAGAGGGAGGATGTAACACCTCTCTAACTCCAGCCGGGGTAAGATGGTATTTTAATTTTTATTTAGCATTCAAAATTTTATCATAATGAGATTAAACATAGATGATTATGCGATATGTTATCATGATTAGTATTATGCTGGATTACATGTTAGTTATAATTGTTTTTGTCTGATTAAGGACTGGAAGGGATGATGTCGTAACACTCATATTCAAGAGACTTACGATATCATGACCATCTTCCTGATGATTGATGTTGCTTTAGCTATATGATATATGTTATATGCACATGTATTTTGACATGTAATTGGACTGATGTAGGTACTGAGTATCGACTCTGCTTGAATTCACAAGCCTGAGCATACTCCTATTCCTTTATGGTGGTAATTAGAGGTAGTCATACAAACCAAATTTCCCCTACCCTAGCCCACTGTATCTTATTAGTGTAGTGTTTCCGAGTTGATGTCATACCATCTGGTTACCTAACAGTAATGTTCGGAGCATCTTTCAGCGGTACGTCCGACGCACCTTTTGGTTGTATATGGTTTGCATGTATGTCTCATTGAGGTATTTTGTCTTGGTTTCGTTAATCGTTTATGTGGTTATATTTATATTTAATTGGTTGTTGGTGTCTTGACGTGGTTTCATTTATGAATTTTTATGGTGTTTAATTGATTGGATATTTAATGTTTTTATCTATGGGGGGTTTTACATATGTCATTTTAATTGATTTTATTGATCATTCAAGAGAATGATACATTTCAATTGGAAATTTTAAATGATTTTATTAATCTATTTTATGATCCCTCATAATTTTATTTAAATCCTATTTGGGGAGCTCGTGTATTTTAATATTGGATTTAAATTATTATTTTATGTGTTATTGAGAATGTTGAATATTTAGTGGTTTTAAATGAATTAATTGGAGAGTTTTATTAGCTTGATTATTAAAATGCCTTATTTCATTTTATTGTTTTGCGAAAAAATATAAAAGGGAAGGAGGTTTTATTTTGAAGAGGGGATTCTTTTGGAAAGAGGAAGAAATTACTCTATTTTTGGGAAAAAATAAAAACCCTAAGTTTTGGACAATAGAAGGGAAGGGGAGAAACATGGAGATTCTTTGGAGAGGAAAATTGTGGGCAGTTGTTTGTTGATTTCAACATGCCGCAATCTCTTTGTTATTCGATTTTGGAGTTTGATCGTGCCTTATGTGCAGAGTTTTCTCTCATTTCTATTTTGGGCAGCCTTGAGGTACTTTTTTGTTATTCTCCAATTTTATGTGGCTGGTAATTTGAGCATTCATTCATGTTTTTCATATGGTTGGTATTTTTCTGATCTGGGTTATTTTTATTTTATGAAAATTGGAGGAACTCTATTTCATTTTTTTGTATTGCTTGGAGTTTGAATGGCAATTGTTTTAAATTCAATTGTTTCTCATTACCCTTTTGATAAAAAATGAATTTAAGGGGTGGATTTCATGTAGAAATGTCAAGATCTCGACTAGGTCTTTGGCAGATTTAAAAATCTAGGCACTTTTATTTTCATGATATTCTTGCCAATTTGTTAAAACATTTTTCTTTGCTGCTCATAATCTGCATGCTAAAAATGTAAACTAAAAGTGGATTCCATGACCAAATTCCCTTATCTCAATTGGGTTTTTGACAGATTTTAATTCTAGGCACATTCACTTTTGCCCAAATTTATGCCTACTTGTAAAATGATGTTTTTCATTTCTTCTCTTTTATCACCTATCAAAAATGTAAATTAGTATTGGATTCCATGTAGAAACGTCAAAATATGAACTGGGTCATTGTCTGATTTTTAATCCGATCACTTTGATTTTTCATGTTTTTGCCCAACCATTCTTAAAACGCGTTTTTCTAAACACCACCTTATTCAAGGTCATAAAATTGAAAATTAAAGATGGAAACCATCTTGTAACATCGAGATCTAAACTAGGTTGTTGCCTAGTTTTAGATTTGGGCATTTTTATTTTTTTGGGAATTTTCATGCCTCTTTCTCATGCATTTGAATAACAACTAAAACTATGTTTTGTGCCACTGCCACTTGGTAGATTTAATTTGATTTTAAAGTGATTTTGTAGGACAATTTAATGAATTTTTTACCAATGTTATGATTGTTTCCTTTATGAGGTTAATGGTGAGTGCTTGAATGTATTTGATCTACTTGTGAGTGAAATCCATTGTTTGAATGACTTCACAACAATGTTTGTTTGGCTGTGTTAAATGTTTTCAATGATGGTTTTAATGGGTTTTTTTTTTCATTTTTTCATATTTTTTTTGGTTCTCCATTTGGTTAAATGAGATGGGGTAAAAATCTTGTAATATAATGAGTCCTCGTGCATGGCCTTGAGCACTTGTAAAGGCTAAGGATGCACTTGAGAAGGCCTATCCATCTGTGAGGCGTTGAGTTATCCATCTGTAGGGCATTGATTCGAGCATGAATGGGTCTCCTCATCCAATCCGTGGTCTTGCATCTTGTATCTCAGTAGTCTTGAGTAGTGCCTCACATGATAATGTATGAGTATCTCCATGTGATATTTGCCTTATGGGCTACATGATGTATTTGTTATGTGTCTGTTGAGAGTGTTGGCCATATGTTACCCTTGCTTGGTTATTTCTGTTTGGGCCTTGTGACTACCTCTGAGCATGGTGGGGTGGTCTCTCTGGAGTCCATGTGGTAGGGAGGCATTTCCACCGCCATTGGGGACCGTCATACAGGTTTTGGAGTACCGGTTGGAGTGGATCTCTCTCTCTTTCTCTCGTATTTTTTTATCATATTATACTCATGTACATGCCTTGTGTATATATCTTATTAGATATTGTATCGTGTTCATGAAAATACTATTGTATTCATACCTTTTTTATTTCTGCACATTGTATTCTCTTGAGAGAAAGTAAACATGAATTTAAAGAAAAGATGTGTGATGTTTTATTTTGGTTTACAGGTTCTGGTGTTGGTATCGGAATCCATTGTATTATGATGATAATCCTTATGGTTTTTCTTTCCTTAATATTCTTGCAAAAATTAGATCTCTAAATATGTTTCCCTTCATGCTATTGTCTGCTAAGGTTCCGAAGCACCGAAGCTTTCTGTTGTTGTCTTGTATGTTGCAACAACATGTTTTGGAGCAGCGAGCTTTGGAACTACAAGTTCAAGAGCACTGATGCCCTTTGTCTGCTAACTAGTGGACAGTAATAGGTGCTGGAGCAGAGAGTTCTGAAACCGCACGTTCCGAAGCCACAGGTTCCGAAGCAGAGCAACAAGTTCTAGAGAAATTTTTTGGAGCTGTCCAGTTTGCTCTTGCTTGAATTTTATCTCGAAGGTGGATTAGCCCTCTCCTTTGGGATGTCTTTTAGGTGATATTTGGCCATGTTTGTTGTTGTTTTATCAAATCAGTAATTAACTTTATGTGTATGTTATTCTTTATGTTTAAAAAAAAAAAATTATGGCTCTTAACTTTCAGGATTGCACAGCAGGATGTTACATATTATATTATAGTATAGTATAGTGTAGTATAATATTATAGTATAATATAGTATTATGTTATACTATAATATAATATTATACTATAATATTATAATATTATAATATTAAATAATATAAATATTATATTATATTACAAAAGAAAAGAGTATACAATATGTAAATATTGTACAAATGTTGTCATGAAGAAAGGATTGACACAAAAATGTTAATCTTTGTGAAATAAAATAGGACACTCATGTGACAAGCTTTCAAGGCCAAGATGGTGTTAGATAAAACAGTTGAAACCTTTATTCTACATCATAAAATAAACCTATTTTTTTCCAAAATTCTTGAGAAAACATGTCATATTATCAAGTGAAGAGCAGTTAAGCACTAGTAAAATTTGGCAAATAAATGACTACATGAGAACACTTTTAGTCACAACTAAAGATGACTAAATTTTACTCATTTTATGTGACATGAACTATAAATTACTAAAATGACTAATTTGATTATCGAGTAAATCATATAACTAAATAATTAGCGACAAATAAAAATAGACAATATGATATTAAAGTGGATAATTAAAAAAAAAAAAAAATTGAGGGAATGGATTGTATTATAATATAATATTATAGTATAGTATAATATAATATTATAGTATATTATATTATTATATTATAGTATGATATAATATAATATTATACTATACTATATAATAATGTAATATAATATAATATAATATAATATAATATAATATTATAATATAATATAATATAATGTTATATAATATTATATTTTATTATAATATAAAATAATATTATATTATATGATAATATAATATAATATAATGAGCACATTTAGGTTTTTACATTACCTATTTTTTTAGCTATTTTTTGGTGCATTCCCTATCGCTATTGGTTTCGGCTCCTCCAAACTCTTCTTCTTTGGTATTCACTTTGGTTTTGACTCCTCCAAAATCCTCCTCACTGGCATTCACTCTTTTGTTTTGTCTCACACATACGATACGTGATTAGGGTTTATGGCCAAGAATGAGCGATTAGAGTTTATTTTTCCTGCTTTATTTTATTTCGAAATGGAATCCAAAATAAATAAATTAGAATACATAATGTTGTGCTTATCTTGCACAATAAATATTATTTAATATATTATAATATTATTAATATTATAATATTATATTATATTATTCTATTATATAATATTATTAATATTATAATATTATATTATATAATAATATAATATTAATAATATTACAATAAATTGTAAAAATGATGTTCAAAAGAGGTATTTTTTGAGAACCAAGAGCCTCATATTGGATGAAAAGTCCTCACTGTAGTTGTAAGTACATTGTGATGGGCCTAGTGGTTGAGATATTGACTTCATCAAGATGATGCACAACAAAGGGGACTACTTTCTTGTCAAAATAATATTATATGCTTGGAACATAGAAAAGGTGGTCTAAGAAGCAAATGATAGGGGACAAAAGTTAAGAAGACTATGAAGAGTATGGTTTTCATATAATTATGCTATAGTCAAGGGTTTGTATGCATAGAATGTTGAAAATTAAAATAAAGAAAAGAATATACAATATGTAAATATTATACAAGTGTTGTCATGAAGAAAGGATCGACTCAAAAATGTTAATCTTTGTGAAATAAAATAGGGCATTCATGTGACAAGCTTTCAAGGCCGAGATGGTGATAGATAAAACAGTTGAAACCTTTATTCCACGCCATAAAATAAACCTATTATTTTTCAAAATTCTTGAGAAAACATGTCCTATTATCAAGTGAAGAGTAGTTAAGCACTAGTAAAATTTGGCAAATAAATGACTACATGATGAACACTTTTAGTCACAACTAAAGATGCCTAAATTTTACTCATTTTTTGCAACATGCAACTATTAATTACTACAAAATGACTATTTTGATCATCGGGTAAATAACACAACTAAATAATTAGTCACATAAATAAAAATTAGACAATATGATATTAAAGTGGATAATTAAAAAAAAACAAATTAAAATGAGTGAGTGGGTTGTATTATAATATAATTGTAACACCCCTCTATTTTGCTTTCTGGATTGGATAGTGTTTCCTTGTTTTGCGTTGATTTATGTTTCTGGATAATCTGATACTTTATCTTGCTTGTGTATTTGGTTGCTATTCTTTGAGCGATAGACTATTTTATGTGATGTGACTTGATTTATCTGATGCTTTAGTTTACATGCTTTAATTGATGTAATGATGATGTTAGTTGATATAACATGTTAGTGTATATGAGATTATTGAATAAGATGTAAATGTCAGTTTTGATGAGTGTATTGGTGAAGGGGACGGTTTCGCATCACTCACTTGCGAGCGCCCTACGAATCCGTGATTTCTTCTTCACGGTGTGTATTATATACTATATGATGTTGTTGACTTGGTTTCAGGTTGCAAGTACATGACATCGACTCCACCTGGTTTCACAGGTTTGAGTGTTTCGATCCAATGGTTAAGTTGAATGGGAGATAGTAGCTAGGTAACATGTGTCAAGTCTATGCCCTAGCCTTAGTGTGTCATCAGTTTCGTTTGTTGAGTCAGTTGTGTGTCGAGTCATTGTTTGTCTTGCTTTAATGTTATTTGATTCGGAAGGGATTCTTGTTTGGAAATTGATATTTTGTATAATTGCATTAAATCATGTTGATGGTTATTTAATTTAAATTATGCAATGTGGATAAAAGTTTATATTTAAATTAATTAATTATATTAATTTATTTAATTGATTAAATTTAATCCAAGGGGTTGAATTTAGTTATTAAATAGTTAAATTAATTAATTAAATGTGATGCAAGAAAATTAAAAGAAATAAAAGAATTTAAATTCATTATGGAATTGTATTTCATTTAGTAGGAATTTAATTATTTTGGAATTTCATTTCAATTAAGTTGGAATTAAATTAGAAATTGAAATTGGATTTTAAAAGCAAAGTTGGTTTTCAATTTTGGAGTTAATTAATATTTAGATATTTTAAGTTTCAGATTTGCATGCAAAATCAGATTTGGATGTCCAAGATATTTTCAATTAGGCCTGCATGTGTGAGTTTAATTAGGAATTAAGAGTTGGTTGCAAAATTCACTCTGAGAGAGAATTTTGAAGAGGGAAAAACTTCTTTTGGTGTGAGAGGATAATTTTGGAAAAATTGCACAGAGGAGGGTTTCACGAAATTCTTGGCTATATATTTATTTGGAGTTATTCTGGAAATGTTTTTGGTGTTTGTGGATTGTTTTCTTGGTTGGAATCATTGGATTGTTGGTTAGAACTGGAGAAGCTTTGGAGGAAGCTCTGCATCAAAATTTTCATTACCTGTAGCTTCTTGGATCAGGTTTTCTTCTTTGTTTATGTTTTGTTCTTTGAATGCTTTCAAAATTGTAGTGATTAATTAATTTGTTGTTAAATCTATTGAGAAAACGAATTTGTGAATAGAAGAAAGAAATTAATTAATTAAATTTATTTGAGGAAATGGATTGTTTTGTTGTTTAAAGAATTTAAACCTCTATGAAATTCGGTTTTTCTGAAAAAGTTTTACAATTTCATCTGCAGATGAATATTTTTCACATAATTTCTTCAATTTATTTATTGTTGAAATTCATTTATATATATATATATATTATATATACATATATATATATATATATATGTTTATGTATATATAATATATATATAATTTTCATATATTAAAATATACTGGTTTAAAATCAATTTTGCCATCCGTACGACAGACGAAATTCTTAACTTTGAAGAGGGGTTTTCATTTATTAATTAATGCATTGGTTTATGCAAATTTTGTGTTCGCTGTATTTCCGTTTTCGGCTATGGGCGAAACCCTTGTTGGGTGCGGGTAGGTATGGGGAGGACCTACCTCCCCACAACCACCCCCATATGGGAGTGGTTGTGTGGAGGGAGACCCCCTCCACCGCCTTCCCTCACTGCGTGCATGAGAGCTCGAGGGTAGTGGTAGATATATAGCCATGGCCCCGCTCTCTCCCTTTCTTGTGTTCTAAAAAAAAATGCATAACCTTTATTTTATTCGGGCATGCGAACTGTACATTGGGCGGAATTTATTAAGTTTCATCCACCCCTCCCCAATGTAAATACATTTGGGGTTAATTTAATTCACCCAATCAAAACAAAACAACAATGCTTGTAGATTCGCTTGCCTCTCTTGTAGTCGAATTCGATTTCAATTATAATGGAAATTCTATTATATTTTGAAATCTGGATGTTAATCTAATTTGTGTGGGGTATAATATATAATATATATGTTTAAACATAATTTATATAAATGGTGTAAATATATTTATATTGTATATATGTGGTATATGGTTATTGCATATTATTTCAATATGACTAATTTGGTAAAATAAAATATTTATATACCTGGAAATTAATAAAGTTTTATTTTGTTTTCAATAAAACAACTTGATAGTTTTGTGTAAGATAGAAGTTATATTTAAATGTATATTTAGGATTAAATATATCAATATGTAATGAATGTATATATTGTGCGAGCACATATATACTATTATGTATTTAATATCAAATCCTATTTTAATAGGTGTATACCATTTAGTATTGTTGGAGATTTATATTGGAACTGTTTTGTATGCATAATTCAATTTGATAGAAAAAAGATATATTAATTAAATTGATTAAATTATATGAGTTAGTTGGAAAATGAAAGAAATTCAATTAGAAGAGTACTTATGTTGGTTTTGAAAGTAAACATTGAATCTGATTTAAATTATTTAAAATTTGTATTTCTTATTTTTGTAAATTAAAGACACTTGTTTAATCATTTCAATTGTTTTGAAAGGGCAAAAGTTTTATATCATTGTGATTGGAATATGAAAGAGATATGGGTTTAGTATATCCAAAACTAGTAATTTTCTCGTGATTTCCTTAGATGGTTTATTTTCTTTGTATTTCGTAATGAGAAGTGAGTCTAATTGTTTTAGATTTTTAATAATGGAAGAGGTAAAAGGGGTATATGAGAATTTGAGTTAACCCTGTTATCATGCTTTGGACTTTGTCAATGTTACCTATTGAATAAATATGGATTGAGGAAATCCAAATATTAGACTTGATTAATGTCTTGAATGCTTTTGTAGCTATGTCATCATGTCGCATTTTGGAATATGGGATTATGTGTTAGTCCAAATTTGTAAGTCTTCCAGATAATCTTAGAGGATCTAAGAGGGTTGTCAATTATTTATGTCAACCAGTTATTTTTCCCTTGGGTAGTGCATGGTGTCTTTCAGTATTTACCCGGTTTCCACGAACGGGGATGTTTTGTACCTCCTGTGAAAGGAGTGGACTATGTGTTTGTTGCCTCCAAAATGTTTGGAGTGAGTTCTATTATTTGTTTCCTCCTAGAATTGGAGTGGTGGTTTAATCCAGTTTGTATGCACTTGGGTTTCCCCTAGTGATTGGTTTGTGAGTGTGTTGTCCATTAGAAGAGTGGCTTTTGTTAGGCACCAGAGCCCAAAGAGGTAAATTGGGTAACCTTTAGAAGTTATTTAAACAAGTGATAATTAAAGTAATACTTAGAAGATTGGGACTAACTTCTCACTAATCAAGATAATTTTACCTCACTCATAGACACAAGGGCTTGTTTAGACTTGGGATGAGTGGGAAGGCTTGGAATGGAAAGATCAACTATCTTGTCCATACGAGAGGTAGTTGATTCTACATGAGTGAGTATGAAGGTCGGGATTCGATTGAGGTTGCCAGGATTATCATGGCCGGAGCCTATGAAGGATGCACAGAGGAGATCTTATGACTACTATGCCATGACACTCTATCTAGGACAACTATTGTTTATTGTTATATGTGTATGGTTCTTTGAACATACTTGATCTATTTTATGTCTGGAAGCAATGTGATCTATGTCAGTGATGTGAATGTTGTACGTGTGTTGTACTTGTTTATTGTATTTATTTGGTTATGTCAGTATGAGTCTACCTTTGGATAGTGGCTATAGATTCTTTTTCCATGTTAATTTGTTACTATCTCCTAGCATGGGGGGTGGGCCTTCGGGTACCACTTGGTTGGGTGGAACATGAACCAAAACTATTGGCTCCCCCTTGATCTTCAGTACTTGGTGGCGAGACATCCAGATGGACAGCTCACGATTCTTGTTGTAATTTCTTGCATTGTAATATTTTAGATTGTATAAGTTATTTTATCCCTCTTATGTTATGAGGTGGAATTATGTAATTGTAACACATCTATTCTATTGCCTCATTCTGGGAATGAGTGATGTAACTATTGGAGTAAATTGATTATGAGATTGCATCTTGGATGATTATCTTATTATGTCATGTGGTATCCTTATGATGTATGATGTTTATTTCATAAAGTATATAATGCTATGGTTATATGCAATATGTATGTGTGGGTATAAGTAATCCTAATCTTGTAGCCTTAGAGGCTGTTGTTAATTAGTAAGTGAATGTGTATGTTAAATGCACTTTAATAAAAAAAAATTAGTACGCTTTAGTAGTGAATTGAAACTTCCTCTAGGGTTGTGTGGCGGGGCTTTACAATAATATAATATAATAATAATATATCATATTAAAATACAATATATTATATTGATCGGGTAGACTTCTCTACATTTTTTTGGCTGTTTTTGCTTTTTCGGCTTACTTCTCTCTTTTCGGGCAAGTCTTTCCGGTGACGACTGTGAAAGGTGGCGAACCACGAGGAAGGACAATGATGCTTTCCCAGCATCAACGAGGGTTCAGGTGTGTCTATTCCTTGCTTCTTTAATTCTAAATTTATGATGGAGACATCTCCTTCTCCCCTCTGTCGCTCAACAGAGGCCGTACCCCCCAGCTCCCCCTCGATTTTAGCTAGGGATTCCAAGGTCTTAGATATGCTTAGATTAGTTGCCTTCACCAAACCTAGACCCAAGTCATTCTCAGAGGCAGTGGCCAACTTTGGCATCGCCATTGACGTGAGCGCGAGGTTTAACTTGTCGAATGCCCATGGCGCCTGCAAAACCAGTAAGAAAACTGGGGATGTTCCCCCACCCATCTCCGTTTCTCCCAATCCTGAAATGCTAATTGAAATTGGGAAAGAAAAACTAGGTTAAGGAATTTAGCTATTTTCTTCTCGGCTATTGAAATAGATACATGCCCTCCTAGAAAATTTCTTGATGACTGGTTCCATAACTACTAGAACTTAAAACTTGGTCTCCATATTTTGTTCTACTAGCAAATTTAGAAAGGTTTATATGTGATTTTTTTTTTTTTTGCAAATCAGGAATCCCAAACTGAAGTGCTTAAAAAAAAGTACTGGATCGTTGGGTCTACCTCCTTCCAAGCCTTGGCTTGGTCTCCTGAGGCCATTCTTGAAGAATTTATTGCCCTCTTTGCCCCATGGTGGATATTAGTTAAGCAAATCCCGCCTTTCCTCTGGAGATTCATTCCCCAACTGATTGAACCACTCGGTAAGGTCATCTGAATGGATGACACTGTTAGGTTGGTTCCTCATATGGATGCCAGGATACTTGTCTCCCTATTTCCTGGAAAATAAATTCATGAACATTAACATTAATATAGTTGAGGATAATTATTCCTGCCCCATTGAAATTCTTGGAGGTTTGAATGGCTACTTCTTATGTAGGAGAGAGGGGCATCTAAAGAGGGAATGCCCCATTATCAATAAGAAACCCTTGCCAGCTAAACCATCGACACACCTAAGCCTCATTGCTCCTGCTAACCCCAATTCAGAACCCTCAGTGGTCAAATCTGCTCACTCTACCGAAACTCTCAATCCCTTTCTCGTCATGGCCTCCAGCTCCCCATCCTTCCCTACTGCCCCTCCCCCTCTCTCGCCCCCGATTGTCTCCCTATCCCCCCAAATTGAGGCTCAAAATTAAGGTTTCCAAACCATTACCAAAACTTCCAATAAGCGCAGGTGGAGAACCAATAAATAGATCAACTCCTCCGCTGGGGTCTCCCAATCCTTAGACCTCCCTCCCATCTCTGTCATGGACAACCCTATCCTAACTGCTTCTCAGGAATTTCATGTCAACTCCCCACCGTCAAGCTCATGCAATGAGGACCATTCTAGCAATTACAATGGCTCAACCCCCCCACAGAATTTCCCTCACAAGATGTTCAGAGAACTAGGTGATGATTATCTTTTGGAGATCATCCCGGCCCATAACCGCACCACTAATCCTGCTAATCTCTGCCCCAACTAGTCAATGGAAGTGGATATCCTCTCCCCCCATGAATCTAAGAATGATGATGAATTCATCAGGAATCTCCCCTCATCTAAATGACAGGGAAGACCTTTGGGTTCCAAAAATTAAAATCCCTCCAAGAAAAAATAAGGGAATACCCCTCCTACTGCTAAAACCCCAATCTTGGGATCGACAAACCAATGCTCTCCCCCCCTGAATGTTTCCTCATGAACTGCATCTCATGGAACATAAGGGGGCTTGAATCCCCAGACAGGAAATTTTTCATTAAGCGTTTCTTAAATAACTCTATGGATTTCTTAATGTTGCAAGAAATTAAAGCTACTGGATTTGTTCTTGAATCCAACCTTAATTTCCTTTGGAAGGATGCTATCAAATTCCATACCAATCACCCTAGGGGAAGGGGAGGGGTTGCTCTGCTGGTTAACCCGAGATGGGAGAAGTCTATCATAGGTAATGGGATCTCCCCTTGTAACAGATTCGTCTGAATCTGTAATACCCCTTCATTTTGCTTCTCGTTCAGTTTGCTTTATGTTATGTGTGGTTGTAATTACTTTGATACTGGATACATTTTGTTATGATGTTTTGTTCACTACTATTGAGCGACAACTATTATTGTGTGATGTGTTGATCTAATTATTGTTTCATATGCATTATAGATTAATGATGTTGTAGAGTTAGCATGAGATGTTATTATGAGACTATTGGAATTATGATGGAAGTGTTAGTTTCGATGAGTGTATTGGTGAAGAAGATGGGTTCGCATCACTCGCTTGTGAGCGCCCTATGAATCCGTTATTCCTCCTTCATGGTGTGTATTATATGCTAGATATATTGTATGATGTTTACCTGGTTGCAGGATTGCAGGTACATGACATCGACTCCACCTGGTTTCACAGGTTTGAGCATGTCGATCCAACGGTTAAGTTGAATGGGAGATAGTATCTAGGTAACTTGTTTCAAGTCTACACCCTAGCCATAGTGTGTTGTCAGTTGTGTGTGTCGAGTTGTTCATTGTCTTGTTTTAATCTTATTTGATTATGAAGGATTCTTGATTTGGAAATAGATATTTAGAATAATTGCATTTAAATCACATTGATGGTTATTTAATTTAAATAATGTAATGTGGATAAAAGTTTATATTTAAATTAATTAATTATATTTAATTTAATTAATCAATTAAATTTAATCCAAGGGGGTTGAATTTAGTGATTAAATAATTTAATTAATTAATTAAACGTGATGCAAGAAAATGAAAGGAAATAGAAGAATTAAAATTAATTTTAGAATTTAATTTCAACGTGTGGGAATTAAATTAGAAATTGTAATTAAATGTTTATTTGGGAAATGAGTTTCAACTTTGGAAATTAATTTATTATTTGAAATTGCATTTTAAATTGAAAGTGGGCTTTCAAAAATTGAAATTGAAATTAATATCTAATTTGCATGCAATGTGAATTAGGGTTGTAAAAATTGAAATTGGAATTGAAATTGAAATTAATATCTAATTTGCATGCAATGTGAATTAGGGTTGTATTAGGTATTTTTGATTTATAAAGAATTCATGTTTTAATTTGGGGGCATAAAATTTTTTAGAAAAAAATGCATTTTTACAGCAGAGAAGAAATTTTGGAAGTTTTGCACCAAGAAGGGTTTGAAGAGAGATTTGATTATAGAATTGATTGGAGGAAAGATTGTTTGTATTGGTTGGGTTTTGGATTGGATTCGTTGGAGGATTCAAGGAAATACATAAAATCTTTGGAAGAGGCTTGCATCAGAAATTCATCTTTCCTATAGCTTCTTGAGCCAGGTTTTCTTCTCTGTTTTTATTGTTCTTGATTGTTTTTAAAATAGTACTGATTAAAGATTTGTTTGTTAAATCTGTTTTAGAAAATAAATTTGTTGTTAGAAGAAAAGAATCAAATAAATTTGTAGCTTGTGTTTTGTGAAAATTCTTGAGTGAAAATTGTGAAAACTTCAGTTGAATTTAATTTGTTTGAGGAAATCGATTATTTTGTTTTGGATTCAAACATAGAGATTGAGCAATGTTTTTAGAAAATGAAACCCTCTGTTTATTATTAAAAATCGGATTTTAAAATCTGCAGGGTAGTTATATTTTTCATGCTAAAATGGTCTGGTTGTGTCGCATATAACTCCACTTACACAAATTGAGTTGTCAGAAAATTTAAAGGGTTTTTGCACCTTGGCATTTTCTTACCCCTGTAAAAAAATCGTAAATACCCAGATCGTAGTTTTTGAGTTATGCTTGAAACACAAGACTGTTGTTAAGTTATTTTCTCATGGCTACTCTGATAATAAAATAATAATAAATTGATATTTATAAATATGAATATTTTATGTATTGTTATTATAATATTAAAATATTATTTAATAATATTTTATATTATAATTTATAATATTAAAGTATTATATTTATTTATATTATTTTAAATAAAATTTGTATATTAGAGTAGTGGAAATACAATTATAAACGTATGGGGAAATTATTGTTTATTCTAAAATGGCATGTTAAAGTTTAATTGAAGGAGTTAAATATCTTATTTAAAGAATGCATAATTTAAGATTTAATTGTGAAATTTAAATTCATGTGTAAAAGGTCTAATTATTAATTTGATTTAAATGGAAAAATATATATATATGATATTGGGTTATAGTCCAAATATTGATCTTATTTTAACACAATAAGTTAGGGAAGAGACCAAATGTTAATTTGATTAATTTTATAATGATTTAATTTGCAAGGGCAATTGGTTATTTAATTTAAAGCAAAATGTTTTGAGTTATAATTGAAAATACTTATTTTGTTAAGAGCAATTAGAGAATTAAATATTAGTGTAATTCCTCCCTTATCTGAAAAGATGAATTCTTAATTCAGTTTTATCAATATGATGAATTACATAATGAATTGTAGAAATTAGAAGAGTTAGTTGTGTATCTGAAAGAAATATTTTTATTGGAACTGATTAGTATGCATAATTCAGTTTAATAGGAAAAAGGTATTTTATATTAAATAATTAAATCATTTGAGTTAGTTGGAAAATGAAAGGAATCCAGTTAATAGAGAACTGATGTTAGTTTTAGAAGTAAACATTGAAATTGATTTAAATTGTTTAAATTAGTATTTCTTGTATTTGTAGATTGAAGATACTTGTTTAATTATTTCAATTAAGTTGAAAGAGCAAAAGTTTTATATTATTGGGAATAGGGATTTTAAAGGATAAAATTAGAATTCGTGGTATATATTTTGGATAGAAAATATGAATATAATATTTACAATAGTTTATGTTGTATTAGACATAAATTTAGGAACTAATTATATTGGAAAAGGCAAATATTTGTTTTGTTTCATTTATTTCCATAGAGCAACTTTAATCGTTGTAATTGGAATATTAAAGAATATATATAATTAAGTTATTAATATATATATTTGGTGTATACATAATATGGAACATAAATATACATATATTAAGTGTAAATTCATTATCGTATTTCATTTTAATAAGAAGCATGCAATATATTATTGAATAGAGATTTAAAAATGGTTTGATTAGTGTATATGGGAAAATGGATAGAGAAACAAAATTTTATGATATTAAAGGGATTGAATGTTTTAAATAGAAAATTGAATGAGATGTAAGATTTGGTTAGGAAATGGAAAGAGTTTACTTGCATGGATTTGTGTCAATTTAAAGGTAAATTAAGAAGTTGTTTATATTGATGAGGCAAATGGCTATTTTAATTTATTATATTTCAAGTAGAGCAATTAATTTATTGTGAATGAAATATGAAGGAGATATGGATTTAGTATATCCAAAAATAGTAATGCTCTTGTGATTGCCTTCTAGTTCTCTATATTTCATAAGGGGATGTAAGTTCAAATTGTTTAAGATTTCTTATAATGGAAATAGAAATATGGGTATATGATTATTTGAGTTAACCATGTAAGTGTGTCTTTGACCTTGTTAGTGTTACCTATTGAATGAATATGGATTTAGGAAATCCAAATATTAGATTTGATTTATAACTTGAATGCTTTTGTTGCTATGAAGTCAAGTTGCATTGTGGGTTTTGGGATCTAGTGTTAGTCCTAAATTATAAGTCTTCTAGAAGAACTTAGAGGATAAGGGTTGTTGAATCTTTACGCCATCCAGTTGTTTTCCCTTGGGTAGTGCATGGCGTCCTTTCAATTTTACCCAGTTTTTATGAACGGGGATGTTTTGTACCTCCTATGAAAGGAGTGGACTATGTGTTGTTGCCTCTAAGATGTTTGGAGTGTGTTTTATTATTTGTATCCTCCTAGAGTTGGAATGGTTATGTTTTCTAATTTGTGTGCACTTGAGATTCCCTTGGTGATTGGTATTTGTATACGTGTATGGTTCTCTGAACATACTTGGTCTATTTTATGTCTAAAAGCAATGTCAGTGATTTTGGAGTTGTACTTGATTTGTACTTGTATGGTGATTGAGTTGTACTTGTTAGTTCATTTGCTTGGTTATATCAGTATGAGTCAGTATGAGTCTACCTTTGGTTAGTGATTGTAGATCTTTGTCCATGTTATGTGGTTACTATCTCCTAGCATGGGGGGTGGGCCTTCGGGTATCATATGGCTGGGTGGAACATGTACCAAAACCGTTGGGTCCCCCTTGATCTTTAGTTCATGGAGGCAATACATCCAGATGGATAGCTCACGGTTCTATTGTATTTTCTTGCATTGTAATATTTTAGATTGTATAAATTATTTTAACCCTCTTATGTTTATGAGGTGAGATTATGTAATTGTTATACTTTTGTACTATTGCCTCATTCTAAGAAAGAGTGATGTAACTATTGGATTAAGTTAATGTTTATGAGATTGTATCTTGGATGTTCATCTTATTATGTTATGTGGTATTTTAATGATGTATGATAGTTATTTCATAAAGTATTTGTTGCTATGGTTATGTAAGATGTATGTGTGGGTTTTAAGTAATACCAACCTTGTAGCCTTAGAGGTTGTTGTTAATTAGCAAGTGAATGTGTATGTTATTGCATTTTATAAAAAAAAATTGGTTCACTTAAGTCATAAATTACAACTTCCTTTAGGGTTACTTGGTAGGGCATTACAGGATCACTATCAACCACAATAACAATGTCTTTAGATTATGCTCAATTTATGCTTCAAATGACTATACGGAGAGAATGAACCTATGGGACTGGTTGGCTACTCTCCCTAACATCCCTTGGTTCATGGGAGGGGACTTCAACATGATTGAATCCTAGGAAGATAAAGTTGGTGGTAATCCGTATGCCTAGAAAGACCCTAAAACATTCCACTGGAATAAAATGAAAAATAAAAAAAATCTCTTTGACCCGTTAACCGGAAGTAAAGACATGAATCCAGGCATATGGCATACCTGGTGCAACCTTCAATAAGGTCCTTCTAGAATATACTCTAGACCAGACCGATTCTATGCTAATAACAATTTCTTCTCTGTCTTACCGGATAATCTTGGTAACTCTATCCTCGTCACCCCAACTCCCCTCTCTGATCATCACCCTATCTCCATCTGTTTTAAAACCAACACCTCCCTTGTGATCACCAAAGCCTCCAATCCCAAGTTTTTCCTTAACACTAGCATTCTCAAGGATGAGGACACTCTTGCTGCAATTCATATCATTGGCCTCATCAATAAGAACAGTCTCCCTTCCATCTCTCACACTGAGAGATGGAACATGAACATTCTTGCCCGGCAGAACCTTTTAAAAACCTTAGGCCAAAAAAGAGCCAAAGACTATAGATTCACCCAAAAAAAGCTCTCCTTTGACCTTCAAAGAGTTGAGGCTAACATCCAAGCCAACCCCTCTGACTTTGGTCTCATCTCCCCTGTGCTTATGACTAAAGAAGCCCTTAGACAGCACTAGTAGGTTAAAATTAGAGGAGCCAAAATTAGGTCCCGTGCTCACTAGCTCTTGGTTGGGGATAGGGGCTCAAAATTCTTCTTCAACCTTCTTAAGCACAAGCACTCCAATGAAAATATTGAGAGAATTATTGTTAACAATCAATAAATTACTAACCTTGACAGTATCAAGAAAGCCTTTGTGGACTTTTATAAGGATCTCTTTACCTCTGAAGACTCGATGGAGGCTACCTCCCTTAGCAATCAATGCAGAACTCTTATCCCTAATAGAATCTCCTTTGTGGATGCTGACCTGCTATCTAAAGACATTTTCCTAGAGGAAATTAACAAGGCCATTAACTCCCTTTACAATGAAAAGGCCCCTGGGCCCGATGGTCTCCCTGTGGAGTTTTACAAGGCAAACTCAGGCTGGATCTGCAAAGATCTTCTTGAGCTCTACTTAGAAGCCCTTGATAGGGGTTCCCTAGGTAGCTCCATCAATAGCGGTATCATTAAATTAATCCCCAAGGATGGTGACAAAGCTCTCATCAAAAACTGGAGACCTATCACCCTCCTCAATGTTTCCTATAAAATTTTTGCCAAGATTCTGGCCTTGAGACTGGAGAAAATCCTGCCTAAGTTTGTTTGCTCTACCCAAACTGGCTTTATCAAAGGAAGATATACTCTTGAAAAACTTATCACCAACTGGGAAGCTATGAATTGGGCTAACTTCTCTCAGCAAAACTCTGCCATGTTTCTCCTGGACTTCGAAAAGGCTTATGACAAGGTTGAATGGAACTTTATCTCCATAATGCTTGAGGCTTTTGGGTTTCCTTGTACTTTTTGTAAATCTATGAAAATGTTACTTAATGATGCTTGTGCCCAAATTGATATCAATGGCTCCCTCTCTGAGCCTTTTCCCCTGGGTAGATCCATCATGCAAGGTTGCCCCTTGGCCCCTGCTCTCTTTGTTATTGCCTCTAATGCCCTCTACTACATCCTTAGAGATAACTCTATTTCCCCTGCTGTTAAGGGAATAACTCTCCCTAATAACGAAGAGCTCATTAACTACCAATTTGTTGATGACATTGTTATCTTCTTTGAAGCCACTGCCCACAACTTCGAAGCCCTGCAAAACAAGCTCAACCTCTTTTTCTCTATCTCTAGTGCTCGGGTTTCTCACCCCAAGTCTATATGTCTAGGATGGGGTGAACAACCCCTTAACTGGTTTAAAAGCTATGATTTTCAATGGGGAGGCCTGCAAAAAATTGTGAGATACTTGGTCATACCTTTCTCTGTTGACCCCTCCCTTAAGGACATGTGGTCTTGGGTGAAAGAGAAGATCACTAACAAGCTGGATAAGTGGCACAACAGGTCCCTATCCTTGGCTAGCAGAGTTCAGGTCTACCAAAAAAATCTCTCTTCCTACAACATCTACTATTCCTCTGCTTGGATGTTTAGTAATTATCAAATTCTGGAAATTCAAAAAAATATTAGGAAATTTCTCTGGTCAGATGGTAAAGGAAATAGGAAAATGCATGTTGTTAAATGGGATTGGTGTCATACTAGCAAACTCCTAGGGGGATTGGGCCTAAAGGACCTCAAACTTCAGGGAATCGCCCTTGCTGCCAAATGGATTTTTCACTCTATGGAAGGCAATGATCCTTGGAAGGTCCTTATTAGAAACAATATCGAAAGAGGATTCCCAAAAAATATGAAACACTGGAAGAATCTTCCCTTCAATGATTTGATTATCAAAGACTTTCCTATTTCTATGCATGGATCTACCATTTTTAAGTCCATATGGAAAGCTTGGAATCATGTTAAGAGCTTTATTACTAACAAGGCCTTCCATGATGATTGTCTTCTTCATGGTGAAAGATCCATCTGGTGGAACCTTTAGGCCTATGGAAAACCCCTTGCCCTTTCCCAGGGCTACTCTGCTAGATTCTAGAGTAATAGGGGTATCTCCCAATTAGCTGACCTCTTTGACCAGGATAGGCTAATTAGTTGGGAAGACCTCAGAAGCAAATATAATATCCCGACCTCCCAGAAGAAAACTTATAGTATGATCATTAAAGCCACTAAGAACCTTCCCTCTACTTGCCATGTGGTCTCTCAAAGATACTTAAACTGCAAATGGCCTGATGGGACCATTATATCTAGAATCAAAGCCAAAAACATATACAAGGTGATTGGATATAATGATGCCATCATTGATCATGTCAATACTATCTGGTACACCACCCTAGATATCTGCTCCTGGAAGAACTACTTTAATATTATTTCGAAAGGATCTATAGAACCTAAAATAAAAAAATTTAAATGGTTGTCGATTCTTGACAGACTCCCAATTAGAAAAGACAACTCTACTACCGAGTACTGTAACTTATGCAAAATACCTAAACCAGGAAGGCACATTCTCTTAGATTGTATTTTTGCTAAAGAAATTTGGAAAATGTTTGGCATTAATTATCCTATGATTATTAATACTTTTGAAATCATCACAGGGCATATTGAAGGACTTAAAAAGGATACTAATCTGTTTTGGAACATTCTCTCTTCTATTATCCTTTGGTAGATTTGGAAATGTAGAAATGAAGAAAGGTTTCAGAACACCCCCAGGATTCTTACTGAGTCTTTTCGAAAACTCACATACTTTAAAATCTTCTTGTAGGTTCATACTACCATGATGATGGATAGAAAGAAACTGAAGAAGTTCCTAAAGATGGGACATGCCACCTTCTTCATTTATGAGATGAAGAATGGATACAAATGGAGAGGAAATGTGGATAACCTGCAGCTCTTCGAGAGGACCTGCAAAATGTTCATAAAGGAGCTTAAGAACCAAAAGAATGCCAAGAAGGACCAATTCCTCATGCTTGCTCAGATCCAGGAGAACAAAAAAATTGTGTGGATGGAGGGCTCTATGGGGTGGACAACCTAGGTTGATACCCATGAAGATATTTTAATTTAAGTTTCTAATTACCTATTGGTAATTTTTTGTCTATAACTTGTTGTTTTGACTAAGTCTTGATACTCCTACTACGAGGCCTGGCCTCTTGCCTCTGTAAATCTCGTTGATACTTTCTCTGTAACTTTTTGTGACTTTCTTATATATAATACAAAAAAAAAATATTATACTATAATATAATGTTATACTATACTATAATGTTATACTCTGCTATAATATTATATTATACTATACTATACTATACTATAATATTATATTATATTGTATTATATTATATAATAATATAATATATTATAATATTATATTATATTATATATATATATTTTGATAATTATAAACCCTGGTAAGGGACCAGGGGCCCGTCAAAAGCTTGGGGATCCAAAATTTCACATCATACAAGGGCAAAGAATAGCAGAACCGGGCCAGGCAAACCATAAACCATGAGCGGCTAAGGCAAGACAGTGAAGGCAGAACCAAACAGACTGGAGACAACACTCCCAAACCCAAAAAGCACAAGACCACGCCAAAGTAACCAATCCACCCAGGAGGGAGCACCCCCAAAGATTATGGAATCCTTGCCACATCAGGGGGATGATTCTTTATGTCATTTTGCATCAGACTTATTACCATGGAAAGATACGCTTCCTTCAAACCCTGCCACACCATTGACCGAGTTGTTACCCGAACACACCCCTTGGTTAGCGGCCCAATCAGCCACTTGGTTCCCACATCTCAGGACATGAGTAGCTTTGAAAAATCTGAGCATGCTAACCAACCTCCTAACTTCTGCCATGATCTGCTCCAGCCGCCAGCTACCTAAAGAACCCTTATCCAAGAGGCCAATGACAGTCTTCGAGTCACCTTCCACCCACAATTGATTCCATCCTTTATCCCTAGAAATTACAAGGCCTTGCCATAGAGCTCTAGCTTTGCTAGGTTATTTGAGTCTCTACCAAAATCCACCAAGTAGTAGCCCAATGATTGGCCCTTACAATCCCTAAAGATTCCACCACCTCTAGCTCTCCCCCAATTACCCCACGTCGCCCCATCAAAATTCAACTTAACCCACCCGAGATCCGGAGGGGTCCACCTTACATATTGGTCCTTGATTCCCATCTTCCTAGGGGCCCCAAAGCAACCCAGCCAGTGGAATCTTGGCTAGGCATTGGCAATCCCATCCTCACCTACAAGCACCTACCAGTGCTTGAACCTTCTAACCTCCCCAAGCTCATTAAGGGAACACTCAATCTGATCCCAAACACGATCCACACTTCTTTCTTGGGCTGCGAAGATCCTCCTATTACGTTCAAGCTAGACATTCCAAACCAGAATGGAAGGGAACACATCCCACACAAAACTAAGCCCCAGGCTTTTAGCCTTGAAATGCCACCCTTCCAAAAGCTTTCCTAGAGTATGTGGCGTAGCCCATGCCAAGTTCCACTTGGTGAGAAATTTTCCCCACAAGACTTGAGAGTAATCATAGTATAGGAAAAGGTGGTTCCCATCTTCACTAGCTTTACCACAAAGTATACACCACAAAGGGCCAACTTTTCCCATCTTAACCAACCGATCCCATGTCAAGGCATTGCCATGCCAAGCAATCCACAAAAAAGCACAAGCCTTCAGTAATCCCATCTTACACAAAACTTTGGACAGTGTCATAGATTTCATGCCCTGCCCCTAGCAGAAATACCTGGCATAGACCTCTTTTACATTTTCCCTTCCATTATTGTTAAAGCTCCATTTGATACTGTCCTCCTCCTCTGAGAACAGAACCCTGTTCAACAACAGTTCCAAATTCCTACAAGTTGAGCCCAAAGAATCGTTGAGGTCCTAAGGAGTCTTCCAAGCCCATCCCTCATGTTTGAAATCCTTGTAATCTTGAACCAGCACACCGCATTTGGGTTCCACAAAGGAGACCTTCTCCCTGAGAGGCCTGTCTATAATCCAAGGATCTCTCCAAAACCACACCTTATCACCCTTGCCCACTTTCCAAACTAGATCATTCAAGAGAAAACCAAGACAACCACGAAGGAAATTCCAGATATTGGAGCCTTTGGGTAGGATCACATTGTTGTCAAAAAAGAAGTTGATTTGATTCTACAAATATTTTGATTGCAACACCTTACTCCATAATCTGTCCCTCTCCTCATAAACTCTCCAAGCCAGCTTCGCCCCAAGGGCCTTGTTCATATTCTTCAAGTTTCAGAATCCCAAACCATCCATGTGCTTAGGCTTGCATACCATCTCCCACTTGACTAAATTGTATTTAAAATCCTCCTCTGTCCCCCGCCAAAGAAAATTTCTACGAGATTTCTCTAGAGCCTTGACCACTTTTCTTGGAATTTTAAAAGAAGACATGGTGTAGGTGGGCACCACCTCCAAAGAATCCTTGACAAGAGTGATCCTACTAGCTAGAGAGAGCCACTTTCCCTTCCATGATGCCAATTTTCCTTGCACCTTGTCCACAACCTTTTTCCATTCCACCTTAGAAGTCCTTTTATCCACCAAGGGAAAGCCTAGGTAGCTACTTGGGATGCAATCAACTTCAAAACCTAAAATGCATTGAACCTCGAAGGCCTGTGAGCAGTGATCCTTAAGAAAGTAGATGCGAGATTTGCTTACATTCACCTTTTGACCTGCAGCCTGCTCATAAGAATGGAGGATATTTTTTATCCCCCGAGCCTCCCGAGCCATAGCCTCCCCCAAGATCAAAGTGTCATGAACAAATTGGATATGAGAGAGGTTGGGGAGGCCACTTGAAACTTGCAGGCCTTTAATACTACCATTAGCCACCCCCTATTTTAGTGCATAACCCAGAGCTTCAGCCACCAACAGGAAAAGAAAGGGTGAGAGAGGGTCACCTTAGCAAAGACTCCGATTAGCCAGAAATAAATCAGAAGCTCTACCATTGATCAACACAACATATTGTACTGAGGAAATGCAGCTAGAGATCTAATCACACCAATCTCGACAAAAGCCCATTTTCTCCATGACTGCAACCAAAAACCCCCAAGAAACTTTGTTGTAAGCTTTATTCATATCCAGTTTAATGATCATACCTTATTTCTTTCTCTTTAGGAGCTTTGAAGGCTCCTAGCCTAGACGAGTTCCAGGCTGGCTTCTTCCATAAATTTTTGGATTTATTTGGTGATGAAGTGTGATAGGCAGCAGAGGAATGTAGGAGCAGAAAACGAATGATGGGTTCTTGGAATAGAAATTTTATCGCTCTTGTCCCTAAGGTCAAGAACCCTAAGTAATTTGATGAATTTAGACCGATTGCTTTGTGCAATTTCTTGTATAATATTGTCTCTAAGGCAATGGCAACAAGGCTAAAAGCTTGCCTTTCTCGCATCATTTATGAAGAACAGTATGCTTTCTTGCAAGGGAGGAAAATTCTTGACGATATTATATTATATTATATTATAATATAATATTATTTTTTATTATATTATATTATGATATAATATAATATAATATAATGAGCATAATGAGCATATTATATTTTAGAGTATGTTTATTAAAATGAAAAAATATTGATAATGAGCACATTTAGGTTTATACATTACCTATTTTTTGTAGTCATTTTTTGCTATGTTCCCCATCGCTATTGGTTTCGGCTCCTCCAAACTCTTCCTCCCTGGTATTCACTCTAGTTTCGACTCCTCCAAAATCTTCCTCACTAGCATTCACATTTTTGTTTCGCCTCGCACATGTGGTACGTGATTAGGGTTAATGACCAAGAATGAGCGACTAGAGTTTATTTTTCCCGCTTAATTTTATTTTGAAATGGAATCCAAAATAAATAAATTAGAATGCATAATGTTGTGCTTATCTTGCATAATAAATATGATTTAATATATTATAATATTATAATATTATATTATATTATTATATTATATAATAATATAATATTATAATATATTAAACAATATTATATTATATAATAATTTATAATTATATTATATTGTAAAAAGGATGTTCAAAAGAGATAGTTTTTGAGAACCAAGAGCCTCATATTGGATCAAAAGTCATCACTGCAGTTGCAAGTACATTGTGACGGGCCTAGTGGTTGAGATATTGACTTCATCAAGATGATGCACAACAAAGGGGACTCTATTCTTGTTAAAAAAATGTTATATTCTTGGAACATAGAAAGGGTAGTCTAAGAAGGAAATGATAGAGGACAATAGTTGAGAAGACTATGAAGAATATAGTTTTCATATGCTTATGCTATAGTCAAGGGTTTGTATGCAAAGAAGGTGGAAAATTAAAACAAAGAAAAGAGTATAAAATATTTAAATATTGTACAAGTGTTGTCATGAAGAAAGGATTGACACAAAAATGTTAATCTTTGTGAAATAAAATAGGACAGTCACGTGACAAGCTTTCAAGGCTGAGATGGTGTTAGATAAAACAATTGAAACCTTTATTCCACACCATAAAATAAACCTATTCTTTTTCAAAATTCTTGAGAAAACATGTCCTATTATCAAGTGAAGAGTAGTTAAGCACAAGTAAAATTTGGCAAATAAATGACTACATGACGAACACTTTTAGTCACAACTAAAGATGCCTAAACTTTACTCATTTTTTGCAACATGCAACTATGAATTACTGAATAAATGACAAATTTGATCATCGGAAAAATAAAACAACTAAATAATTAGTCACACAAATAAAAATTAGACAATATGATATTAAAGTGGATAATTTAAACAAAAATTAAATTGAGTGAGTGGGTTGTATTATAATATAATATAATAATAATATATTATATTACAATGTACAATATATTATATTATATAATATTATATAATATTATAGTATACTATAATATAATATTATATATATTTTATTACATTACATTATATTATAAAATATTATATTATAATATATTATATCAATATTATAATATTATATTGTATTAGAATATTATATTATATTTATAATATTATATTATATTTATAAATATAATAATATAATATAATGAGCATAATAAGCATATTATATTTTAGAGTATGTTTATTAAAATGAACAAGATTCGATAATGAGCACATTTAGATTTTTACATTGCCTAGTTTTTGTAGCCATTTTTTGCTGCATTCCCCATCGCTATTGGTTTCGGCTCCTCCAAACTCTTCCTCACTAGTATTCACTATGGTTTTGATTCCTCCAAAATCTTCCTCACTGGTATTCACTCTTTTTTTTCGCCTCACACATGCAGTGCATGATTAGGGTTTATGGCCAAGAATGAGCAATTAGAGTTTATTTTTCCTGCTTAACTTTATTTCGAAATGGAATCCAAAATAAATAAATTAGAATCAGGGATAACTTTAAGAAACCCCCCCTTTAGCAAAGGTGTAAAATCCTGACGAATCTTTCCTTTTATTTGAAAAAAATATTAATTTTCCTTGGCGAATTTTATGCACATTAATCAAAAAATTGTAAAATCCTTGTGAATCTTAATGAATAATTGGTAAAAAAAAATAATCACACTGATGAATCCTAGTGAATAATCAGTAAAATGATTAATTACAATGGAAAATCTCTCCTTCAAAATTTTTCATAGTTGGTCAGTGTAGTTCCCCCATATTTTTTAATTTATTTTTGAGTAATGAAGTAGGGGTCTAGGTGCAGCAGCCACCGGCGGGGTCAAGAGGCAACGCCCCTTGCGGGGGTCAAGGGGGCAACACCCCCTCGTAGGGTCTGGGGACAATGACCTCGACACACTCCATTGGAACTATTGAAACTGCATTGGAGCACACATAGATGAAGTGTTTTTTAAAAATCTAACTTGAAAAGTAAGACTATATGAAACTTAAATTTTTTACCATTGATTAGCTTTAAAATTAGATGGCTGCAAGTTCATTTCATGAGTGAATATCGGTGTGAGTGAACATCATCGGTGGGACACTGAGTTATGTCCTGCTGATACAACAATTTTATATGCACTTAGTGAATTCCATGACTTAGTGAATTTTGTGACTTTATTTGCACGTGCCTTTTAAAAAGGTTGTTGAGTCCCAAAATTTGTTTTGGGCCACATGATCAAATCTAATCATGTGGCCCAAAACAAATTTCACGCCTCAACAACCTTTTTAAAAGGCACGTGCAAATAAAGTCACGGAATTCACTTGCAGCCATTCGATTAAAAAGATAATCAATGGAAATAAATAATAAACCTATTCAAGGCTAAAATATCCCTAAAATGAAATGGTAAACTATTATTAGTGGCGATATTTCCCAAAAATTAATTGTAAGAATATAAAATTACTTGCAAATATAAGTAATATTTGTATTTACAGTATAAACTACTGGTGAATCAGTTCTGATGACGCGTCATTTAAAAAATAATGCATTGGCGAATTAATCAAGAAAAAAATATATTTTTGTAAAAACTTGGTGATTCAGCATCCTTTCTAGCTTGTATTATTTGCCATTTTTGGAGGTCCCGATTTCAAATATTCACCAATTGACAAAGATTCGCCACTAAAGTTTTCCCTGATTAGAATACATAATGTTGTGCTTATCTTGCACAATAAATATTATTTAATATATTATAATATTATATTATTATATAATATAATATTATTAATAATATAATATTATGATATTAATAATACTATATTATAATGTAATATAATTATAATATTATAATATTAATAATATTATATTATATTGTTATTATAATTATATTATATTACAATACAATATAATATTATGATATTATAATATTATAATATATTTAATAATATTTATTGTGCAAGATAAGCACAACATTATGTATTCTAATTTATCTATTTTGGATTCCATTTCGAAATAAAGTTAAGTGAGAAAAGTACACTCTAATTGCTCATTCTTGGCCATAAACCCTAATCATGCACCGCATGTGTAAGGCAAAACAAAAGAGTGAATGCCAGTGAGGAGGATTTTGGAGGAGCAGAAACTAGAGTGACTACTAGTGAGGAAGATTTTGGAGGAGCCAACACCAATAGCAATGGGGAAAGTAGCAAAATTGGCTACATAAAAACAAGTAATGTAAGAACCTAAATGTGATCATTATCGAATCTTTGTCAGTTTAATAAACATACTCTAAAACCCTCGTTGAAATATTATTTTCAGGCTACAGCTTGCCAAAATAGAGAAGTGAAAGGAAAATACCAGCAATGAAGAGTTTGGAAGAGCCGAAACCAATAGTGATAGGAAAGGAGCAAAAAATGGCTGCAAAAAATGGGTAATTTTAAAAACCTAAATGTGCTCATTATCAGATCTTTTTCATTTTAATAAACATACTCTAAAACCCTCGTCGAAACATTATTTTAAGACTATAGCTCACCAAAAAGGAGAAGTGAAAGGTTATTTCAAGGAGAAGAGCATGGATTCCATCATGCACATTTTGTGAAGGAACAAGAAAATGAAGAAGCTCATAACCTCAACATCACCAGGCTAATGCACCGGGCAACTCTATTTGTTTCTTCCAACCACGCTAATTGATTAGATTGGTCGATGGCTTTCTCTAAATATGTTTATGTTTGGTTCTATTATTTAATAGTAGCTTTGCATTCTTTCGTAGATTTAGGAAGTTTCCTTTTATGTCTTAATATTCCACAACATCTTCACTCTATATTTATTTTCTTCACCCAAACCTCATTCTTTTATCTCTGGTAAAGAATTTTCTTACAGGTGATAACATTGGGCATTTAAGGCTAGTGCTTTCTTTCTTTACATAGGAGTACTACTTTGTGGATTGAGCTTTCCTTTGCCAATGTTAGAAACCGTGTCGGAAAATTTCTTCTTGGCATGTTTTCTTATCATATGATATCAATATTTTGCTCACATTGAGCAATTTTATTATTGGAGTATGAAATGGGAAAATTTGGAAGAGGAATCTAATCATTTAATCAACCATCCAATCAATCATCCTAAAATAATGTAATATATATTTTTTTGATTGTGGACACGTACAAAGCAAGGAGAAAATACAAAACCAGTGCCTTACTAGATGCATTTATAGCCCAACCCATGTGCAACAATGGTATCACTAAAGACATACATTCACACCGATGGATTTTTAGCTTTAGTTTTAGTTTTTTTCAATTTTAAAAGTATAATAAAACAACAGTTTGCATATTGAGAAATATTTTTTATTCAAAACTCTATATATAGAGTTCTTTGTAACATATTTTATATACAGTGAATTATATTCCAATGTTGTTTCAATCCTTTGAGCAAATTTGTTGAAGTTTTATGATTGTTTCAATTTAATTTATCTAGTATAACATAAGAGCTTTAAATTTTTATATCTTTCAATCACAACATAATTTTCTCTTGGTTTGCAATTTCATATATTAGTTATTGTAAAAACATTCTCCAAACATAGGATTTTACATACACATCTGAAAGTATTAGTTCATAAATGACTAAATAAATGACTAACATGACTAAATAAATGACTAAACCATGACTAAATAAATGATTATAATGAATAAATAAATGAATAACATGACTAAATAAAATGAATACCATGACTAAATAAATGACTACCATGAATAGATAAATGATTGCCATGACTAAATAAATGACTACCATGACTAAATAAATGACCAATTAACAACAATTAATACTAATATATGACTAAATATACTACCAAATTGATCAATCAAAACAACCAATAAATGACTAAAATTGGTTTTGTCATAAATTTGGTCATGTTATAAATGACTGGCAATAAACTACTAATGGTCACATGACCAAGCTAATGGTCATGTGGCTAATTTTCAGTAGCTTTTTTAGTCATTTATTGTTTCTTTTCTACTAGTGGAGGTAGTTTCATCAAGTAAAGAGAAGTTAAGAGGTAGATAAGGTCAAAAGAGTGACAAGGACAATAGTTGGAGCTTTTGAAAGGGGCGGTTTGGTGACTTGGAGGCTAGTTAAAGAAATCTTAATGAGAAGTTGAGAGCATTTATAGTGGAAGTTTGAGTAGAAAAATGACATATGCAAGCATCTGGGAGTGGATATAGGAGTTAATAATAGTCGAAAGGTTAATATCTCTTTTCTTCAATGCCACCATAAAATTTTCAAGCATTCAAACCATGAGACAAAAGTAGTTACAAGCGACCAAGTGTAGGTCAAGTAGTCAACAATCATAAAGGATCCTCTTAACTGTCACTAGATACCATCCTACTTTCTCTCTAGTGTAGGGTGAACAAAAAGGAAACCTTCTTTCATTTTTCTTCAGTTCTTTCACTTTTAAAAATATAGCATTGAAAACTGAAAAAAAGTTTCTTTCTATTTTTACTATGCATTGTAGCTCACATTTTTAGTTTTCAAACTGAAAATAAACTCTTTGTAATACATTATCTAGTAAAAGATACATATTTTCATACTATGTATTGTTGTCTACGCATATTTCTATCAATAAAACAATCATTTTGGCATTAAAATATTCTGTTTTTGGTTTTGTGTGTGAGGTAATTGATGTTATTTTTGTGGATTTTATCTATCAATCCTTAAATAAAATGTCTTACTTCCATCATTTTAAGCAAAAATGATATGTTTATGTAGGTTATTGTTTGTGTCATAGTCCAAGTAGATGTTATTTTTTGAAGAAAAACACATTTTCTTCCTTCTAAAACTGTAAGAAACAAAGACCTTTCAATAAAATACTTATACACAAATATGTCAAACCTTATGTTGTGCTTAACCAGCTGAAACATTGATTAGTTGTATGTCAAAATAGTAGTCCAAGGTTTGAAACAAACATTTTGGTGCATCACCTCATGTAGTTAGACTTTAGTTTATGTCATCCTTCTACCCTTTTCTCAGTAAAGCAATAATTTAGTTCATTTTAGGTGATTCATCGTAGGAACCAACCTTCTTCTAGAGGTTCTTTTCCATTTAGGTGACCCAAAACCTAGAAAACTCCCCATGTTTCACTAGTAGGCTGAGTTTGCAAACTTAGCTAGGGTGCATATTGAGTGACAATAGTTTTTGGCACACCTAGTGGGTCTGTTTGAATCAAAACACTTCACAAAATTTATTTTATTGCTGGTTTTGATATGCAGCCAATAATATTCAAACCTTAAAGAGGTTGAAACTTGCATATTTGGTGACTCTAGGTGTGGAAAATTAGCAAAACTAGTGTTGAAATAGATTATGAGAAGGATACAAATAAGGAGTGTGAGTTCATTTGAGTACTTATAGTTGTCTCCACCAAGGAGACAAGGTAGAACCATAAAAATAACTTCTTCATCAAGGAAAACACAATAAACTCCACCTTATGTGAGAGTTGTTGCACATTTAGTAAAAAATAGAGTTTTGTTGCACAAATGGTGACCCCTAGGTAGAACCCTTTTGCACCATTTGATTGGGGAAGCCCTTTGAATCTAGCTCAATGTGATGATATTCCAGTGGAATCCCTCAAGATCATTCCTTTCTTCATGGGAGAGGACCAAACTACACCAATTGAACACATCAAGGATATGGAAAACTTGTGTTCAGTCCATCATATAACTACTGAAAAACGTAGCTCTTAGATTGTTGGCAACATCTTTCAAGGGAAAATATCTTCAATGGTTTAGGATCTTGGCTATTAACTCAATCACTACATGGGACCATCTTGGAGAATCTATTTTTAAGTATTTTGAAGACAAGTCTGACCACTTGTCATTGTTGGAGTAGCTCACCACCATCAAGAGGGCTCCTTGTGAATACATGACAAATTTTAAATTTAATTTTCAAAAATATCGGGATAGGATTGCACATTTGCTAAGGCCTTCACCTCGCAATGCTTTCTTGTATTATTTGAGGTCTTTAAATAGAGACATATCAGTTATGATGCAATATATGGGTGAAACTACACTTCCAAATGCTTATGACATGGTCATTAGAGCTAAAAACAACCTTATACAGGCTACAAAAATAGCCCCAAGACCTCCAGTGCCATTTTTACAAGATATACAACCACCAATGCCTATGCAAACACCAAAAATAGCCCATATATTGGTTGCTCCTACTCAAGATAAAGTTGTCCCAACCCAATCATCCTAGCTACAAGAGATAAAAGGCCTCCTTCAATCATTTGGGAATGAGTTGGTTAACATAAAATAACAACAATTTAAAACCTACAGACCTTACCAACCACAAAACCAAACACAAGGCCAACCAAGTCAAGAAAATAGGGTACCTTATGAAGCAAATTACTAAGTTCCAAAATAAGTTATTAACCCAAGACCTTTTCAGTCATATAATTTGAATGTACCAAGCTCATCTAGAAAATTAGTTCCTATCCAAAATAATCTTGTTCAAGATTATGAGTGTTGTTTCCCTTGTAGTCAACCCCATAATCGGTCCACTTGTTCAAATGGGGTGATTAACCAAGCCTTAATGGTGAAAAATGTGTCTATCTTGCAACCAAATATACCAAATCAAACACCCTCACAATATAAAGAACCTCCTCCAAGTGATACTACACTTCTAAATTGGTAAGGATAGGAGTTTTGTGGAGTTAATCAAGACTATTCTTCTATAGAAGCTGACACAAGGGGTAAAAATAGAGCTATTGAGATGGGACAACCAACAAATAAAGAGCCTTATCAAGCTTCTAGAGTGGAAAAAGAGGCTACTAGTCTGTCTATATCTCATGTACTTCTAAGAAATCAAAAAGGCACTATCAAGGAAAAACTTGGGAATCAGTCCCAACCAACACATTTGCAAGGAGATATTACTATTAAAAAGGCTCATCAAAAGGTAAACATTGCTTCTTTTAATATTCTTAAGCACATGAAGAAATTTAATGTTACCATGTCTATGTGAGACTCTTTATCTATCCTATGGAAAAGGGATTTGTTGCAATCTTCTTTATCAAATTTGAGTGTATCAAGTGTATGTCCCACTAACCAAGAAAAATCTATACTTACCAATACACCCCAAAACAATAGTGGAAAACCAAGAAAATAAGTCAATACACCACCTTTTTTTTGTGTCATTGATCATAGGAAATATCCTTGTTCATAATTGCATGATTGATTTAGGGGCTAGTAGTTTTTTCATGCCTAAACAAATTGTTGATAGGTTGGGTTTGGGATATCAATCTCTTGAATATGGGGTAGTTCAACTTGATGGTACAACCATCAATACTATAGGAGTTATTAAGGATTTGAATATTACCTTGCATGCATTTCCCAACTTCTCCATTCCATGGAATATTTATGTGATTGACTTGCCACATTACTTTTCCCTTTGTCTTTCGAGGGACTTCACTACTACAATAGGTGGCTATTTATCTTCAGATTCGTAACATATGTTGTTTAGGATAATATATTGAACCAAAGTGACTATAAAATATGAGTCAATATAAAAGGACCATGTAGAGCCATATGTACCTTGTGTTGCCAATGTTAATTGTGCTAATTTTTACCATGATGAGAATATTGTTGGCTAAGAACCAAGTACCCAAACTAAGAGCTTTCCATACTTTCTTTTGGATGAATGCACAGTTGAAAATGTTGAAATTGATCCAAACAAAAATCTTGAAGAGGTAGGCTTAGGTGTTTACATGATTCATGAGAAAGATTCTATCATTCCAAATCTTGAAAAGAATCATGAACAACAACAAAATGAAGTTTGGAAAATGTTTTTTGATGGTTCAAGAAGTAGACATGGGGGTGGTGGGGGTGGTATGCTTGTAGATCCATAAGGTGAAAAGTATTGTTCAACTTTTCATTTTTCTTTTAGGTGTACTAACAATGCAACTGAGTATGAAGGTCTTCTACAAGGTTTGTAATGGGAAAAGAAGAGAAAAATAAGTTTTCTACAAGTGTTTCATGATAGTGATTTGATTGTAAATCAAGTAAGAAGCTTGCATGTAAGTAAAAACTATATGCTTAATTCATTTAAGCATAGGGTATGGGATATAATAGAAGAATTTGATGCTTTCAATCTACTGTTTGTAGCTAGAAGTCAAAACAAGCATGTTGATAGGTTGGCTACTGTAGGTGCACAATTTGATATTCCAAATGACATTAAAAAGGATAAGGTAAAATAGTATGTTAAGGTAGTAGTAAGGCCATCTATTCTTGATAATTAAATTCATTGGTAATTCTTTGAATGTGATGAATAAGTGCTTATTTTTTTGCTTGAAGAAGCTAAGTTTTTAGCTGGAAATCATGAAAAACTACAACAATAGTATAGTGATCAAATTATACAACTAAAGAAAAAAATGTTAACAAAGGGTTTGGTCACCTGAGAATCCATTTTCAATTCAAATGATCAACTTAAAAAGGGGAAAACCAGCATCCATATCAAGGAAGAACATTATGAAGAGGTAGAAATTTTCAAAGGTAAGTTTCTTAAGATTGGCAAGATTTGTTCTCAAGAAGATAGAGAAGAGTTTTTTTCACTTAATCAGGAGTTCCATGATATATTTGTTTGGGAATATTTTGATTTGAAAGGATTTGATCCCAATATTTCCTAATACACCATTTAACTTGAGCCAAATGCAAAACTAGTGAGATAAAAACAAAGGCCTTTGAAGCCTAAGATTGATCCACTCATGAGAAAAAAATTGAATAAGTTGATTAAAGGTAATATTATTTTCCCAATAAAACACACTTCATGGGTTTTTAACCTTGTTCCTATTAAGAAGAAAAATGGGGAGATAAGACTTTGTGTTGACTTTAGAGATTCAAATAGGGCCTCACTCAAATACCATTACCCGCTGCCCTCTATGGAATAAATTCTACAAGTTGTTGCAGGTTCAAAGAGATTTTCTTTACTTGATGGCTATTTTGGGTATAACCAAGTGCTAGTGAAATATGAAGATCAATATAAGACAACATTCACCACAAAGTAGGGGGAAATGGCTTACAAGAAAATTCCCTTTGGTTTGTCCAATGCTAGTGAAATTTTCCAAAGAGAAATGGACATGGCATTCCAAGGTTTAATTTTACAAATCGGTACTAATTTATCTTGATGGCATAACTATTTTTTCAAAAAATGTTGATGAACGTCTCTCTCATTTAAGGAAAGTGTTTGAGAGGTGTAGGGAATATGGCATATCCCTTAAACCCAAAAAGTGCATCTTTTTTTTCCATGAAGGTAAACTCCTTGGACATGTGATCTCAAAACATGGGATGATCATTGATTTGGTAAGGCTAACTGTCATTCTTTCTCTACCTTTTCCTAGTCATAAGAATGGGTTGCAAAGTTTCCTTGGTAGAATCAATTTCGTGAGAAGGTTTATACCAGATGTAGCTAATATTTTGAGACCTCTAGCTGCAATGTTGAAGAAGAATGTGAGTTTAAACTAGACAAAAGAAGTTACAAGCAGTTTTGAGGCCATCAAAAAATAATTAACAACATCAACTACATTGGTAAATCCTAACTTTGTCAAAGATTTCATCCTTTATTCTTTCGGTAGCATAGATACTATCTCTACTATGTTGGTACACTAAAAGGAAGATGGTCTATGGTAGCCAATAAATTTTTTTAGTCAAGGCTTAGAGGTTTATGAATAGATATATTCTTTTGTTGAGAAACATGTTCTTGTTGTGATTAGAAGTCTTAAAAAATTTAATCATTTGGTTTCCAATAATAAGATTCAGTTAATGGTTTCTCATACAAGCATGAAAGAGTTCTTATTGAGTAAATATTTGAGTGAAAAAATGGTTGGGTGGATCACCAAGGTGATGGAATATGATGTGGAAATCAAAGTTATAAAGTTGGTAAGAGGTAAAGGGATATGTGAATAGCTATCTATAGGGTTAGAAAATGGTGAAGAAACTCAAAAGTAAGTTGTCCTCATGAAAAATAATAAACCACAAGTTTTTGCACCATCATTGGGTACTTGTTGGATACAAGAAATGGTGCATTTTCTTTGAACTGTTGAGTGTCCAGTTGGCTTGGACAAGGCAAAAATAAGGTATTTTAGATTGTAGTCCATTCCATTTGTACTTGTTAATGATGTGCTCTTTAGAAAGGATCATAATGGATTTTTATTGAGATACATACATACTAACCAAGTTGTCAAGGTACTTCATGAGTTTCACGATGGAACAACTAGTGGTCACTTTACTCCAAGGACTACAACTTGGAAAATTATGAGGGTTGGGTACTATTGGTGAAGCCTCTTAAAAAATGGTCATGTAGGGGCAAGAAAATGTGTCAAATGTGCAATATTTGTAGGTAAAGAGAGGTTGTAATCTCTTCCTTTGCAACCCATACATGTTGAACAACCCTTTATGAAGTGGGGTATTGATTTCAAAGGGGAAATACATCCTCCATCTAGTGCTAGTCATAAGTGGGTTTTGATTGCTATAGATTATTTCACAAGGTGGACAGAGGATACAACCCTTAAGGAAGCAACTGAAAGTATTGTTTTGAACTTCTATGAGGAGCTAGTAACAATATTTGGAGTTCCTAACTCCATTATTTCAAATAATTCTTTGGCATTTATTCACAAAAGGATTAGTGAGTGGGCTATAAAACAAGTTATGTTCTTGAGTACTTCATCAAATTATTATCCTCAAGGAAATGGTTTGGTTGAGTCTACTAACAAAAATTTGATCAAGATCCTTAAGATAACCAAAGAACCTGGCATACCAAGTTGAAATCTTCCCTATGTGTGGATAGAATCACACCTAAAAGTTCCATTGTTAACTCTCCATATGTGTTGGTCTATGGAAAAGAAGCAAGGCTTCCTTTGTCCATTGAATTCACAGGACTTGACATAGTCAATCAACTTGAGATGTTTGAAGAAGAAGACCCCATGGCAGTTAGATATGCACAACTATTGGAGCTTGAAGAAGCAATAAACAAGGCCATGAAAACCATGGAACTCCACCAAATCCAAGTAAAGAAATATTTTGACAAGAAGGAAACACCAAGGATGTTCAAGGAAGGTAATGTAGTGATCAAATGGGATGAGTTTAAGAGTAGGCCTAGAAAACACATGGTTTTTGATGTCATGAGGAGTGATCCTTTCATCATTGTGGAGTGCAAACAACATAATGTATTTCAGGTGTCTAAAATGGATGGAGAGATACTTCCTATCCCAATCAATTGGATGCACCTCAAACTTTGTTTTGAGTTATGATCAACCTTTTGTACATATTAGCTTAGTTTTTTGAGTCAATAAGTGTTGTTGCACATAGGTTTTAGGATTATTTTCATTCCTCAAAGTGTTGATTCATAGTTGTTGTTCAATTAGTTTCAATCATGTTTTGAGTCTTCTTAGGTAGGTTGAATAAGTTTGAAGGTGTTAAGCGTGTAAAGGTTGCTACAAGAGTAACAAAAAATCTAAATTTTAGTATGTTGCAAGTCTCTCTTGACTCCTATGCTCAATGGATATATTTAAGGCAATTGGTCACCATTTTTAACAAGCAAACATCCATCAGAGGTTGGAAAAGATGTTAAAACTTTTATTTTATTTTTAAAGAGTTGATTTTAAAGAAGATATTGTTAAATTATAAAGTGTTTTGAAAATTGAAATGAAAGGTTTGTAGTGGAAAATGAAAAGACATGGGAAATACAAGAAAAGTGAAAAAAAGAGACTTTGACTAAGTCTTTTGGGTGCCAAGGAAGGAGGGAGTTGTTTCATTTTGATAGCTCACATAAAGGAGTAGGTTAGGGTTTCTTGGTTGCTCATAGAAGGAGTTTTCTACAAAATTTGAGGAGTTATTAAGCCATGTTGGTGAGGATCAAGAGGAACTTTAGCCATGTTGAAGTTTATTGCAGATTTGAGGAAGTTGAACACCACGTTGTAGTTAACAAGTAGGAAGAGAGGCGCATTTCAAGGAGATGGAATGAGTTACAAGAGTTTATAGGAGTCTTCTTCCCATGTATTTCTAGGTATGCCCCTAGAAATTCCATATATTGTTGGGAAGTTAATCCTTGTCCAGTTTTTAAGTAAACATAATTCTGAAGTTCCAAAGTTATATGAATATCTTCTAAACTTAAGGGGTTCCTTTTATTTAGAGGGTAAACTTAGGGTTGAAATATTAGTCTATAATAGACAAGATGATGCTCTTGTTTCTTTTATTCAAGATGAGTTTTCTCCCTATATGATGAAGAACTTTTGAAAGGGAAATCATAATAGTTTTTTTATAAAAAAATACCATAAGAGAATATGATATGTGTAGACAGTAGCTTCAGCATGAATGCGCAGTCATAAAGAAAAGGGATAATGGATACAATGGTGATTAAATGATTGTTTTGAGGTTGGAAGTGACCTGTGTGTTGTGAGTGGTTGTCATGTTGTCATTTTTGCATGATGATGAAAAGTCTTATTTGTCCACTTTGTGATTGTATTGTCTTCTAGTTTTCCCTATGTCATTATCCCTCATTAAATCTCCCTAATAGAGTAACTGGAGGTTATTCAAATGTTATCGTCACACTGTCCTCCATAGCACTATCTTGCATTGATATTATAGACCCAACTTTTCACCTCAAGGAACTTGCTTTCTTTACAAATACATTGGATTTTCATTTGCAGAGTAAGTAAATGAAGTAGTTAAAAAAAGGAATACAAATTCAAGAAAACTAATTGATGACAAAGAGCTTAAGGATAGAAAAGGTGTTTAGAATGTCACACATGACCTAGCATTGTTCTTGTTTATCAAGGGATCAATTAATGTAGATGAAGTGCACAATTCATATGAAATACCTTATATTAGATGGTTAAAGGCTCTGTTAAATGGTTGATAATGTATTTGTATCCACTATCCTAAGTATGAGAAGAAAATATCTATAGATGATATATAGTGTAAATAATTAAAGATTTTGTCAAATTCTAAGGTTTGTTCCTACCAAATAGATGTATGAAGGTTTTTTTCTCAAACCATACATAGCCTCAAAGTCTCTTTCAAATAGTGGGGTGATAGTAGTTTCGATGGACTATGCATCTCAAATGTCAAGAAAGAAGGTTAGGAAAGGGAAAAACAAATAGAAGAGTAGTAGAATAAGACAAAGACAAGTTTTAGTAGTAGACACTCCATAAAGTAATAGTTAGAAAATTTTTTATAGTTGTTGTTCAAGAAAGAGAGCAGAATTCCTATCCAAAAATAATAATACCAAGGTTCAGGGTTACTATTCAAATACTCAGGATGGTAATGACAATGGTGGCTTGGGAAAAAAATTCACAGTAGAGATGAAAGAGAACATTTTGAGGGAAAATTTGGTGGAATCCTTGATGTTTTCTGATACCATAGATGGATTTTCTAATCTAAATATACCAATACTACAAGGAAGCTACTGGGTGGTTAATGTTCTAAAGACTAAGACAAAGAAGTAAGGAAAATCTTTGTGAAATACAATCTATCGGGTGTTGTTATTACCTGAGATAAAGAGTGCTATTGTGTTCTAAGTCTAGAATGATGAAGGTTCACCCAAGAAAAAATTGCAATAGAATAGATAAAGTATAACTGTGTAAGAGCATTAACATAATTTTGTGAACAGTTTCAAGAAATTCAATGAGGTGCTAGTTTCAAATTAAGGTAGAGATTTGTATGATAGAGACAAAGGGATTCAAGTAAGTCATTCTTGAATGAAATTTGATTCAACAAAGCATGAATCACCACTTCCATGAAGTGAGGAATGTAGTCACATATTGATACTTGATGGAAGTCATATATCTCAAAGGCAATCAACATTTGATGCCCTGAGCATAAGTTGTGAGATCTCATGGATATAAGGTAGAGGTTGTATTGTTGTGCCTTTGATTCATGACATAAGTGTTGGCTCAAAAATAATATTTTAAAGATAATGACATGGAAGTGACAAAGTTAATCATAAACAATTAATCATGAAAATAACACTGAAGAAAATAATCCAATGATAATTTTAAAAGGAAAAAAAGGAATACAAAAGGCAGTGTTTTTAGAAGACTTTGCAACAGTCCTAGTGAATATAATGGCGATTTTATATCATGAATCATCCCTAGATTGCATATGGCCTGAAAAAATATCCTTATGACTTAAAGACCTTGAAATTCAAATTTATGACAGTCAACATCCTTGTGATTTGCAATCAATACAGTTTCAAGATGATGCTTTGTACAAGACACTCATACCAAATGACTATAATAAAGACAAATGTTTAAGTTTTTTTGAGGCAATTTTTTCTTCAAGACAATGACTTTAAATATAGATGGTCACCAATGAGTGAAGCTCCATCAAACATAGTCATAAAGGGAGATATTTAAAGAGGTTTGGAAACCATATTTCAAAGCTATCAAAAAGGTATGAAAGATGAAGGGTAATTTTCTAGTGAAATTCATGCATGTAAAATAGTAGGTTTATGCATATTCCATGTGCCATGATGAAGGAGACAATGAATACATAGAAAATCCTATATATTACTTCTTGAGGCCAAGATATTTACTTGCAAATGGAGGTAAGCACCAAGGATGTTCAAAAAGGTATTTTTTGGGAACCTAGAGCCTCATATTGGGTCAAAAGCCCTCACTGCAGTTGTGAGTACATTGTGATGGGCCTAGTGGTTGAGAGATTGACTTTAGCAAGATGATGCACAACAAATGGGACTTCATTCTTGTCAAAACAATATTATATTCTTGGAACATAGAAAGGACAGACTAAGAAGAAAATGACAGGGGACAATAATTGAGAAGACTATGAAGAGTATGGTTTTCATATGCTTATGCTATATTCAAGGGTTTGTATGGACAGAAGGCGGACAATTAAAACAAAGGAAAGAGTATACATTATATAAATACTATACAAGTGCTATCATGAAGAAAGTATTGACACACAAATTATAATCTTTGTGAAATAAAATAGGATAGTCACGTGACAATATTTCAAGGAAGATATGGTGTTAGATAAAATAGTTGAAACCCTTATTCCACACTATAGAACAAACCTATTATTTTTCAAAATTATTGAGAACACATGTCCTATTATCAAGTGAAGAGAAGTTAAGGAAATTTCATCATGTAAAGAGTAGTTAAGAGGTAGATAAGGTCAAAAGAGTGACAAGGATAGCAATTAGATCTTTAGAAGGGGGCAGTTTGGTGATTTGGAGGCTAGTTAAAGCAATCTTAATGAGTAGTTGAGAGAATTTATAGTGGCATCTTGACTAGAAAAATGACATGTGCAAGCATTTGGGAGTAGATATAGGAGCTAATAATAGTTGAAATGGTAATATATATTTTCTTCAATGCCACCATAAAGTTTTAAAGCATTCAAAGCATGAGACAAAAGTAGTTACAAGTGACCAAGTGGAGGCCAAGTGGAGGTCAAGTAGTCAACAATCATAAAGGAGCCTCTTAACCGTAATTAGATACCATCCTACTTTCTCTCCAACATAGGGTGAATGGAAAGGAAGCCTTTCATTTTTCTCCAGTTCTTTCACTTTTAAAAAAACAACATTGTAAATTGAAACAAAGTTTCTTTTTGTTTCTATGATGTATTGTATCTCACATTTTCAGTTTTTGAATTGAAAATAAACTCTTTGTAATACATTATATAGAAAAATATACATTTTTAGACTATGTATTGTTGTACATGATGCATCTATCTATCAATAAAACACAGATTTTGGCCTTCAAATATTTTTTTATGTTCATGTGTGTGAGGTAATTGATGTTATTTATGTGGTTTTTATGTGTAAATCCTCAAATAAATGTCTTACTTCCATCATTTTCAAGTAGAAATGATATGTTTATGTAGGTTATTTTTTATGTCATAGTTCAATTAGGTGTTAGTTTATGAAGAAAAACATATTTTCTTCCTTCTAAAACTGCAAGAAACAAACCTTTCAATAAAATACTTATACACAAATATGTCAAACCTTATGTTGTGCTTAAGCATCTGAAACATTGATTAGTTGTATGTAAAAATGGTATTCCAAGGTCTGACAAAAACATTTTGGTGCATCACCTCACATAGTTAGACTTTAGTTTATGTCATCCTTCTACCCTTTTCTCAGTAAAGAAATAGTTTAGTTCATTTTAGGTGAGGCATCATAGGAACCAATCTTTCTTTGGAGGTTCTTTTCCATTTAGGTGACCCAAACTTGGAAAATTCCCCATGTTTCACTAGTAAATTGAGTTTGCGAACTCAACTAGGGTGCATATTGAGTGACAACAAGAAGATAAGTAATAAACCATAGCAGAGGATCTGTATGGTGTGCAAATCTTGTGGTAGCTATTGCAGGCCGATGATGGTACTCAAAAGTGAAAAACAGATTTGACTAAGTAGTTGTAGTTACAAAGTGATTATTGAATGTTGCAGAAGAGTATTCTTGGCTTCTTGAGATGGATAGAGAATGCACTAAAAGAAAAAGTTGAGAGAACTACAAAGTTTATGCACGGCTTCTTGAGGTTGATAAAGAATGCACTAAAATAAAAAGGTGAGATAACTACAGAGTGTGTGTATGGCTTCTTGAGGTGGAAAAATAATGCACTAATAGATAAGGGTGCAATAGTGTTGGGTAGTGTATATGTGATCCTCTGAGGTAGATAAAGAATATAGTAAAAAGAAAAAGGAAAGTGCAAGAGTATAACATATGAGTCGAACCCAAACAAAAGGCAGAAGATCTTAATCAGAGTTCACATCTAGGTGCAAAACAAAGCTGATATAGGGAAAAGAATTGAGTTATAGAGGTTGCAATATGGAATTGAGTAGTTGCAAATTATGTTGCAACATTGAATTGAGTTTAATTGAACAAATTATAATAACTTGCAATGTAAATCTGATTGGTGGGTGCCATCAGATATTTGGGTAGGTGCTCAATTTAGGGAGTTTGTGCTTCCTTAGAGTAGGTGCTCCTAAAACTAGGGGATTGGTGTGTCATTAGGGTTGGTTCCCTTAAACTTTGTAATTAGAAGATATTCATTATGAGGTTGGATTAGGATAATAGATCCTAGCAGCTATTCTTATTGTGGTTTTTTCCATCTTAGGTTTTCTAGGCATATATCTTGTGTTATGAGTTGTATTTCTATGTTTGTTTCTCTACATGTCATGATTTAATTTTCACTTCAAATGGTAAAATATTTAAGAGACAAATCTTAAGTAATCTACTGATCCACCCTCCTCTTATTAGATTATTGTGTTCTAACAATTAGTATTAGAGAACTCATTCCCTAAGAGAAGCTTAATCAGCTTGGGTAGATCTTGGACAAGTGAACACAATGGCTAGTCAAGAAGGTTATTCTACAAACAAAGCACCTCATTTTGATGGATCAGATTATGCCTTCTGGAGTATTATGATGGGGACATATTTGGGATCTTTAGGGTTTGATGTTTGGATGTCTATTAAGAATAGTTATACACCACCGGCTACAACTCCTACTCATGCTACAAGAAAGAAGGATTATGAGAAAAATTGAAAGGTAAAGCATGCTATTCTTTGTGGTTTATCTAGTTTTGTGTTTTATCAAAGTTATGCACTATAAAACTACACATGATGTTTGTGAAAATTTAAGAAGTATTTATGAAGGATATGATAAGGTAAAATTAGCAAAATTACAGATCCTTAGAGCCAAGTTTGAAATTTTCAAAATGAATGAAGAAGAAAATATTGCACACTATCTTCTCAAAGTTGATGAAATTATGAACTCAATCAGAGGTTTTGGAGAAGTAAAAGATTATGTCATTATGCAAAATGTTTTAAGGTCCATGTAATCTAGATATGACCCCAAAATATCACTAGTTGTGGAAGAAACAGACATTGAAAAACTTACTCTTGATGAACTACATGGCATATTCATTGCCTATGAGATGAGGATGGGAAATGAAAAACCCTCCAAAAGACAAGTTGTGTTCAAGGCTACATAAAAGGAAAAAGATGAAATATCCAAGAAGGACAAATATGAGACATTCACATCCAATCATGAAGAGATTGACATGAGGAAGAAGAAAATTTCATCAGAAGATTAAGAAAAGGATCTAACAAATATAGAGGTAAGTTACCCTTCAAGTGTTTTTATTGTGGTAAAGTAGGTCATTTTTCTGCTAAATTCCCTTACAATAAGAAGCATAACTCTAAAAAATAAGTAGATGGTAAAACAAAGAAACCCCACTTCTCTAAGAGAAGGAATTTTTAGAAAAAGAAAAGTGTGTACATTCAAGAAAATAGTGATGTGTTTGATGTCAATCATAGTTTAGAGGATGAAATAGATTGTGATTTTGTGATAAAAGAAAATTAATTTCTTTCATGGAAAAATAATATGAAGAATAGAACAATAAAAAGTTAGAGAACCTAGGTGAATAAGGTGAAGATGAAGGAGAAGTTGACCTAGAAGGAGAACTCATCTATTCCCTAGATTAAATTGATGACCTAAGAGAGGAGATTGAAAAGATGAACAAGGAGAATAAACATTAGAAGAAACTAACACAAAAAGATTCAGACAAGCTAACTAAGAATCTTGAAGAATCTAACCAGAATGTGGTAAGCTTGAAGCTACAAGTGGAAGAAGCCAAGATAATTGAAGAAGTAATCAAATCCAAGCTGCAACTCGAAGTTGACAAATGTATGAAGTTAAAAGAATAAATAGTTTCCTTAAGAAAATATTTGGAGAAGGCTAGAGAACAAATAGAAAAAGGTCTAAAATTAAAGGGAGGCTCAGAGAGTCTTGATGGACTATTGAGCACACAAAATCCCTCTAATAAATAAAAATTTGGTTTAGGCCTTGAGAAATGGAAAATCACATTTATGTCCATACTTTTACAAAGCTATATGAAAGATTTAGAGTAGGAGAAAAGTATAGTAAAGATGATGAGAAATATGGGAAGGAGAATACTCCTGAAGAGGAAAATAAAACAACTAAGCTTAAGAAGGTTGGTGAAGGAAATAAGCCTGCTATAAACAAGAAGAATAAATAATCAATTCCTAATCATCAGAGGAAAAGGTAGACAATAAGAAGAACTTATGTTGTTGGTTTCACTTGGGTGAGAGATCTAAAGAAGCCAAGTCAAAGAAGACCCTACCATCCTACACAAGGTAATGCTATGATCAAGTACTCTTCACATTTCTATTGGTATTGTTATACATGCAATCAATTTTTTCATAGGGATAGATAATTTAGAGTTGTTCCTAAAAGGAGTACTAATTTTGTAAGCAATAATCCATTTACTCCTTTAGTTGAAATTAATGTATATGTTATAAAATTTTGCAAAAAAATTGGTCATATAACAAGAAATTTTAGAACAAAATTGATAAGACCAAATATTCAGAATGAGAGAAATAAAAAGACACATCCTAAAATGGACAAAGAGATAACTATTCCTAAGGAAAAGGAGGAGAAGACATAAAATAAGCCTAAGAAAGTGTGGAAAGAAAAAGCGTAGAATCCCATACGATCAATGATCACACAAACAACACTTCATACCAAAAATCAAAACTTGTGGGTGATAGATAGTGGTTGCTCTAAACATATGACTGGTGACAAGAGAAAATTCATCCAACTCAAGAAATGCAAAGGAGGATCAGTTAGTTTGGGTAACAACACTACAATAAATATTTGTGGTAAAGGAATATTGAGCTTAGATGGTAAAATTACTACGTCTAACGATGTCTTGTATGTTGAAGGATTGAAGCACAACCTACTAAGTGTGAGTCAAATGTGTGACAATGGTTATAAAGCCACATTTATTTCAGAACCTAATGCAAGATAAGGAGGAATGGTAAGACAATTGCACAAGGAGTTAGAAAAGATAACAACCTTTACAATCTCTATGAAGTGAAAGGTTAGAGTTGTCTATTAGGTCAATTTGAAGAGAGTTGGTTGTGGCATCAAAGATTGGGGCATGCAAATTTTGATCATCTAGTGAAAGTAAGCTCAAGAGGTCTTGTAAGACACATGCCTAGGATAACTAAGCATACAAATACCATTTTCAAAGAATGCCAGTAGGGGTCCAAGCAAACAAGGGTTAAATTTTAAAAAAAGATTATTCAACCATAAAACCCTTATGATTGGTTCATACAGATTTGTGTGGTCCCACAAGGAAAAGGGGAATACAAGGTGAGAGATACTTCATGTTGCTAATTGATTACTACTCTAAAATGACATGGGTAAATTTTCTAAAAGAAAATTCATGAGCATTTGAAAGATTTAAGAAATTTAGGAAGATGGTTGAGAAGGAGATAGGGAGAAGAATCAAGTGCTTAAGATCAGAAAGAGGAGGATAATTTACCTTAGGAAAATTCATTAAATATTGTGAAAACCATGAAAGTAAGAGACAATACTCTACACCAAGAACTCCACCAAAAAATGGAGTAGTTAAAGATATGGCCAAAACAATGTTGAATGAGGCCAATTTAGCATATATTTTTTGAGAGAGTGTAAAGTGTGAAATTCTTTAAATCAAAACATCAAAAAATTTTTAAATAATTTCATTTATATTCAAAATAAAGTCGACACTTCATTCATTAGATATCATAAAATCCATTCGATTGCAAAACAATGACTTAAAGTCGATAAATAGATTCATAATATTTCCAGTTAAATACATACACATGTCATATTACATGACATTGATAATTATACAAAAGAAGTTGTAATATAATTTTACAATTCGAGACTTAGGAATTATGTCGCCTTAAGCTCTACATTACATAATTAAAGAATACAATAATACATAAATGAAGATGACATCCTTTGATCTTTAATCCATAACATATCTTCAATAATGAAGACGAGAACAAGGATCAAACGCTTTTTCCACCCAACCTCGAAGCTTACACTTCCTCGGAATTCTGTAGTCATTCAAAGAATACCTGACCCTGCATGAATCACTTAGCAAAAATCAATTGACAAGAAAGATGGAATCTAGTGCGTGCCTAGTATAACTAGTAAAACCGCAAGCATTTTCAGTTTTCTAATTCATTTAAGAAACAAGAAAGTTCGATACTAGGATATGGTAGATATTTCATTCATTCCATCTATTTCAATGGTCCTTAAGTTACTTGGCCAAGTAAAATATCATGCACGATAAATAAAAGCAGTTTTGGAAAAGCAAAACTACACTCTCTAATAACCCATATTCGGCACCCGTCCCAGAAGGTAACTTTCCAAACACATGACATGCACATTCATTTATCAAGCATGCATGGTTCCAATAAAATAAATACAATCTTTTACAAATAATTTAACGAAGATCTTGTTTCTAGAAAAAATAGTTTAAATGTTGTTCTTTTCATTGTTTTAAACCATAAATAACATTAAATTAATATTTAAATCGAATAAATTAAATAACCAAATAGAAGGTGTATCTCAAGTATGTAAATTAAATACATATAACAATAGGCATAAAAGAGCACACGGTCTTTCATTCTATTTACTCCTCTATTTAATCCTATTCTAATTCGTTTATTTTCCAAGTAAATCATATATTATTTAATTGATTTATTTTTTGTTTTTCATACTTTTAGAAAATAAATAATTACTTTTTCAAGAACCGAATTAAAATAAATCGTTTTCATTTCTGTTTTGAATATTTTGACTTTTATACGCAAAATTCACTAATTTTAACTTTTATTTTGAAATCATGTTTAATATTCCAACAAGTATTTTATCAAAATCTTTTCTGTTTCCCTCTTTTGAGAATTAAATCTATCTATCTGTTTGGATTTTTAAAGTTCTTCTAAATCAGAATGAAATAAATGTTTTATGTTTTGAATTCTTTTCAAATCTAATTTAAATAACATTTTTTTTGTTTTAAATCTTTTTCTAAGTCTAAATTTCTCCTAAATTTATTTATTTTTAAGTAAAAGTGGCTAACCAGTATATATTTATATATTAGAGATAATAAGATAAATATGTACAATTGCTGGCTCAAAGGGCATACCCGGAGGAAAGAGCCAGTGAGAAAACCTCCAGTTATAGCCCAACATAGAAAAGCATAATCCTAATTTAAACAAACTACAAAGAGTTGAATATTTACAATCAAATCAGGACCAATTATCCAAGGTTACATCTTGTAGATAATTCCTGATTTACATGCCAATTAAAGGCTGATGACTACAAGGAATTACAAAATATGTAGCACCTTCAAAAATTTATTGCCCCTCCAATTACTCTTCCATCTGCATGTAGTCTTCCAAGTTATCCCCTTGTTCTTCATTACCATCCTCCTTCAACTCAAAATTTACTACCATGTTCGTGTTCGGGATATGAGCAATTCCAAACTTGATGTTACTATCATCAAAATATTGATCGTGTGCCTCAAACCGAGACCCTGTTGGGATAGGATATTGCATTGTAAGTGGTGAATATGTGAATAAGATCAAAACACTTCTTAATACGACATTATATCAATGATTAAACAAATTGAATCAATTCAAAGCAAGTAATCAATTGAAAGCGTCATATTGCTCTCTATCTCCAAAGATTTATTAAATATAAATTGCTCTTAGATTGTTTAAGCAACTAAGACTGTTAAAATGACAATTCAAAGAACGAGATAATGATAATGCAATGCTAAATAATTAAACTAGCATGATATTGATGTGAAACAAATAATTGTAGCTAAAGGAGGCAACCATGGTTGAAAATTTGATTGCTTGATGTCTGAATTCTTGCAAAGTAAGAGTGCAAAAGCTTGATTATCTAGATCCTTTCTTGGTTGAATGAGGCTATATTTATAGATTTCCTGGCTGTAGAAATGCATAGGGAAAGCTTTGAGAGGCTTGGATTCAATCTGGAGAATTGAATGGTGAGAGATGGAGGAGATTGAGAGAAATATGGAGATTGTCTCTACCCATGAAAACACAAGGCAAGAGAAGATTGATGGAAGAGGATTGAGAGATCAAATTCCAAATTTGTCTCCGAAACTTCCCATGAAGTTTCAATCAATTAATTTGACATACTTTAGACATAGGAAATCTAATTCATTTTTGAGGAAATATAGATTGGAATATTCCTTATGCTCTAATTCAAATATTTTTGATTTATTTAAATTAGGAAAAGGGAGATAAATAAGTAAATAAAATGAACTATAGGATAGTTGATTATTAAATTAAACAGAAGAATATGGCAATTAATAAATAAAGTGTTTTGTTCTTTATTTAATTAATTTGAGATCGATGTGATAGAATAAAATAGGGATGTGATAATTAAATCGAACAAAGTATTTAATTTTTTTTATTTAATTAAGATGAATTTAAATATGGTATGATTGTGAACTATTTAAATAAATATTTCTATTTTATTCAAACAATAGAGGAAATTAGGATAATTAATCAAATAACTTGTATTTAATTAATCGGAATTCTCCAAACCAATTTTAGGTGTATACATTTTGCCCCTCTTCGAAGTGATGTGTTTACACGTTGCTTCGAAGAAATATTTTGCTGCTACTACCAGGATTGATGATATAAAAATAAATAAAAAAAATTGTATGCCCCAGACATGCCCCAGATTTTGATTTTTAGATGATTTGATGACAATATGCCCCCTCAGGAGATAAATTAATGATATCATGATTTTTAGAATTTTTCAAAAATTTGATGATTTTCCGATGTTTTGATGATAGTTCAATAATAAAATAATTTATCTCCCGATAAATGATGAAGAAATATAGCTTGTAGATGATAAAATATTGCCCTGCCTTACCTCCTTGTGTTTGATGATTTTCGATCGTGTCAGCCTTTGATTTGATATTGATTGTTCATCCTGATAGATTAGAAGATTATTGATCTCATGATAGGTGAGATTCAATGATTGATTGATTGACCTCATGATAGTTGAGGATCAATGATAGATTGATGATTGACCTCATGATAGGCGAGGATCAATGATAGATTGATTGATTGACCTCATGATAGGTGAGGATCAATGATAGATTGATAATTGACCTCATGATAGGCAAGGATCAATGATAGATTGATGATTGACCTCATGATAGGTGAGGATCAATGATAGATTGATTGATTGACCTCATGATAGGCGAGGTTTAATGATAGTCGCTCATGAGATTTGATCGAAGTCTCACCAGAGCTGATTAGATTGATAGGTTGCTTGATTTTTGATTGATTATAGGAGGATTTTAGAGTTTTTCCCAAAGATGTGGGACATGATTCCGCATCTAGCATAGGCTGATATAGATATCATTAATCGATGTGAAAAATCTATAATGCAGATGCAAAACTAATATGAATGCAATTTAATTTTATCATGCAACTATATGCAAACTATTGTCATTTTAATAGTACTTTTGTGCTTTTTTGTCATCATAGAGATTTATTGGATGTTGAAAGTGAGTACAAGTGTCAATGGTATATGATAGACCACTAACGACCTGAGTACCACTTTCATGATTTTTGATATTGCAATCGAACACAAGCATCTAGGTATGATTTAACCGAGATGACCTGAGCATTCTTTGTGTAAACAGGCAATGATTAATCATTTCAATGTGTGAATTCTGAATGTCATCGGTGATACATTTGCATAGCACATCCCCCGACAATTCATACATTCATATGATTAACTTATAGACAGCAGACAATAAAAATATCATTCTCCTTCCTTGCTTCTCTATTCCAATAGATCATTGAGTTGCTCCAAAGAAATGATAACAATGATCAAAATGCAACATGTTCAACCTTTTCTTAAAGTATTTCAATCATTATTCAGATTAGATCATCCATCCTGATCTTGTGATGTTTTTGAGATTTTTGACTGAATTTTTGACATGTTTTTGGATTTTTGATTGATTTTTGACATGTTTTTTTAATTTTTTGACTGATTTTTGACATGTTTTTGGATTTTTGACATTTGTTTGGATTTTTTGACTGATTTTTGACATGTGTTTGGATTTTTTGACTGATTTTTGACATGTTTTTGGATTTTTTGACTGATTTTTGACATGTTTTTTTGATTTTTGATATGATATAAATGTTCGAAGTGTTTTGATGGTGATTGATGTTTGCACTTCAATCATTGTTTTTGTTGTGTTTTTTCTAAGCTCATTGTTTTATTGCCCCCAGTGATTTCAATATTTTTCCCCCAAGCTAAGGTGAGACATGACCACATTGCAATGATTGTTCTTGAGATTTTATTGCACCTTTTTTCAAATTTTATGATTTTTTTGTATTTTTGAGGATATTTTAAGATGAAATGAGATGATATGCCTGATTGAAGGAACAAGATGCCCCGCAATAGGGTTAATGCAACCATGGATAATTGATAGATCAAAATTAAAGTTTCACTACAAAACATGTCACACAAGCAACATATCTCTTGTCGAAAGATGATAATGGTATGATCGATTAATATGCCAGCAATGATCGATTCCATAAGACATGATGATGATAAGATTGATGATTGTTGATGATTGATTGACAAAAGATATGAGGATTGGATAATGTTTTGTAGCTAGGCTTTAAATATGATTTGTATGATAAGATTTGAGGTTGCAAATGGACATGATGACATCAATTTTGATATGCTAGAAGATATGGAATGAAAGAAAGCAAGGAAAAAAATGATGAATGGAGATGATCAAGATTAACTAGATAAGATACAGACACAAGGCCCAAGTATTTTTTCCTTATTCCTCATCAAGACCAAGGAAAGGAAGAAAGGATGTATTTAGTAAGAATGATGGAATATGGATAAGATGAAAGATATGGTATGGAAGATATGGATAAAGCATATAGGATAAGACATATGATGTTCAAGAAGATCCTTAACCTTGTCAAGATCAAAGGTGGAAATGTAAGGAATAAGCATAGAAAGGATAATGACCATGAATGATAAGATGGATAAAACTTGTCCCTAAGTGTAGAGTGCAAGAGGAATATGGAAGATAGGATATGGATGATAGGGAAATGGAGGAAGGACTTAAGCATCAAGTTTCAAAACAAAATATCCCTCTAATAAACCATGGAAATGGGAATTAGACTCCTAAATGTTGGTAGATAAATGATATTATGGAAGAATCTAAGGACTTATGCAAAGGTTTGGATTAAAGGAGAATGATTAGGGATGAATGTTGGATAATGGATAGGAGTTTGGAAGGCTTGTTGATGGATAGATGGAAAGGATGGAAAGATCAAAATTGGCACACACCTTGAAGGGTGGTGGAGTGATGGAGGAAAAATGGATTTGGAAGGTGATAGGTTATTAGATGGAAAATTGGAGGAAGCTTTTGGATTAGAAAATTTGGATGTCAATTTATATTTTATTGCTTCTATGAGACTTTTAGGAATCCACATGATTTTTGACTTTTATTTTTTCTTTGTGGGCCTTTCCAACCTTTCACATTTTTCTTTTTCATTTATGGACCTTTGTGGTCTTTGAAAATTTCCTTTTTGCTTTGATGGGCCTTTGTGGCCTTTTTAAATTTTCTTTTGATTTATGGACCTTTGTGGTCTTTGAGATTGTTTCTTTGATGGGCCTTTGTGGCCTTTTCAAAATTTCTTTTGATTTTGGATCAATTTTTCTTTTATTTGTGCATGTCTCTTCGAGGAGACATGTTGATCCTTCGATACATGCGAATTTCGATATAGAAGCTTTTGATATTTGGCATCCAAATTTCTTCCAAGAGTAATGGGAGAGGTGGATTGAGATGAATGATATGGAGGTATTATGGAGGAGTTAATGTGGGTAGAATTTTGAAAGGGCATCAAGGATGTGTGCCTTTGTTGTTCTTGAGAAATAGGATATGGACCTAGGATAGAGGGAAGGTTTGATGGGCTAGGATGAGGACCTAGGATAGATGGTATGTTTGGAGGATTAGGATGAGGACCTAAGATAGATGGTAGGTCTGATGAACTAAGACACTTAGGTGTATAACCAAGGCCATGATGATATGGGTTTCTTTGAACAGAAAGGGGTTCTAGGATACCTTGTTCATGAAGGCCTAATCCTTTTCCTTTGTAATTCATACTTTGACACATTTTTTTACCAATGGGATATGTATTGTTTCTTAAACAAGATGCGAGTCCATTTTGGGGAGGATATGATATGGATGAGAGGATAGGTGTTGGAAGTAAACTAGAATGGATAAAGGTGGAGGATCCCAATTTATAGGTGTGGGGTTCATGGATAGCTTGAATAGGTGTGATAGGATCTTGACATGGGGATGATGGGGTGTTTTGATCTTGACTTGGAAAAGTATCATGAGGTGGTATGAAAGTCATATCTTGATCATGAGAAGAATAAACATCTTCATGGGATGAAATGGTATCCTTGAATGGAAGCATATCTTGACCTTGATGAGGAAGGGAATCATGAGATTGTGTAGAAAGCATGTCTTGATCATCAGTTGGTAAGAAATCATTAGATAGGATGGAAGAACTACCATGCTCTTGTGATGAAATAGAATCATGAGATGATATGAATTGATGAGATGATGTGGAAGAAGAACCTGGAAGGATACTTGTCTCTTGAGATGGAAGGGAATTATTTTGGATGAAAAGTGAAAGGAGGGGATTATCATAAGATTCTTGAGAAATGGGATCTTGATCAAATATTGGAAGAGTTTTTGGAATTTTGATATCATTGGATGGAGTGGAAAGAATATTTTGATCTTGATGTGTAGGGGAGTCTATGCTAGAATGCTTTGGATTGAGAGATTGACATGAATCATTGGATGTTGAAGATATGATAGAAGAGGATGATTGGATGGATTTGTTAGCTTGAGTGAAAGAATCTTGAGGTTTATTTTGGCTTATTGTGGATGGAGATAAATGCATCACATGATAGGATTTCTCAATATCATTTGTGTTTGAGGATTTAGATTTGGGCTTATGGATCTTTTGTAAAAATCCAAAGACATCAAACTTGGATGATGTAGTTGTTGGTGGAGAGGGTGTCATGTCAAAAATTTTGTCAGAGGAATAAGCACAAATTTCTGGCAGCAAATATCTCTTTGTGGTTCTTTCCTTTGCACATCCTAGATTTGTTGTTGAAGTTTTTTCATTTGATGAGTTAGAGCATTCAATTGATTCTCATCTATTTTGGCCATGGTGGTTTGAGTTTCAATTTCATGTTCTTTGGATTTTTAGTCTTCGTGACCTTGTTAAAATGGATATATGAACATTATTGTTTCCAATAAACTTTTTGATCTTAGTTTGGTATAGTGTCAAGGATATTAACTTAAGTCAAATAGAATGATAGATTCTATTGATTAGACTAAGTTGATGAGTTTGATTATAGGGTTTCGTTTCTTTGATTTAGGATGACTGGTCCTGAAACTTAACTTACTAATCAAATATGTTTGATTGAGACACTTTTGGATGGTAGATCTTGGTGTGATTTGAAAAAATTCAATCATAAAGTCCAATTTATGCAAGTTTAAGACTCTGTTTTGATTTAGGAAAGTTTATGTTCTGATAAAAAAATCCAAATTTTGACTTTAACTGTCTGACATTGGTTTCCAATAGATTTTTGTTTTCTTTGTGTTTTTTAGGATGATCTTATCTGAATTAATGTTTTGAAAACACAACAAGAATTTGTAAAATAGTTGTTTCTAGAGTCTAAACAACAAGTGTATGTTTAAGAATCAAACATGATCCATCTTGATTTTGACCGGTTGTTTTGACAATTGTACATAAATCAAATAGACTCACACTTAAGGACAAGTAGGTCATCATTATACTCACAGCCCACATCTTGAATTACGTTGACTCACACAGCAATGTCACCCCCTAGAGGGCACCCATGTTTTTGTCATTTCCAAGCGTGTACTCAAAGTGACAAAAGTAGATACCGAGTCCCTTGAGCAAACAATCCTTGGTAATTATATGGTGAGTGTCTTGGGGGCAGATTCTTCCCTCCCCTTGCACCGTGAGTATGACAATGTATGGATACTGACTCGGTGGGAAACTACTCTATGGTTCGTAGATAGGGTTCCGTTCGGTGTGGAAAATAGATAAACTCCCTCAAGAGACCTCCCAATCTTTAGAACAAAGATTTTGGGGATGGTTATCTTGCCTACTACCATCAAGTTGGACTTTCATCAACAACTTGCATTTTTATTATAGTGGGTTGGATAACCTGGCTTTGGTTGTTCCCACTTAGGTCATTCCCATAGGGTGAGTACTTTTTCCCACTATGGTAGGCCTACTAAAGGATTTAATAAAGCGTAAATGACATGAAGTAAAATTGAATCTGGCACTTTGGTCACCTAGTCAAGGGGAGAGCATAAGCCTAATCACCACAAGCACAACATATAAGTTTGTCCTATTTTAAAAGCCCAAAAAGAAATTTTCTAATCTATGTGAAGGTGTTGCTTCACAAAAATCATGATGTTCTTTTTAACTTCTACTATAAGAATGTGATGACTATCCTAGGATTGATAGATTTTCTTTAAGAAAATCAAGAAAGTGACTATCCTAGATTGATCAATTTTAGTCCAACTTTGAAGAAAATTAAAAATCCGACCTCGGATGCATCGGATCCAGATTGATTTTTACAAAAGCACTGAAATATTGCACCAAAGCGCGAAAATAGTTACCTGATGCGCTAAAACCCGAAAGCGCCGAAACAGGGTACCGAAGAGCCGAAGTTTGACATGGAAGCGCTAAAATACCCAATACGCTAAAACAGTTACTGGAAGCGCTAAAATAGTGATTGGAAGCGCTAAAGTTGAAAGCGCTAAAACAGCGACTAGAAGTGCTAAAACAGTGACCAAAAGCGCTAAAACTTTTAACGGAAGCGCTATAAGAAAAACACGTCGAGAACCTACATGACACTTTCCAAAAAATTGACAATTTCAATAAAATCGAGGTTAATGCACCATGGTGGGCGCCAAATTGTAAGTGGTGAATATGTGAATAAGATCAAAACACTTCTTAATACGAGATTATATCAATGATTAAACAAATTGAATCAATTCAAAGCAAGTAATCAATTGAAAGCGTCATATTGTTGTCTATCTCCAAAGATTTATTAAATATAAATTGCTCTCAGATTGTTTAAGCAACTAAGATTGTTAAAATGACAATTCAAAGAATGAGATAATGATAATGCAATGCTAAATAATTAAACTAGCATGATATTGATGTGAAACAGATAATTGTAGCTACAGGAGGCAGCCATGGTTGAAAATTCAATTGCTTGATTCTTGATGTATGAATGCTTGATGCTTGATGTCTAAATTCCTGCAGAGTAAGAGTGCAAAATCTTGATTATCTGGATCCTTTCTTGGTTGAATGAGGCTGTATTTATAGATTTCCTGGCTATAGAAATGCATAGGGAAAGCTTTGAGAGGCTTGGATTCAATCTGGAGAATTGAATGGTGAGAGATGGAGGAGATTGAGAGAAAGATGGAGATTGTCTCTACCCATGAAAACACAAGGCAAGAGAAGAGGAAGGATTGATGGAAGAGGATTGAGAGATCAAATTCCAAATTTGTCTCCAAAACTTCCCATGAAGTTTCAATCAATTAATTTGACATACTTTAGACATAGATTAGACATAGGAAATCTAATTCATTTTTGAGGAAATATAGATTGGAATATTCCTTATGCTCTAATTCAAATATTTTTGATTTATTTAAATTAGGAAAAGGGAGATAAATAATTTAATAAAACGAACTATAGGATAGTTGATTATTAAATTAAACAGAAGAATATGGCAATTAATAAATAAAGTGTTTTGTTATTTATTTAATTAATTTGAGATCGATGTGATAGAATAAAATAGGGATGTGATAATTAAATCGAACAAAGTATTTAATTTTGTTTATTTAATTAAGATGAATTTAAATATGGTATGATTGTGAACTATTTAAATAAATATTTCTATTTTATTCAAACAATAGAGGAAATTAGGATAATTAATCAAATAACTTGTATTTAATTAATCGGAATTCTCCAGACCAATTTTAGGTGTATACATGCATAGTCCTTGATCTTCTTTGAAATGGAGACGCTACATGATAACAATTATGGTGAAGAAGAAAAGATATATAATGAGATTTTTTCCTGAAGCTTTCAGACATATCCCTCCCCAATTGATGTGAGAACCTTGATAAAGCACTATTTAAGTGATTGGGGTTAGAAAATTCAAGAGACAAATTTAAAGCATCATAAGCATTAACAATTGCTTTGTTATCTAGTAAAAAATGAGGAGGAAAAATACCACCCATGTAACCTTGACCCTGTGAGAAAATATATTTTTGAGGATTCGAAAGAATTGCCTCATTTTCTAGAAAGATGGCATTTACCATTGTATCAACTATGGCATTTACTGAATCCAAACACTGTAAAATATCCATAACATTAGATAAAAATATTGAAAGAATATTCAATGGAAAGGTCAACCTTCTTGATCTAGGTTGAAGAATCGCATTCCCTATTATGGATTTGAAACATTTATAATCACATGGGCATAAGAACTTGAAAACAATTTGTAAAAGCCGCATATCAATCTTACCAGAAATTGGATTCTCCCAACTCTGAACTAGAAGCCACATTCTATAATTATGTGGGTGATATTCCATATTTAGAACCTATGACAGGCGTTAAATACTAGCTAGACCAAACAGAATTTGATATAATCATAGATAACTAATCGAACATTACTTGCTTGAGTGAGATGAAATAGTTATTTTCACCATATAAATAAGCATAGAACTGCCTTATACCTTGAAAGCTTACCAACTTATCATGACAAATCTGTCAGAGGATAAAGTACCGAATTTGATAACATAATTTTTCAGAGTTTTTTGTACAGAAGTGAGAAACCACGATCCAATAATTTCTCTCCACCTGGTATGGAGTAAAGCAAGTGTATTGCCATGTGATCTTAACATGAAACTACTTGACACCCACATCATGACAACTTTAAGAGTATGTTTAACTTATGATTGCCTGTACCTAATCAGATGATTTGAAGAACCACAAAATATAACTTTACCAATGGATAATAGAAGATTTTTATTTTGTACTTCTTCATAACATACAATCATACTCATAGCAACCCAAAATTGTAATAAGATCACAAATAATTTTGGTTTGAACCATACATACTCACTGAAGAAGAATTGTAATCATAAAATAGCAGCAGATAGTGCATCAATCTTGAAACCATACAATTTGGTTGAAAACATCAACCTTAAAAGTGATAGTTACAAGAAAATTAATGAATCTTCCAACTAGCACCTCCATAATTGATACTTCCAACTAAATTTATAAATCCAAAGAATACCTTATGCTCAAGAAAATCTTTCTTCTTTTGAAATTAACTTTTCCAACTCAAAATCAATTTTCCCGATTTGAATAATATGAGTCACTTCACTTTCAATTTGGTCACATCCCACATTAGCTAAGAATTCAGCCACCATAATACCTTCTCTATATGTATGCAATAAGATGTAATGCAAAAGAAGATTCAAAAGCTTATAATTTTCTTTAAAAATAGGCTAACTTCCAATTATGCGATTTTTTTTCCCTGCAAGCATTAATTAGAATTAGGGAGTCACCTTCAATCTCTAAACGAGAGATTTCAAAAGCTAGGGCCATTCTCAAGCCATTTAGCAAGGCTTGAGATTCAGCTTCATTATTTGTACCATTTGATATTTTGATGGATTTTGCACAGAGAACTAAACCTTTATGATCTCTTATTACTATCCCAGCTCCTGAGCTTCCTAGGTTACCTCTTGAGGCACCATCAAAGTTTAGCTTAAAAAAACCCAAAGGAGGATACAACCATGCAACCTTAGATCTATCAATTTTATTTGATACATTGAGGAAACTTCCTTTGAAAGGGAGAACTAAAAGGGGCCAATTTGAAAGAGACTTGGAATCCCAATCTGAAAAAGAAGAACTAGTATTCTTATCTTTTGATACATAGGCATTTACTGATTTAGAAATTAAAATTTCTAAAGAAGACAAAATATGCTCTATACTTTATTTTTCCTTTCTAAATATGAATTTGTTCCTTGCCCACCAAATAGACCATAAGACCGAAGCAGGAATCACTTCCCATATACATGCAAAAAAGGAAGACTGATACAATTTAGGCCAGCTAGAGAATAAACCCCATAAAGAATTTGGCAGAGGCAACTGGATGTTCAACCTTGATAAGACAAAATGGCAGCAACTTTGAGAAATTGAACACGAAAGAAATAAGTGATTTGAATCCTCTAACATTTGACCACATAGAACATAATTGAATGGATCAGATATTTTCAAGCTTGATAGCTTATCACTTGTTAAGATTTTGCTTTGAATTTCTAACTAGCAAAACAACCAGCTTTAGGTAGAATTTTTGAATTCCAACAAAAACAATTGCTATGTGATTTTGAAGATTAGATTTATATTTTGAAATGGAGAGGTAGCCTTCCCTAACTAAATAACAACCTTTATCAGATTTTTTCCATAATAATCTATCTGAGCACGATGAAACATAAACTATTATATCTTTCAAGATAGATGCAATGATTGTTTTATGATTGTTATCAATTGGTTCTCTTGAAAAATCCTTCCAAAAAAATTTTCCTGATACTGAATCAACCTTGTCAAAATATTGATGAACATATATCCCAATTTTTTTAGACAAGAAGGCTATTGAAGAGTCCAAATTATAAAAATTGAGCTTCTTGAACCCATTCCAAGAATCATTCCAGAACTGAGATAATTTACCATCATTTATATCCCAAGATAAATGAGGAAGAATTACTTTTCTGCAAGACAATATGAAATTCCACATTGCAGAACCTCTTGGAGGATTTAATATAGTGAAAATCCTTGATGAATTTTGACTATCCAGATACTTATTTTGCATTATACGACACCATTTTAATGATGGATTTGAGAATAGTCGCCAAACCATTTTAGCTCCCAAAGCTACATTTCTATCAAAAAGGTTGTGAAGACCCATCCCTCCCTTTAACTTACTCAAATGCATAGTTTCCAAAGAGATTAAATTTTTTGCATCCAAATTGCCAGACCATAGGAATTTCCTGATTAATTTTTGAATTTGAAGCAAAATAGATTTAGGAGCTTTCAATATTGACATAAATTAACTAGGAATAGACTACATAACTTATTTGACTAAAAGTATTTTTCTTGCTAAAGAGAGCCATCGACCTTTCTAGGAAAGTAATTTTGCTTGAATATTTTGAATAATTTTGATCCAATAAGAAACCCTACTTTGACCTGAGAAGAAAGGAATTCCAAGGTATTTACTTGGCAATTGATCTTGGTAAAAACCAAAAAGCTTGACTATATACTTTTCTATAGAGGCTTTAGTGTTAAACAGATATATCTTTGATTTATCTACATTTACCTATTGGCCTGACACTCTTGTGTAGTTATCCAAGAGGGTTTTTATGGTTTTTGCTTCTACTAGATCTACTTTTCCAAAAAGGAGAGTATCATCAGCAAATAAAGAGTGAGTTACAAATATATTGGCATTTGGGAAAATAACTCCTTTTATCTTCCCTTGAAAACTTGCATTTTTAAACGATCTACTCAAAACTTCAGCCAGAATGATAAATAAGAATGGCGATAATGGGTCACCTTGATGAACACCTTGAGAAGAGTAAAAAAATCCTACATAAGAACCATTAATTAATATAGAGAACCGTGCCCCAGAGATGCAAGCCATTATCCATTTACACCATTTAGGAGAGTAGTTGAACTTTAAAAGCACTTGATTCAAAAAACACCAATCGACTTTATCATATGCTTTATGCATATCTAGTTTAATTATCGTGGTTGACAATTGATTTGAAGTTATGGTATGCAAATTTTCATGAGCCACAATTGCTCCCTCTGGAGTTTCTCTGCCAGGAACAAAACCACCTTGCTCCTCGGATATAAGAGTGGAAATGAGAGGATGAAGGTGAAGATAGATGGCTTTTTTGAAGATTTTGTATATTGTAATGCAAAGTGAAATAGGTCTAAAATCGTAAAATGACTTAGGAGACACTATTTTTGGGATGATGGTTATATTTGTTACATTAAACTTTTTTAACATTCCACCAGACTTCCTTGAATCTTCTAGAGCACTTAAAATATCAAATCCAATAAAATCCCAATATTTTTGAAAAAAATGGCTGTGAAACCATCAGGACCCAGGGCCTTATTTGCTGACATTGAAAACACAACCTCTTTAAGTTCTTTAAGAGAAAAAGGAGCAAGCAGCCTCAAATTATCCTTTGAAGAAACCAAAGGTGGAATATTCTTCAAAATTTTCTCTTTTTTGGTAGATAAATTCCCATTTGTATTGACAAGCTTTGATAACAGTTTTGAGAAAAAATTAATTGCTTCATTTTGTATACCTTTCTCATTGACAAGTATACTCCCTGACACACTATCTTGAATAGCAAAAATTGCAGATTTTGATCTTTTGGCCTGAACTGAGTGATGAAAAAATTTGGTATTCTTATCACCATCTTTCAGCCATAATTCCCTAGATTTTTTCCTCCAGTATTCTTCTTCACGAGATAGCAATTCTATCCATTCAAGTTGCAATTTTTTCTGTTTTTCATAAGTATTATTATCCAGCCCATTTAAAATGATTTTCTCATTTATTTGAACTAGCTTTTTATATACCAAATCCTTTTGAGAAAAAACATTTTTGAAGACTAACTAGTTCCAAGACTTTAAATTCTTCTTGACATAATCCAATTTATTACTTAATTGGAACATTTTAGATCCTTGCACATAAGGAGCAGAAAGCCACCATTGTCTTATACAATTAATTATGTCTAGATGTCTAAGCCACATGGACTCAAATTTAAAGAAGAATGATACTTTGAAGTGAAAATATTACCAGATATAGTCAAGGAAATGGCAAAATGATCAGAGACTATCAAGGGTAAAATTTATGAAGAGGAAGAATACTTCGAACCAGTCCAATTTGAAGAAAGTAAGAATCTATCTAACCGCTCAGCAATTTGCAAAAAAAAAATTCTTCTATTGGTCCAAGTGAATAGACCATTTAGAGGTACTACATCCCTCAATGCATTGTCTTGAATGAATGATGCAAAATTAGACATTACAACTTTAGGAGGACTTATGCCACCTTTTTTCTCCCACTCATTAGCAATTGCATTAAAATCACCAGCTAAAACAAATTTCTCTTGACCCATCAGATCCAATTTTGCTTTAAGTAAATCCCAAAGTTGTTTTTATCAGAAGAACTGGTTGGACCATAAACACTCAGAAGCCAGAATGAAAGATCAAAATGAGAAACATACATTAACTGCCAATTGTGATGAAATGAAATATTAGAAATATTAATTGTCTTAGTAATCCAAAGAGTTATTAAACCACTCAAAGCCCCTTGAGAAGGGGAATGTGATGCACCCCAAAGGAGCCATTTATTTTTTATTAACAAAAATGACTCTTCAAAAGTTTTTGTTTCTTGTAAGAGAATAATGTCAGCCCCTGAAACATCCAATTCCTGTTTCACTTGAGAATTTTTGTCAGAGGCATTTAAGCCTCTGACATTCCAAGAAATGAGTTTCAGTGAATCTTGGGAGAGAAACAAGCTCTCCTAGGCCTTTTTTGTGTTAAAGTATTACCTAGACTGGAATCTAAGGTTGATTGAATTCCCTTTGAGATTTCTTCCTTGATCTTCGTAGCTAAATATTTCCTACATCTCTTAGTATGATATTTTGGATTAGGTGGGGAGAAATTAGATTGAGAAATAGAACAAGTATCCATTGGGAGAGGTACATTACCAAAAACATTTGAAGCAATGTCATCAATAAATTGCTCACCTATAAAAATAAGTGACTGATCAACAAAATTGACCATATCATCTTCTGATGGCATCACATCATGCAAAAGATCTTGATATATATCTTGATTTGCAACAACCACGGAAGTACTAACAACTTCTAGTTGATCAAAGAGATCAAGATTACTATCACAATTATTTAGCACACCCAAAGTTAACATCGAAGCACACTGATTTGCTTGGAGAAGACAAGTGAAACTAGGCTCAGGGGAGTGAATATTTAAAGAATAGAGAAAAATATTTATTGGGGAGTGTAATGAAAAAACCCCATTATTTGCAACAGGTAGACCAACCTGCTTGAAAAGAGTACAAATAGATTTTTTCTTGATAAAAACACAACTTGAATAATCTTTAAATGATGTAGAGACCTGAGGAAAATTATCCACCTCAAATTTTGATGAAACAACATGATTTTTTTCTACCCTATTTAGTAGAGATGGAGAACGAACAAAGGAGAGCCATCTAAAGCAAAGATCAAATACATTCCGAAGGAAAATAAACTCTGAATTCCAAGAATTTTTGAATGAAAATGAAGTAGCATAAGGAACTACCAAAGCTGACAACTTTATTGGGTTTGAATTACACCTAGCGGACACACCATCATAAGAATGACATTTTTCAGATGGGTGAAGAGGAAAATGACAAGAGCTGCAAACTAGCAAGGAATCCTCCACAAGAACTGCTTGCTCCCAAATACCAAACACTGTTTTAATTTGAATATTTGTAGCCAATGATTTTATTTTAACATCCAGTAAAACTGAAAACCTAGCTAGAAGAGAAGGATTTGAGAAAAAATCCATATCACGGTGCATAAAGATTCCCAATTTGTTACCAATAATTTCAATAATACCCTGTTCTCTATATTCCAAGGGTAGACCTTGTAACTAAACCCAGAAAGGAATAAACTAATGTTTGACCTAAATAGGATTAAAATTTGGGGTCCATAATGTGGTAAAGAGGCCATTACCTTCCATCATCCAAGTCTTTTTATGAAACACAACATTACCTAAATCTTTATCAGAAAAAATAGCCACAAAGTAACCTTCTCCTTTATCTAAAAAATACACTTGGTTGGAACCAACCCAAGAATTAAAAACCCATGACTACAAGTTATCAAGGGTAGGAGAAAATTTCCAAAACTTACCAAACAAAGCTACATCCTTTAGATCCGAGATTTGTGGATCGAGAAAAGAATGAGGCAACGTCACCTCAATCCGAGAGGAGTGATTCTTGAAAGATTTCCCTTTTGAATTCTGAGAATGAACAGAATGGGCATTAGCAAGCTTAACATAATGAGAATTAACAGGCTTAACATGAACCTTATCAGGCTTGAATTGTGAGCGAAAAGCTCTACCAGAATTACTGAAGTTACCAGACACGGCCGCATGATGAACCAACGGCTTGGAAACTGGATGCTTCAGAAAAAAATTCCTCAATGGAATGTTATTGGGAAACGTGAGGGGAGTGAGAGTGTAAGAGGAGCAATGAATGGGAATGGAGTTGCGAAATGTAGCAGGAGCAAAGATAGAGGGAGCAACTGGTGATGAGGAATGACCAGCCACAACATCAACCCAAGAACGATCAGATAAAGAAGGTGAGGATGACTTACAAATATCAAAGATAGGTTGAGGAGCACTGGAGAGTGATTTCTTTTGATGAGAAACCAACAACCATTTCCCGAAATTGGATGGAGCATCCGACAACCATTTCCCATTTTGAAACCCATTACTGAGACCAACAGGAGCATCCAACACCCACTTTCCATTTCTAAAAATAGAACCCAGCGAGCCCTTGCCAGAAACACCATATGTAGGATATACAACATACTTGAACCGAGAGGATGCAGCGGGCAAAGGCGGGTGAAGCGTAGGCTTTGAAACCCTAGAATGAAACTTAACATTGCTAACCTTATTCAGGCGGAAAGAACTAAGATTTTCAGCACCATCAGAAATAGGAGCATGCGAAGCCCAAGAAGAACCAGGAGCCATGGAAAAAGGTGGGTGGGAAACCCGACGATGGCCAGAAGGAACCTCGGGAAAAGAAGGTTTTGAAATTTGGGAAAGATCTGTTTTCTCCCTCCGCAAAGTGCGGTCCCACTTTTTCTTTTCCATTATTTTTGATAGCTATATGTAATAAATTTATCCTAAATTGATAAATCAGTTGTTTTTCATTGTTTTCTAATCAAAGTTTTCCTACATTTTTCTATTTCTAATTTCAATAGTTTTCTAGAAAATCATAGTTTGATTGTTTGTAATTTCAACAAAATGTAATGGAACAGTGATATTTTTAATAGATTTAAAAATAAAATATGTACTGTTTATTCTTTTCCTATATTAAATAGAACAGAGATTATCTTTCTAATTCAAAGCTAAATATAAGAATTAAAGAAAGGATTTTTTAACTCATTACTGTTTTAATTATAGATTAGTTTTCAATCTATCTACCTGGCAATTTCCTAAATCTGGAAATTGATTATTTGTTGCTCTGTAATTTTTTGTAGCTACTCTATTTGATCTTCTTTCTCTCTTCTCTTAATTTCCTTTTTGTTTTCTCCTCTTCTAGTTCATTACCTCTCTCCCTCTTCCCATGCGTCCTTGGGAGATTTATGTACCAAAGCAAATCAACACTATTTTTTCACCTAGTAGTTTATGGCCGCACACCCTTCCTCTTCTCTATTTTGTTGTCCTCCTTACTTTCTCACTGGTGCCTCTTCCTTCCCCCATGCACACCTCTTCTTACCCACCTTCTCCCTGTTTCCCTTGGCATGCCCTTCACCTATCTCCTTCTCCCTACTGCCTCCTTAAGTCTTCTCTCCCTCACACAGGTCACCCTTCTCCCTGTGTCTTACTCTTTCTTCCCTTCTTTGTTGCTAACCTTTCCACCTCCCTGTTGTCTGGCTGTGTGTGTTTGAAGGCAAATGGGTCATAGTAAAAACATAGAATGTATCTCCCTTACTCTTTTCTGCGCGTGATTTTTTCCATGATTCAATCTCTCCTCTTAAACATTTTTTTTAATCCCTTCTCTTCTAGCTGCCCCCCTTCAATGATTAGATCTCCCCTATTTTTTTTTAAAACAAAATAGCTTCTTGTTTATAGATGGATTTTCCTCTCTCCAAATTTCACGCGAATGGAGTCCTTTTACCATTGAATTAGATCCACAATTATGTGCTATGATCTCTAGAAGAAAAAATCATGACTCCAAGTTCCTCGGTGATTGCATGCTAAATTTATTGAAAGGTGTTTGTTATCAAATTTCTAACTGTTGTTTTCAATTAAATTTCAATTTGCATGTATGCTTGTTTTCCAATTCGATTTCACTAACTTATTTTTAGATATTAGTTTATTTAAACATTTACATTTATTTTCCTTATTCACCAAATGAGAAAAATACCATTACATCAAATAACACAGAATTATATTTTAATAATTTTTCACATTTAAAATTCTATTCCATTAATTTGAAAATAAAAGCATCATTATTTTTAAATAATAATAATAAAATATTGACATAAATAATTTAGTTGTTTAAATAAGATCTATTTTCTCACAAAATAATAAAATCGTCATTTAAAGCAATAATAACTAAGTGTGTGTGTGAGATTCCATCATCCTCATAAATGTCTAATGGCTAAAACAACTCTACCTGATTGATGTTCTCACCTTCACTCGCGTTCACCTGATTCCTGCTTTCACTTGCACTCGGATTTTTATCAGCAATGACAAACCCCAATTTTAATAAAAATGCATTTCAATTTAAATTTCACTTTCACTTTCAATTAAATTTCAATTTAAATAATCATTTAACATAATAATTAACAATATCATGATTAATAATTTGCATTTAAATAATCAATAAAATCAATACGTGATAGAGAGGTAGTTCATACAATAGTGTATATTTTAAGTAGAGTTCAAATAAGAGAAAATAATGATAAGACACCATATGAACCGTGGAATGATGCACCAACATATGTTGAGTATTTCAAGGTATTTGGTAGTGAATTATACATCAAAGGAGAAGATGAGAACCTAGGAAGCTTTGATTCAAGATGTGATGAAGGGGTATTTCTAGGATATTCCACTCAAAGCAAAGCTTACAAGTGCTATAATAAAAGGTTGCACAATATTGTGGATAGCATTAATGTCAATATTGATGAGGATATTAAACATATCAAATTTGAAGAAGAATTTGATTGTGAAGAAGAAAATGTTGCAAATGAAGACGAAGAATTTGAATAAGAGGTTGAAAGAGAACTTGCAAAATATGTGCAAAAGGATTACCTTGAAAATAAAATAATTGGTGATAAGAACAAAGGTGTTCAAACAAGAAGACTAGGAAAGAACAAGGAATGAGTAAATTTTGATCTCTTGTCACAAATTGAACCTAAAAGCTACATAGAGGCTAGCAATGATGAGAACTGGATAAAAGCTATGAAAGAAGAGTTAAATATTATTGATAAGAACAAGAAATGGGAATTGGTTCCTAGAACCCTAAGAAAAAATGTAATATGTACTAAATGGGTGTTCAGAAATAAACTCAATGAAGATGGTGTTGTTGTAAGGAACAAGGAAAGATTGATGTGCAAGGGGTATGCATAAGTTGAGGGGATATAATTTGAAGAAATAATTTCACCTATTGCAAGATTAGAAGCTATCATAATGCTTCTTGTATTTCTAGTCTATAAAGGATTTAAATTCTATCAAATAGATGTTAAATTTGCATTTCTAAATGGGTATGTGCATGATCATGATGGGCCAAAAAGTGACGATATGATGGGTATGTGGCTGACGACATTTTTTTTACCCAAAATTGATGAAACGAAAAGGGTTTTTCAAGGAGATTCTCAGCTTTCCACCATTATAAATTATGGTTTACTTTGAATTTCATAAATAATTATTATTCATTTTCTATTTGAATTACGAATAAAGTCCTGATTGATAGGCTAATTGAAAAACATCTATAACTTTCAAACGGTATCATATTTTTTTAATCCAAAACATGAGTCACATTCTATGCTTCGCATACTATAGGATTTTAAAAAAATAAAATTGAATTTCATGAAGTTTTGACCATGTTAAGGTGGTCAGACATACAATTTTTTATATTTTTAAAAATTTGTAATAAAAAATTCATAATTAATTATTTACTTGGAACTTTAAAATAATAAAAATGGATCACATTGGGACATGAGTCATTTACTTATATCTAAAATCGTATTAAAAAATATTATCATTTTATTGTTCTTAGGGTGGTCAAACAGACACCTACTTCTTATTTTTTCCCTAAAATTTAAGTACTACTCCATTGAACTTTCAATTTTTCACCAAATAGATTTATTTTAAAAAAAATAAACCTAGTAGTTTAGAAAATAAATTCAATTTTCTACAGATTCTATTCTTACATATTTTTGAAATAATATAGATAGCTTATTCAAATTTTTACGTCAAGTTGCCTAACTCTGGTTTTTCTAAATTTTTTGCCACTTAAGGGCCTATTTTTCCATGATAATCCTGCACATACCCAAATGGAAACCTTTAAGAAGAAGTCTACATATAGAACAACCAGAGGGGTTTCAACTATTAGAAGAATATTATGTTCATAGATTGAGAAAATAATTGTATGGTCTAAAAAGCACCTAGAGCATGGTATTCAAGATTGGATCAATATCTACAACAACAAGGACTCAAGAAAGGATATACATACAACAATTTGTATTTCAAATATGAAGGTGAGCACATGATTATTGTTGTATTTTATGTGGATGACATCATATTTGGTGGTAGTAATGATAAGATATGTAAGTATTATTTTCACAAATGTAAGATGAATTTGAGATGTCAATGTTAGGAGAGTTTTCCTTTTTCCTTGGTTTGCAGATTGTACAAACTAATGCTAGCATATTTATATCTCAAACTAAGTATGCTGAGGAAATGCTTAAGAATTTTGGAATGGAAGAATAGACCAGTTAGTACCCCCATGATAAATGGTTGTAAGTTGAGAAAATCAGATGAATCATCAGATTCTAATCAAACAATGTATAGGTCAATGATTGGAAGATTTTTTTACTTAGTTGCATCAAGACCAGATATTATGCAAGAAGTATGTATGGTGGCAAGATTTTAGGCTGCTCCAAAAGAGTCTCATGTAAATTCAATGAAGAGAATCTTTAGATACATTAAAGGTACTGTTGAATATGGACTCTAGTATCCCAAGAACAAGGATTTAACTTTAACAACATATACAAATGTTGATTTGGCTGGTAGTGTAGATGATAAGAAAAACACTAGTGGTGGTGCACTTTTCTTGGGTGACAAGCTTGTGTCCTAGATGAGAAAAAAGAAAGAGTTAGTCACCTTATCTACAACATAAGAATAATATGTAGTAGAAGAAACATGTTATACTCATGTCTTATGGATGAAGCAAACACTTAAAGACATCAAGATTGAGTACAATAAACCTATCTCTATTCTTTGTGATAATTCAAGTGCAATAAACATCTCAAAGAATTCAGTGATGCACTCTAGGAAAAAGCACATATCAATCAAGTATCACTTCATTAGAGAGAAGGTTGCAGAAAAGGAAGCCAACATGGAATATCTTCCTAACAAAGAAAAATTTGTTGACATATTCACAAATTCTCTTGCCAAAGACCAATTTGAATATTTGAGGAAAAAATTGGGAGTAATTGCTCCTGCATCATATCACTAAATCGTAGCGATAAGGCATTTTTCTGGGGGAGCTTCATTGTCATTCTTTTCATCCTTGGATATGAAGAAGAAATCAAGTTAGGTAAACATGGGTTTACAAATTTCTAACGACTTGATGGTTGTATATTGAAGAATCCACTATTTATCTTTGAATTGATTATCAAAGGGGAGAATATTCATAGGGGGAGAACATGTGCCAGTCTTGAGGATGACCATTTTTCATTGATGTCAAAGGGGGAGAAAGGGGAATATTCTCATGGAATTGAGCAAGGGGCAGAAAGATATGTCAAAGGGGAGATGCTATGTATGTGCACTCATGATATGTTCTATTTTAATTGGTACAAAGTAGTTTGAGCATTTGGTTTTTCCATCAATAGCAAAGGGGGATATTGTTGGAATAATGTTGTCATTGATGTCAAAAGGGGATATCTAAGTGGTATCCTATAAGGGAGATTGTTGGCATGATATCATGGAGATCAAAAAATCATATTTTAAAAGATTTGGAGAAAGATGATGGAAAGTTGAAAATGTTTTGCAAATGTTACAAAGTTGTCATGAAATGTTGTTATGACATTGCAAAGGGGTAAAACCACAAAACTAGTTTACAATTCTAGTGAGGAAGGAAAAATGCATTTTCGGATGGAATAAACTTTAGGGGGTTTGCTAGAGCCACCTAAAGGGTTCAATGAAACCAAGGGGGTTTGAACGAACCCCCCTTTGATGGATTTATTTTTTAATTTCATTAAAGGGGTTTTCAGTAGAACTAGTGGGTCTGAGAAAACCCCCTAGTTCTAGTCAACCCTGGTTCACTAGAACCCCCCTTTTCCCCCTTCTCCCCCTCTGGCACCAAAAATCTCTAGAATATTTCCCTTTGAAGCTCGAGTTCAAGATGAAAATGGAGACTTCACAGACCCAACTAAATGATGGTAGTCCTTAGAATGAGCTATCCAACAAATATAATTTTAATATGTTTTGGTTTTATTATGTATTTTTTTTTTAGTTTGATTAAACATAGGTTTTTCACTAAAAAATCAAGCTATTTGTTTTGCACATGTGGAAAAATAACAAATTATCAAAACAAATGAAAAATATCAGTGCACTAGATATTGAAGTCCTTGATCCAAAAAAAAAATTGAATTTCGATATATACATAAAAATTTATGTTGTATATGGTTCGCCTATGTCTGAATTGCAATTGGTTTGACTTCACAACTTGATTAAGGAAAAATTATTCAATAAAACACTATGAAACCAAATGAAAGTGCTAGATATCGTAGTTACAAATCTAAATTTGAAAAAAATAGAATTTATCCTTCATAAAAAAAAGTTATGTTGTATACGGTGAGCATCACTCCTTAAAAATGGTGTTTATTGAAAAAACTAGTTTTCGAAGGAGATGGAAAAATAAGTGCAATTTGATTCCAAATTTTTTGGAAAAAATATATTTAGAATCTATAGACAAAATGTCAAAAATCACTAGTTTGCATCATCTTAAAATTCCTCACGGTTTAGCCACTATAGGTGCTCAAAAGTGAAGATTTAGTTAGAAAAAATCAGTTCAGTGTCTACTTTGGCCAAAAATTGTAAACCAGTATGAGGGATCACCCAAAGATTGCTTCTAAATGTCAAAAGAGAAAACTAAGACCATATTTGTTATGGGTTTTTCAAGAGGATTCAATCGATGTGGACTGTATAATCATAGAAGGTGGAATGATCTCAAGAATAATTCATTTTAGCTCTATGTTCAAATTAGGGTTTGGAAAATAAACCCTAGGTCTAACAGTCATGGAATTTCATTAGAAATTATATTTTTGAGTTGATTGTTCATGGGCAGTTGCAAGTTGCTTAAGTTATCACTTAAGCCATTGGATTCATTGGTGTGACCGACCCCTACTCCTAGCAATTACCGACCTAAAAAATATTTAATGGCTTTAATATTTCCTAAGCCACCTGCTAAATATTTTCTCATAGCTTGATCAACGACTGTGATCAAGCCTATAAGATCGATGACCTCCCTACCATCTCATAGTATGTGTGGTGGGTCCCCGTCTTGTCCTACGATATTCTAGGCTGATGACAAGTGTACAGTGGGACCACATAAAGTGATAGGAAATGAAAGTAGATGATGAATCTAGAGACATTTGGCAATGGTTGATTTATTGATAAGATAGTTCACATCAGTGTTAGGAATTTTTCAGTGATGATGAAGGTGATAGATGGTGTTAGCTCGCTAGCCCACTGGGAAATAGTGGGCATGTGACTTTACCTTATGGGATTGCAAGCTTGCGACACATGTCTTGGTGGGACTCTACACTAAGCATAGTGTATGAGAGAAAGATCGACGATAATTATTAAAATTAATTTTATCCAACAGTCATGTTTTAAAGTTGAGTGATGAATGAGGATTGATGGATCATGGCATGAAAATAGTAGATCAACAACTCAAGTTTAAAATTGAAGAATTTCAATAGGTACAATAGTGTGAATGAGGGTTTCAATGGTAAACTGACTCAATTAATGAATTCAATTGGTCCAACCACTACAACTATTAGTATTTATTGGTGATGGGATGATTAAATCGATGACATGGATATGTTGGCGGTGAAAAAACAAATTCAGATCCGATACAGAGAATATGTATTAAATGAAATTGAAACACTAGTTTTTCAATATGCTAAAAATAGAAAAGGCTTTGAATTTGGATAAGTGTATTCATGACTCAATGGATGGGTAGCTTGTGAAAGAAGATAAGTAATAAAATGTAGTAGAGGATCTATACAGTATGCAAATCTTGAGGCAGTTGTTGTAGGTCGGTGATGGTACTCAAAAGTGAAAAATTAGATTTGGCTAAGTAGTTGTAGGTACAAAGTGATTAGTGAATGTTGCAAAAGAGTATTCTTGGCTTCTTGAGGCAGATAGAGAATGCACTAAAATAAAAATGTGAAAGAACTACAGAGTGTGTGCATGGATTCTTAAGGTGGATAGAGAATTCACTAATAGATAAGGGTGCAATAGTGTTGGAAGTGTATCTATGAGCTTTTGAGGTAGATAGAGAATGCAGTAAAAAAAGGCAAGTGAAAGAGTATAACAGATGAGTAGAACCCAAACAAAAGGTAGAAGATCCTAATCAATGTTTACATCCAAGTGTAGAACATAGTAGATGCGGGGCAGATCGAAAAAAGTTGCAAAGTCTGCAATATGGAATTGAGAAGTTGCAAATTATGTTGCAACATTGAACTGAGTTCAATTGAACAAATTGTAATAAATTGAATTATAAATATGATCGGTGGGTGCCATCATAAATCTGGGTAGGTGCTCAATTTAGGGAGTTAGTTCTTCCTTTAAGTAGGTGCTCCTAAAACTGAGGTATTGGTGTCTCCTTAGGGTTGGTGCCCTAAAACTTTTTAATTAGAAGATATTAATTGTGATGCTGGATTAGGATAGTAGTGTTGAATAGGACAACTGGGAGGGGGGGTGAATCAGTCGTCACAAATTATAACCTTCAATTCAATTATCAGAACTAATACATAAACTGCTTAAATGATTAATCATCAAATGCCAATACGAAAACTCAAATACAATGCACAAACACAATAACACCAAATTTACGTAGAAAAGCCAATGAGGGAAAAACCACGGTGAGGATTAACTCACACTATAGAGAATATCAAAACTGATTACAAAAAGGCTCACTACATACAATAAGGATTCATAGTCCAACAAGGCTACAACCTAGAGGGCTCATTGCCATAGAGATACAAGGAAGAATTGTTACATACAGAACAATCCCAATGCAACAAAGGATTCCACTACAATCACTAATCAACTTGCATGAATGATAGAGTTCACCTTTTTCTCACTGCATCCAAAAACTTAGCATTAAGCTTCACACTGATCTACCACACACATAATTCACACACACTTTTTCAGTAGCATCAAATTCGTGTCTTCTTTTTCACTTATCTTCCTTCTTTTCTCTTGTACATTTTTCATTGCTAGCTCATCCTATATTTATACTATCTCCAACCTTGAAAAGATACAAAGTCAATCATCCAACATCAAATTTAAATTGGGTCAATACCAAAAAATTCTAGGGTGGAATTAGAATGAGGGTGACCCAAACACACACTTCATCAAGACCCATAATAGATCCAACACCCTTCATCAACTTCAAAGATAGTGCTTAACACATGGTCGACCAAACTAGTGTAAAACACATAGAACAATTAAGCCTTAAACTTCTAGAAACCAAAAATATCTTCAATGCAATTAGAAAATCTTATCTCTAGAACCACAAGTCAAAAGAATTCATCAAAGAGAGATTTGGAGCAGCAACATTTCTCCTGGACCTCAACCAGAACACAAAAAAATATAGTTCACAACTGGTGAACACAACTTAGACTTCACAAAGAATCAATAGCCAAGAATATGGATATAGCAACCTTCAACAATCATGACTAACATATCTAAACCACACAACCATAGGGACAAGTACCAAATCATCATCTTGAGAAACAACTGAATACCTGTAATCTTCCTTTAATACAATTTTCTCAATATCCTCAACACATACAACCAACAACAACTAGTAGATAACCAGTTGACCAGTTGACATCAATGACAACACTTTCATTCATTTTTCCATTCTTGCAACAAGTAGATCCTAGTAGCTATTCTCACTATGGTTTTTTCCATATTGAGTTTTCCACATATATCTTTTGTTACATGAGCTATATTAGTATGTTTGATTCTTTGCATGCCATGATTTAATTTGCACTTAAAAGGGTAAAATATTTAAGAGCCAAATCTTAAGTAATCTACTTATTCACCCTCCTCTCAGTAGATTATTGTGTTCTAACAAAAGTGTGGGAATTGTTAAAGAGTGGTTTGATTAGAAAATAATTGAGTTTGTGTACTACCAATAGTAATAACACCAAAGGAAGGGGGTGAGTGGAAAATGTGTATAGATTCAAGAGTAATGAATAAGAATACAACTAAAGTAAAATTCCATTTCCAAAGATGGATGATTCGATGGATTGTGTGAACCCCTAAACCTGGAAATGCACAAGAACAACAAACAAGGTTAGATTGTTAGATAAAAATACATACAAGCATGAGGTATTCCCCATGAAATCCATTTACTAAAACTTAAAATAGGAAAAGAGAAGAACAACTAAGTAAATGAAAAAAAATCCTATTTAAGTGAGCAAATTAATGATCCCATGGGGGAATTGGTGCCAATTGAATGATGAAATTGGCCCTTTCCCAACTCCTAAGTTGCAATGTTGATGAGTGTGAAATGGTCAAATCTCCAAATGAGATTTGAGCATAACTTAGATAAGATATTATGAAAATGATGAATGGTTGAGTGGAAATGGGAAAAATTAACTCTCAATGTGAAGAGAGTAACTTTGCATCAAATTGTGGATGAGAAATGAGGAGAGAAGCCTCCAATTTATAGATTTAAATGTGGAAGAAAGAGCAAGTTTTGAGCAATGTGGGACTAAATTTCAATCCAATGGTTGAATGCCACTTGTCACCATGTGAATGGTTGATGGTTGTGCACATTTTGGCCAAAGTGCCAATAAATGCAATTAGTTTGAATTTGAATTTGTGAGATGACTTGTTGAAGAGAGAAGGGAAATGAAGTTAATGTCACTAGGCTCAATGAAAAGGACATGTAAGAGGCCTTAAATTTCCTTGTTGGAAGGACCAAGTCCGCTTGGACTTTTTGAATTCAAATTGAAAGAATATTCCCTTTTGATGCCATGTGAGGAAAATAGAGAATTAAATAAATCAAAGTAATTGATTTATTGTGCAAGTTGTATTCTCTAGAAGATTTTAGTGAGGGGATTAACTTAATCAAGGTTTTGATTAATTTAATAGGAGATTTGATGATTTGACAATTTTGACTTAAATAGATGAATTAATTTAAATCAAAATGATCAATTAAATAAATGATTTGATTTATTTAACTTAGGAGGAATATGTTAGATTAAATCAAATAAGGTTTAATTTATTTAATTTAATAAGAGGACTTTAGAGATTTTAATCCTATAAAATGATTTATTTAATTAAATAGAGATGTAAGATTAATTAAATTAAATTGATTAAATTAATTACTGGAAGAGGAAGACTTAATTAAATGAATAATGATTCATTGAATTAAAAGACAAAATATGATGAACTATTAAGAGTATGATTTTGGAGAAAATAATGTTAGTAATTAGGATCAAGTGTGTCAAACTAAAAATGTATAATTTCCATGTCTACATTTTGCCCCTCTTTGAAGCAATGTACTTATTGCATTGATTCAAAGAATGAATTGCTATAATCAAAAGCTCCCAAAATTGCTTGATTTTTTAGATGCCCCACTGCTGCCCTAGTAGAAGGATATTGCTAGATATTGCCCCCTCGAGAGATCGAATGAAAGTTCTTAATTTTTGGATGATCTCGTGAAAAACGGTGGATAAGGTGTCAAATAGTCTTAGAATGCTCTAGATCATCAAAAATGTGCCTTAAATTTCCACAAACAGTGCAAAATGGCCCTCGGCTAGATGAAAACGGGATCGAGGGACCAAAATCCTAGTTGGAAGGTCATATTAGGTCAAAAAACCCTAATTTTCAGGCTTAAATAGACCTTGAGGGATCACTTTCAATACATTTGCAACCTTAATCTTTTGAAAAATTGATACCTTGAGCTTTGAGCCTTAGTCAAGATGGCACAATGACAGCTTCCCATGCATGTGTCGGAGAGGGTATGAGTGCATTAGCGACCAATCGCCGTAGGACCTGTGGTATGTACCCCTATCCAACTTTCACTTTTCTCGTTGTTCATGCATTAAATAGGGTTTAGATTTGGTTTAGGTGGTGCAACGCTATATAGCACTGCAGAAAATGCTAAGTCAGGGCTGCGCGATCCTATATAGAACCACTTGTGCATAGAGCACCACACAAGGATATTTGGGGAATTAGGGTTTCAGCTCTAAACCCGGTTGCGTGCACAAATAGCGTCGTGTGGCATCGTTTGCCAATGGGGTGCGCAAAAGTCTAGTACATGGCCATCTTTGCCTGTACTGTGAAGGAGACAACATGGGGCCAAACCATTCCTGTAGAGGAGGTAGTGTCCTTGTTTGGACAGTTAGTGGCCCGACCATGGCCATATGATCAGGGGCTAGCAAATAAAGGGGTCACTCTAGCATACAGGGCATGGTTCCAACCTCCATTGAGATTGACAGTTCCTGAGGTAGCGATCCCACATTGGAGGGTCGGGGAGGAGGAGGTGTACCACCTCCTCAATAGTCACCTCTGAGAGACTAGGCACAACATCCAGTAGGACATGATGGGAAGCCCCAGGTGGTCCCACAACATCAGCCAACAACACAGCCAACGGGACAGCCAGATCCTTGAGATATATTGATTTAGCAGTTGCAGGGCCAGGTACAGGTCCTGACCACAGAGAGAGATCAGGTACATCAGCAGGTTATTGTAGTCACTACTAAGAGAGATAAGACGTGATCTGAGAGGGATCAGAAGATTGGTCGATGCAGATGGCTAGAGAGCACAACCTCCACATCCTGGGGTTGATCAATTGATCTATGAGCATACAAAGAGGCTATCGGCAGCATTACCGACAAGGAGTGCCAGTAGCAAGCCGAGTGCTAGATTTCTCCCAGCAGACAGGGATGTGATCATCAGAGGATCACGGTGAGAGGCAGGTGGGGGAGAGCAGCAGCCAACAGGGCTAGCCCTTTTGATCACAAACAATTTTGCATTTTTTATTTATGGGCTATATTGTTGCTCCTATTGTGCCATGTGTTCTGATGTACACTTGATCCGATTTGTATCATAACAGTGCATTTTTTGATGATATATATGAGATGATTCACCTTTTATGATATGTATGGATGCATTCTATTTTGATGTGATGCTATGAGATGTTCTTATTTCTTATGTTCATGTAATATGATGTATGTTCCTAATGGATGCATTTCTTTTTTGTATCTTTTTCATGTATTTCACTGATGATTTTATGGATGTAATGTATGTTAGTGATGGTGCGACTGGATGCTAATCATGATGTAATGCTTTCTTAAGATGCTTAGAATAAAAAATTTATATTATTCCTCATAACTTAAGATAATAATATGATGCAATGTTCTTTTTATGTTAATGATCATGTGGATGCAGAGTGTATGCATTGGTGATGTTTTGATTACTATCATGATACCCTGTTAGTGTGGAAGGAAGATAGAAGAATTTAGAATCAATGAGTTAGTTAGGATGATGATGATTTTTCTTTTGCAGGAGCTGGGATTTTCAAAGGGACCAATTTCATTATGTTTGATAACACACCTAGGTACGATGCATCAAGGTATAAAGGACCAGGTTGGCATTGTACCTAGTGTGATGGACTTTGACTCGGCGATTAGATAGGAGTATCCTTGTTCACACCTAGCATACATACCTTATTAAGGATGTAGTTAAGACATTCTAAACATATCAAATCAAAACATAGAAAAGAAATCCTTCCTATGTGGTCAACAAGACACCTAAAACACCCTCTCTACAAACCAAACAAAGCATGCATGACTAATTTATTTTACAAGAGTATCCAACAAACACAATAGATAAAAGATAATAATCCTTGCCCCATTACTTTCTCTCTAAACCTAATTTGTTTAGGCATCATCGAGAGGTCCTTGGAATGAGCACAAAATAAGATAAGTCAATAAAATACCAAATAAAGTAAATCAAACAAGCTAATGTTCTTCATACTGCTAGCCAAGACTAAATACTGTGGGGTACCTAATCCTTATGTCCATCGTAGGAAAGCCTCATCCTAAGACATGTTGTGACTAGGGTTTTGATGGAACTGATTTGAGTGATAAGCTATTGATATTCCAAGTTGACCAACTTGTTGACTCACTGATCTAGAATTTCAAGACTCTGATGATTAGAGTGTTCACTTTTGAACTTGATAGACTTGCTTCTGACTAACTTACCAAAGGGTGAAGGAGATGATTTATTTTATTATGAGTGATAAAATTTTTGGGTGAAAGCGAGATGAAATGGATGCACCATTTTGGGTTTTTCAAATGTTTTGAGGTTGTTTTTGGTATTTTGAAGTGTTTTACAAATGCTTTTGGTATTTTCAAGATTTAAGATGGAGATACTAACTTAAAGACCTATCCTAGGGGTCTTGGAGCTGATCCGTAGATTAGCCTTGCCTACGTTATACACGTAGATACCACATAGCTCGACTGACAACGAACCTGACTCAATGATGAGATAGATGGGCAAACAGTTTTCCATTTTATTGCGATGAATGCTTAAGGATTGACCCTAATTGTCTCGAGGGATGATCAAAGATCAACCTTTCCTACGTTCAAGCTCAGAGACAATGTAGTTCAGACAATGTGAAATACTGGCAAGACTCAATGATGGATTTTTGAATATTTTCTAATATTTCAACATGCTTTTGGATCTTTGATGATTTGGATGTTTTTGAATTTCTGATTTTTTCTGATGTTTTTTGAATTTTTGATGGGTTTTTCGGAAGAGCTCAAAAAATATACACAAATCCGATCCATTGTCAATTTCAAGGACATGCCCCCAGCGTGTAAGCAATAGACTACTTCAATAAAGGTAGGACAAACTAACCTTAGGAATATGGTATGGGCAGCAGCTCAGGCTATAGTATGGATGCGAGCGAATGGGTGGATGGAGGATTAATGAAATGCAATGGGATGGATGAGCGAGTTGCATAGATCCTAGCGGATGGGGAGTGTTTTATTTACACTTGGCACCTTTTTGCCAGGTTTTAACCAAGATACTTGCCCAAAGCGCCACCGAAGTGATTTTCACTAGAGGACGATTTTTTTCTCTATTGTTTTCAATCCTTTTTCTGATTTCTTTTTTTAGGATTTTTGTATATTTGTATTTTTAATTTTGTCACCAAGACACCTATTTGCTAGGTTTTCATCAAGGTAACCATTTTTTTAGGACTTTTTCTGATTTTTTTTGTATTTTTTGGTTCTATACCTTGCAATATTTTAGGCATAAAACTTTTTGAGGTGAGAGCTATTTAGAGGCTCGCCTTCTAGTGTTATTAATTGATATTCTCCTAATTTATAGTTTGCTATGATGACAAAAGGTCCTAGCCAATTGGGCTCAAATTTTCCTTTTGGTTCTCTTTCATCACAAGTTCGCCGACTTGGAAGGTGTGTTTCCTAATCTTCTTGTTGTATCTTCTTTTTAGGTGATTTTGGTAGACCTGTAAGTGATTTAGGGAATCCATGGGTTGTTCATCTAGTAACTCTAGCTCATTTAGTCTTGTAACCCTGTATTCCTCATCTGTGATGAGGTTTTGCAATGATATCCTCAATGACGGGAGCTCGCTCTCAATAGGGAGGATGGCTTCTGATCCATAGACCAGGGAGAATGGGGTGGCACCTGTTGGCATGCAGATGTTGGTATGGTAGGCCCATAAGGTAGGATTTAACTGTAGATTCTAGTCACGACCAGAGTCATTAACTATTTTCTTAAGGATCTTCAGAATGGTTTTGTTGGTGGCTTCTGCTGTGCCATTGCCTTGTGGGTAGTATGGGGTGGAAAAACGATGCTGGATTTTGAATTTTTCACATAATTCATGGACATCCTGATTCATGAAAGGTGTCTTGTTATCGAAGATAATGGATTGGGGAACACCGTATCAAAAAATGAGGTAGTTCAGGATGAACTTGGATATCTTCTTTCCAGTGATGTAGGTCATGGGAATTGCTTTGACCCACTTTGTGAAATATTCGATGGTAGTGATAATGAACTTGTGGCCATTGGATGAGGTGGGTGAGATTCTACCTATGAGATTGAGTCCCCATTGGGAAAAGGGCCAAGGTGTAACAATGAGATGTAATTCTTCAGTTGGTGCATGAATGAGGTCTCCATGTTGTTGGCACTATAGATACCTTCTGACAAAGTTGTGTGCCTCTCTCTCCATTGTTGGCTAGTAGTATCCAGTTCTTAGCAACTTCTTAGCCAAGATCATACCACTCAAATGTGAACCACAAGTTCCATTGTGTACCTCAGTCAAATTAGTCAGGGCTTCCTTAGGTTTTAAACAACGTAATAAGGTTCCATTGATGCTTTTATAGAAAAGGGTTTCTCCTAGGATGGCGAACCATAAGGACATTTTAACAAAGGTTCACTTGAGGTTCGGGGTAATATCGGCTAGGAGGATTCCTAAGATGTCATGGTACCAATGATCACTAGGACCAATGAATTCACATGTGTATTCTGAATTCGGTACCTCGAAAGTGGGTATGAGAAGCTACTCTACCAGGAATTCATGTTTCAAGACATTGTGAGGGATATCTAGCAAGGATCCGATCATTTCCATTGCATTAGTTGCTCTATTGTTTTCCCTCGGTATTTGCTGAAAGGTGATATCGATAAATGATTCCTTGAGGCTTTCTACCACATTCTTGTATGGTGTAAGCTTATCATCCTTAGTTTGGTATTCACCATTGACTTGGTTGATGATAAGTTGGGAATCTCCATAAACCTTTAATGCCATGATTCGCCATTGTGCTACAATTTTGAGATCTATGGTTAAAGCCTCGTACTCTGCAATATTGTTGGTACAGGGGAATGTTAACTTGCAAGATCTTGGTACAGAGTCCCCCTGGGGGGTGATGAAGAACACACTGGATCCTAATCCTTGTTGTGTGTGGGAACCATCAAAGTATAGTTTCCAATGATCAACTGCACCGAGATTGAAAAGGGACTCATCTGGAAATTTTGATATGAGTGGGTTGTCTGCATATATTGGAGCCTCTGCTAGCTAATCCACAATGACTTGTCCCTTGATCAATTTTTTCTCTACATACTCAATATCATGCTCAGATAGTATCATAACTCATTTAGCCATTCTTCCCATAAGCATTACTTTTGACAATAGATACTTGAGGGGGTCTATCTTGGCAATTAGCTTAATTTGATGAGCTAGCATGTAATGTCTAAATTTTTGGGCCACAAACACCACTTCTAGGCAAGCATTTTCTATTGATGTGTAATTGATCTCATGCCCTACCATTGTTCTACTAATATAGTAAATGGCCCGCTTAGTTCCCTTTTCATCATGTTGGGCTAAAAGGGTACCAAGGGCAGCCGTCATTGCTGAGATGTATAGAATCAATGGTTTCCCTATGATCAGTGGCATTAGCACTAGTGGAATAAGTAGGTATTCCTTGATCTTTTTGAATGCTTGCTCACATTTTTCATCCCACCTATACAGAACTCCCTTATGGAGTAGATGTGAATATGCAATTTGTTTATCTGCTAGCTATGCTATGAATCTGCGGATGGACTGGAGTTTTCCTTGTAGTCCTCTAAGTTGCTTCAGTGTTCTGGGTGCTTCCATATCAAGGATTTCTTTTAATTTTGCAGGATCCACCTATATCCCTCTCATTGATACCATGTAGCCCAATTTTTTTCTAGATTGTACCACAAAGACACATTTCTTTGGGTTGAGCCTGACCTTGTATTTCTCCAGTCGGTCAAAAATTGCACTTAAGGTCGCTACGTGGTCTTTCCTTTTCTTTGATTTAGCCAATATGTCATCCACACAATCTTTGACTATTTTGTGGATCATGTCATGGAAGATCAGTGTCATGGCTCTTTGGTATGTAGCCCCTACATTCTTTAACCCAAACGACATCACATTCTAGCAGTAACTGCCCCAAGGACATGTAAAGGTCATCTTATGTTGGTCTTCTTTTGTGATCATTATCTAATTGTACCCCGAGAAGTCATCCATTAGGGATAGCATCTCATGTCTGGTTGTCATGTCCACTATCATATTAATGTTGGGTAGTGTAAAATCATCCTTAGGAAATGCTTTGTTTAGGTCTCTGAAGTCTGTGCAGATGTGGATACCCCCATTTGCTTTTGAGACTGGTATGAGGTTGGATACCCACTTGGATAATCAATTGGGTATATGAAGCCAACGTCTAAGAGTTTTTGCAATTCTATCTTTACAAGCATAGCTATATGTGGGTGCATCTTTCTTAACTTATGTCTAACTAGCTTTGATTCGGGGTGAATGGCCAAATGATCAACCACTACTTCAGGATCCAGACTTGGCATGTCAGTGTAGGTCCATGCAAAGTTTACTTTTCTTTCTCTTAAGAATGTAGCCAACAATTCCTCTTCTTCTGTTTGAACTAATTGAGCATATAATGTGATTTGTGGTTCTGTCTCTGTTCCCAAGTTGACAGGATTACACTACTCTGCTAGGATTGTTGATTTCTCTTGATGTAGATCAGTAGGTGGGAGATTGAATCCTTCATCCTCTGGCACCTCAAAAAGGTTCTCACCATTGGATGCGTCCTTTATTTTTACTGTTATGTGGTTAGAGAGTGCCACACTTTGGTTTTCACTCAATAACTTCGAGCTTATTCTCAATATTTTTCTTTTGCAACTGAAGGACTCAATCATCTCCCCATAATATGCTTGGGTGTCCAATGTGATGTCAAAACCTACCTTTTGATCCCCACATGAAATTGTATCCCTTAGTCCCATGAATTCCGAGAGAGCCTCATCGTTTTCGAATGAGTCCAAAATTGGTGGTCCACGTTGGTCATGATCGATGAGTTGAGGGTGTACTAAGGTGATTTGGTGGGTTTTTTGGTTTGACTCAGCTAGTGAAGCACTAATCATTAGTAGGGTGGAATCCTCAAAGAGCCTAGGAAGGCCCGCTACTATGTCATCATTGTCACTACTAGCGTAAACATTAGTGACATCAAAGGTGAAATTGTCCAGTGGGATGCCTAGGCAAACAGGTGGTCTAAGGGTAGCTATTGATACTTGAGGAGAGTTCATGACTTCCCTACTGGTAGTACCTCTACCACGTACAGTTATACTCAGAGGAGTATATCCAAGGCCAAGGTTTCACACTCTTCTTTCTACAATGATGGGCTCTAGGCGTCCATCACTATTCCTTCCAAGACTTTTGTTTCTATTGTAGCCCATGCCAAGCATTATTTGTAGACCTCTGCTAGCCTCATCCATGGGTGATGTGGGTGCAGGTTCTGCATCATGGTATATTATGATTGAAATATCCTCCTCACCAACACTTTCCTAACTTAGGTCTCCCCAACGACGAAATCTAGAGGGGTTGGTCCTAAGGGTGTGGATGGGTGTTTCGGTTGGTCGAGGTTTCCCATGCAACCTAGGAGATTATGGTAACTCTCCCACAACAAATGCATTCCTTTTCATTCTGTAGTCACCATAGCCATTGTCCTAGATCATGTTTTTGATATTAGATATGTCAGGGATGGTGGGTGTCTCTGTCGCAGAAGTGGAGGTGAGGTTGGTTGGGTCGATGTATGAAGTGGATGAGCCTTCATAATTTTTTGGCACTTGGGGGACTTTATAAAACTTGGCTTCCAAGTTTTTGCAGTAAGAAAATGGTTCAAGATCCCTGTGTATAGTGACCTCCTCGTTTTGGTGCAAGAATTTGATAAACTGGTGATATGTCAAGGCTACTGCTTTCATTCCATGGATCCATGGACGTCCAAGGAGGATGTTATATGGTAAGCTGAGGTCAAGGACCTAACAGGTAGTCTCCATGGTTGTTGGTCCCACTTGGATGGGGATTTTAATAGTGCCCTAAGACACTCTTTCTTGATCATCATATGCCCTTATTGTGATGCTCTTGTTTTTGTTGATGGAATCCTCAGCGAATCCCAGGTTCTTTATAAGTTTGAGAGAGAAGATATTAAGGCCAACACCTCCATCCACCAGGACCCTCTTAACTTTCTTTTTATGGACCAACACTTGAAAGTGTAGTGTGTAGTTATGAGATGGTTGTGGAGGGAAGTCTTAATCAGAGAATGTTAGGAGATTCTGGGTGATAATATTTCCAACCATAGCCTGAAACTAATGTGTGTCAAGGGTGGCAAAGATGGTGGATGCTGCTAACGCTTCATCAAGAATTTTTCTATGGGCAAAATTTTTTTTTAACAACTCCATGATAGAGATCTACGCAGGGGTTCTCTTTAGCTAGTTGATGGCATTGTAGTCATAAGGAAGGGATCTTGTATTTAAAGTGGGGGTCTTATATGGTTCCCCTGCAATGGTGACCTTCCCACCATGTGTGGTGACTCCACAGTCAGTATTGGTGCCCTTAACATTGATGACTGTGACCATTTCATTGACACATGCGACTATCTCTTCATACAGTAGATTAGCACTAGCATATTTTTTCTTGCCTTTGTTGTTCCCTTGATTGTTTCCTTGATTATGGTTTGGCATTAGATTTGTGTATATCTTCAAATCTTTATTTTCGGCTGGTTGTTCGACATTGATAATCTTGTCCTCGATGAAATCTTGGATGATGTTCTTTAGTCTCATGCAATTAGCGGTTGTATTCCCTTTGATCTTATGAAATTCACAAAGGATATTTTCATTATACTATGGCGATTTGATCATGGGTTCCGCATATTGCTCGGAGTTGGAGACTTTTATTAGATTCTCTTTGACCAATTTTTTCATTATGGACTCGATGGATTCCCCAAGGGTCATGAACTTCTGCTTGGGAGGGTATTTGCCTCAGGGAGGTGGTCCTCCTTGATTACCCAAGTTATTGATTGGTCGGCGGGAAATGGTTGTTGTTGTGCTACTACTTTATTATTGTGCACATTATTGCGATTATGATTTTACGGTTGATGATGAGTTTGGATATTTGGCTTGGGAGTGTTTATGACCACTTTAGCATCAACCAAGCCGTCGTTTGTGATATTTTTGTTCCTCGACCATGTTCGAGGTTTATCATTATAATTGTTAGATGGGCGGTTATCTTGTAGTGGAGTGAATGTTGAGGCACCTCCTCGTGCGGTAAGAGCCCTTTCGATGTTGAGCGCCTTTGGGATTAGTTGATCATATGATGTGATGCATTGCATTTTCAAATAGAATGCCAAGTTTTCATCTAGATTGGATATGATGGTGCAAACTTGATGTTCTTCTGGCATGGTCCACTTGCTCTAATTGGCCTTGGATCACCATCTTTGCAAGAAGGATGCGAATAGCTCTCCTTTTCTTTGTTTGAGTGTTGATAGTTTTTCCAAACTAACATCTGTACCCATGTTGAAAGCATAATTTTTTAGGAATGCCTCCACAATCTCCTCGAATGTTTTAATGCCCGTGGGTAGGTGAGAAAACCATTCCATGGCTGGACCAGTCAGACTTCGGGGGAAGAGTCGCATTAGATACATGTCGTCATATGCAACCTCCATGCAATGCACTTGAAATTCCCTAACGTGGTTTTCAAGGTTGCCCGTTCTATTATACTTGTCAAATTTGGGGATCTCAAATCCCTTTGGGAACGGTACGATGGTGAGAATCCTATTGAAAGGATAAGTGCACAAGTTGCCCGGTGTTCATGTTGTTTTTCCTTCTTGTAGGTCCAACACTTGCTACAAGAGCAGTTTGATTTATGTTGTGACATCGTTGCTTGGATCGGGAGGGTGGAATGAATGTATTTTGAGGCATTTGAGGTGTTTGATTGGTGAGGGGATTACTAGTGGCAGTTTGATGCAAGCTCTATTGTGCGTTCAAGGCCTATTGGTATGCCTGCATTTGTGTCAACAACACTTGTTGTTGATCTTGCTGCTATTGTTCCAACAACACTTGTTGTTGGTCCATCTGTTGTTGTTCCCATAAATCCTGATGTTGGTCCAACTATTGTTGCACTAATAAGGCTTGTTGTTGATCTAACTACTCTTGTTCCAATAAAGCTTGTTGTTGGTCGAGCTGCTGTTGTGCCAACAAAGCTTGTTGTTTGGCTTGTTGTGCCTGAAAGTCTTGTAGGGCTTGTTGGTATGCTTGTCAATGGATTGCTTGCAATTCTGCTTGGTATTGTTCTTGTGCCTATTGTTAGGGCTTGAGCTTGGGCTTGTGCTTGTGATTGAGCTTGTTGGGAAGCTTGTGCAGCTTGTGTGGCTTGCGCAGCTTGTGCGGTTTGTGCAGCTTATTTGTTTTGCTTTAGTACCCTCTGATGGTTAGCTTTTTGGATGGCTTGGATCATGGTGATGAATGAATTCATCCCGTTAGCTCTTGGTGGGATTGGTGGTGGATTGGGATTGATGTCGTGCGAGCTAGTGGTGTTGTTGGTTGAGATTTGGGTCATCGGTGGTGTGGCTGAGATGCTTGGTCCTTGAGAAGGTATGCCTTGGGAGATTTGAGGACCGATTGATGTGTTTATCATAGTGGCCTGAATGGTTTCCACCGGTTGTTGTGATGTTGCAGGCAAAAAGAGAGAATTCAATGTGATGTTCGGATTGCTTGGATTTACAAAACTAGATATGGGTAAGGGGCGAAGACCCACCCTCATAGGTGATGTGGATGTGAGCGGTAATGGGGGGAAGGGTGGTAAGTTCCCTTCAAAGGATAACGGGTCAGTGAATCCTATGGTTCCAAACAAAACACCTTCTCCTTACAGTAGAGAAGTTTGTATGTTTAGCGGATAGGTGGGTGTAGCATGGAACGAGGATGAATCAGTAGAATTATGGAAATTGAGTGGGACGTACGGATGTGATGGATTCACTGGAACAGAGTTTTCCGGTATGGTGTTGATACTCACCTCTTTGTTGTTTATAAGGTGATGCTGTTATAACTCACGAAACATAGCACTTCCTTTGCTTGCAATTGGTGAGGTTGGTGTGATAGTTAATGTGATTATGGGAGTCTCTTGGATGATGCTAGGAATTGACACTGGGGGTATGCTCATAAGAGGCCTTTCTATACTAGTGCTTATGTTAAGCTCAGAGGGGGACTGGACCCCTCCTTTCGTTAACGTGCGCAAGTATAGAGAAGGATTAAGTTTAAGCATGGCATTTACAATTCTATGATTCTCTGGATTTCGAATCATTTCAGTTATTTCCCTTTGTGTCATTCCCAAGTCTTCATTGATGATGTCCTCTTCATAGCCTTCCCCTTGAGGATTTTGTGATGGTAGAGAAGAGCTACTTGGGGGATTGCTGGATTCCGCAAGGTTTTCTTTGGTGGTTACTGGACCTAAATCACCAGAAGTTGATATGTCATTGATTTTTTTCATGTTCTTCTTGTATTGTGATCTTGTTTGGACCATAAAAAATGGGGATCGTTTGATCTCAATCTTTCAAGCCCAAAATAGAAGAACTAGGGAAGTCAAAAGATCAAAGAGGGTGGTAGTGATGACGAAATAAATGGATGAAGTGGATGAGTGAAAATTTTGAAAAAAAATTGAAGGGTTATGCTAAACTTGTAGGACTTAGATTGAGGGTGATGGTTTGACTAGGTGTATTAAGTCAAACAAGATTGTAGTGAAGTTTGTAGACCCTAGGAAGTTGTGTTATCTTAGGGAAAACTTGCACAAGAAAATGGATTGGCTAAGTGTGTTAAGCCAACCAAGGTGATTGTGAACTAGTAGACCTCAGGAAGCTATGTTATCTTAGTGGAAAATTTGTTCAAGAGATTTTGGTTGTTTGGCTAGGGGGTATGTGTAGGATCATGATGGGCCAAAAAGTGGCACTATGTAAGCCATATGATGGTCCATATGGTTGATGACTTTTTTTTTACCCAAAATTGATGAAACGAAAAAGGTTTTTAGAGGAGATTCTCAGCTTTCCACCAAGATAAATTATGTTTTACTTTGAATTAAATAAATAATTATTATTCATTTTCTATTAGAATTAAGAATAAAGTCTTGATTGATAGGCTGATTGAAAAGCATCTATAAATTTCAAATGGTATCACATTTTTTGAATTTGAAACATGTGTCACATTCTATGCTTCACATACTATAGGATTAAAAAAGAGAAAAATGAATTTTATGAATTTTTGACTAAGTTAAGGTGGTTAGACAGACGAGATAGATTTTATATTTTTTAAAAGTTGTAATAAAAAAATCATAATTAATTATTTACTAGGAAAAAAATTATTATAAAATATGCATCACATGGGGACATGAGTCCTCTACTTATATCTAGAATATTATAAAAAAATATATCATTTTATTGTGGTTAGGGTGGTCAGACAGACACCTACTTCTTATTTTTAATCTGAAATTTAAATACTACTACATTGAAATTTCAAATTTTCACCAAATAGATTTTAAAAAAAAAATAAAGGTCTAGTAGTTTAGAAACTTCATTCAATTTTCTATAGATTCTATTTTTACATTTTTTTGAAATAATATAGATAACATATACAAATTTTTACGTCAAGTTGTCTAACTCTGATTTTTTTTCTTTTTATTGCCACTTAAGGGCCTATTTTTCCATGATGATCCTGCACATACCCTAGGTGTGTTAAGCCAAGATAGGGTGTTGCTGATTTGACCCTTTTAAGTTTAGCATGAATGATTTTCATAAAATTTTCAAGAATTTTGTTGATGGGATGAGATTTGATTGATGAAAACATGGATGGAGATGACAACTTTGATCTTAGACTTGAACCTAGACACAACTCTCTTTACAAAACCTCGGTGTTGAAGAACATGCTAGACTTCCTATGTGAGGAAAACAAACCTTTCAAAAAGTTTAGGATTTTGTTGATAGTAGAATACATACAAAGTTGGATTATTTCTTGAAGCCTTTTTATAGAAGTGGGTATGTGCAGGATCATGATGGGCCAAAAAGTGGCAATATGTAAGGTATATGATGGCCCATGTGGCTGACAACTTTTTTTTTAACCAAAATTGATGAAATGAAAAGGGTTTTTAAATAATATTCTCAGCTTTCCACCAATATAAATTATGTTTTACTTTGAATTTAATAAATAATTATTATTCATTTTCTATTTAAATAATGACTAAAGTTCTGATTGATAGGCTGATTGAAAAAAAAATCTATAACTTTCAAACGGTAGCACATTTTTTGAATCTGAAACATGTGTCACATTATATGCTTCACATTATACAGGATTAGAAAAAAAAGAAAATTGAATTTCATGAAGTTTTGACCAAGTTAAGGTGGTTAGACGTACAAGTTTTTATATTTTTTAAAACTTGTAATAAAAAAATCATAATTAATTATTTACTTGGAAAAAAATTACAAAAAACATGCATCACATTGGGACATGAGTCCTATACTTATATCTAAGATCTTATTTAAAAATATTATCATTTTATTGTGGTTAGGGTGGTCAGACAGACACCTACTTCTTATTTTTCCCTGAAATTTAAGTACTACTGCATTGAAATTTTAAATTTTCATCAAATATATTTTATTTAAATAAAATAAAATCTAGTAATTTAGAAACTACATTCAATTTTCTACAAATTATATTCTTACATATTTTTGAAATAATATAGATAACTTATTCAAATTTTTATGTCAAATTGCCTAACTCTGATTTTCTAAATTTTCATTGCCAATTAAGAGCCTATTTTTTCCATGATGATCCTGCACATACCCAAATTGTATACTAGTATTTCTCTGACTTCAAGGAGCATTTCAAGGTGTTGTTCGTGGGCTTTTAGACTTATCATTTTGAACCTTGGTTTTAGGATCTTGACCTTTCAGGAAATCATTTGAAGCAACACATATGAGGTTCAATTTTTTCTTTATCATGGCTTAGTGGATTTATTTTTACCAAAAACACTTGCTTGATTATGTTTAGGGAAAAATTTAGTGGTGAATATTCACCAATTGGCTAATAATAGAAATCAGGAGCTCCAAAAATGGTGAATAGTACAAACTAAAACGAAGACTGAATCGCCAGGGTTTTACGAAAAAATAATTTTGTTTCGATTAATTCACCATGTAAAAGATGCGTCATCAAAGCTGATTCGCCAGTAGTTTATACAGTAACTAAAAATTTTAATTATATTCGCCTATAATATTATATTCCTCCGATTAATTTTGGGGCAATATCACCACTAATAATAAAATACTATTTAATTTTATGAATATTTTCTTTTATCTATTGCCATAGATTAGTTTTTTAATCGAACAGTTGCAGGTTGATTTCGGGCCCTAATACACATGTGCTTTCTAAAAGGCTTGTTGAGGCTCGGAATTTATTTTGGGCCACATGATTAAATCTAATCGTGTGGCCCAAAATAAATTTTGGGCCTCAACAAGCCTTTAAAAAGGCACATGTGTATTAGGGTGTGGAATGAACTTGCAACCGTCCTTCGTTCTATCGGTGGGATGCCAGATAATGTTTCCCTGACGTGAGATTGTGATGGGGGTTTCGGCGATGAAGCATTGTTAGGTCGATGGTATTGAATTTTTTTAGGAATGGGGGAAGATCTGCCCCTCGACCCTACCTGTATCGTGATAGAAGCGCGTCGAGATTAACTAGGATTCGCCACTATGATTATTATTTTTACCAATTATTCATTAAGATTTGCCAGGATTTTACAATTTTTTTAATACTGTGCATAAGATTCGCTAGGAAAATTAATATATTTTTTCAAATAAAAGGAAAGATTCGCCAGAATTTTACACCTTCGCCAAGGGGGGGATTTCTTAAAGTTATCCCTGATTATGTTTCAAACTATATGTCTAATGTATCACTTTCTTTTTCATCCCACAAGGTCTATTATGTGGAAGTCAAGGAAATTAGGGCAAGAGTTTCCTAGGTTTATCCTTAGTGAAAACAAACGATGATAAATCCAAGCACTTAGGAACCTTTAAGGATATGATCCCTAGGGAAAGCAAAAGCACTTAAATTTGTCAAAGGTATTTGTTTCTTCCAAGAGGTTTGAAATTTGGAGCTCTTTGTGAATGTTTGTTTTTCAATTGTTTTGAGAATCAAACAATGAATTTTTCTTTTCCAAGCACATGTACAACCCTAGGATGATGAGACAATATTTTGTTGGGTTTCCACTTGGATGAATCCAGCTGCACATATTTTGTGTGGATGACTAGATACTTGACCACACTGGCTCCCCTCCATGACACACACTTCTCGAGTCAGTCAAACATCAATACCCTTGAATCTCCCATGACATACTTTTCATCTCTACATTAAAACCACATGTATAACGTGGAGCGACTTCAAAAAACATGACCTTTTGCACCAACAAAATAGATAAAATTTTGGCCTCTAAACAAAATTTTGTAGTAAGGGCATCCAGTTTAGGGGGTGAAATGATAAAATCCTTGTGAGAGATCTCCCAACCCTTAGAACAAGTGCTTTATGCATCATAAAGATACTGGGGGAGAGTTATCATGCACCACTTCCCATTTCCCATGGCTTTCACCATGAACACAAATTTATATAGCAGTTTGGAAGAGCTTGGCTTTAGCCCCTTACCGTTTGAGTCATTCCCTTGGGGTGAGTATTTTTTCCCACCAAGGCAAACCCTCTAAAAGTATACAATAGCGAGTAAGTGCATTCGTAGTTCGATCGACCTTCATTGAAAAATAAAGGGAGAACACTCGCAATGCCTTTTTCTCACACTAGACAAGTTTGTTCAATTTTTAGAGCCCAAATGAAATGTGGAGGCAATCCTTTTGACAACCTAATATCACCAAAATGCTTTTATTTCTCAAAGTCGTTGTGAAGCGCGAGAGAAGCGCATATGCATTTCAATGGTATTAGTTTGCAAAAAAGATTACAAAACAAGAAAGACACATGTTCATTTTAAATCCCTCAAAGCAATAATGAGTTCTTTTTAAGCACCAGAGAAAATGTGAGATTGCCTTGTTCAATTTTTAAACCTTTAAACAAAATCTAGTATGTTGTTCCTAAGGTTCTTTTTAACCTTTTGCAAACTTTGAAAGATAAATTTTTCTTGTTCTTTTTAAACCCAAAAGGAAAATTAGTATTTCTAAAGCATGAAAGTAACAAATTTCTCTTAAAAGAAATAGAATTTAAAATCCTTCAAGAAGTGTTGATTAACACTTTAGTGTTTAAAAACACTTTGTGTATGATAAACTTGATGTCATGATGAACCTATTTTTTTGCTTTTTTTTTCCTTGCTTCAACCTACAAAAAGATAGAAAACTAGAGAGCACAAAGACAACAAACAAGGTCAAAAATTAGAAAATCGTAAAAAATCAAAAAGCACATGTCAAATTTAAGCCTGACTGTTTTTTGCGACAGAGTTTGCAAGAGCGGCATGGTTTGTAAAAGTGATGTGGTTTGGGACAAAAGCGACGCTATATAGCACCACACATTTGATTGTGGGCGGTGCTCTGTAGGAACATAGACCACAGGTGCGGTGCAATATGGTCAAGCAGTGCAGTTTGCGAAGCAGTTGGGTTTAAAATTTTAAAATTTTTGAGGCCAGAAACAAGGCGGCATAGTTTGGAAGTGGAGCGGTGCAATATTGAGCAGCTTTTCTAAAAGTGGTGCGATATAGCGCCGCAAACCTGTGTGCGGTGCATTTAGAGATCTATTAAAAATCTAACAGGCGGGAAAGCAAAGCGACATAGTTTGAAAGTTGAGCGGTGCAATATTGAGTCGCTTTTCTAAAAGTGGTGTGATATAGCGCTGTGGACCTGTGTGTAGTGCAATTTTCCTATGACCTGCAAAAAGGAAAAAAACACGGAATTTTCAAGAAAAACGTGATTAAAACTCGAAATGCCATCCTTTTAGCGCCAAAATGTGAACCCCTAAACCTGCAAATGCACAAGAACAACAAACAAAGTTAGATTGTTAGATCAAAATGCATATAAGCATGAGGGATTCCCCATGAAATCCATTTACTAAAACTTAAAATTAAAAAAAATAAGAACAACTAAGTAAATGAAAACAAATTCTATTTAAGTGAGAAAATTGATGATCCCATGGGAGAATTGGTGCCAATTGAATGTTGAAATTGGCCCTTTCCTAACTCCTAAGTTGCAATGTTGATGAGTGTGAAATGGTCAAATCTTCAAATGAGATTTGAGATAACTTAGCTATGATATTATGAAAATGATGAATGGTTGAGTGGAAATGGGCAAAATTAACTCTCAATGTGAAGAGAGTAACTTTGCATCAAATTGTGGATGAGAAATTAGGAGAGAGGCCTCCAATTTATAGATTTGAATTTGGAAGAAAGAACAAGCTTTGAGCAATGTGAGACTAACTTTCAATCCAATGGTTGAATGCCACTTGTCACTATGTGAATGGTTGATGGTTGTGCACATTTTGGTCAAAGTGCCAATAAATGCAATTAATTTGAATTTGAATTTGTGAGATGACTTGTTAAAGAGGGAAGAGAAATGAAGTTAATATCACTTGACTCAATGCAAAGGACATGTAAGAGGCCTTAAATGTCTTGATGGAAGGACCAAGTCCACTTGGACTTTTTGAATTCAAATTGAGAGAATATTCCCTTTTGATGCCATGTGAGAAAAATAGATAATTAAATAAATCAAAGTAATTGATTTATTGTGCAATTTGTATTTTCTAGAAGATTTTAGTGAGGGGATTAACTTAATCAAAGTTTTGATTAATTTAATAGGAGATTTGATGATTTGACAATTTTGACTTAAATAGATGAATTAATTTAAATCAAAATTGAGAGGAAATGATCAATTAAATAAATGATTTGATTTATTTAACTCAAGAGGAATATGTTAGATTAAATCAAATAAGGTTTAATTTATTTAATTTAATAAGAGTACTTTAGAGATTTTAATCTAATGAAATGATTTATTTAATTAAACAGAGATGTAAGATTAATTAAATTATATTGATTAATTTAATTATTAGAAGAAGAAGACTTAATTAAATGAATAATGATTCATTGAATTAAGAAAAAAAATATGATGATTTACTGAGAGCATGATTTTGAAGGAAATGATGTTAGTAATCAAGATCAAATGTGTCAAACCGAAAATGTACATTTTCCATGTCTACAGATTGTATGAGCAAAACAAAATAATTTAGCAGGATAGATATGAAGAGTAGCTACCACTTAATTGGAATTAGAGGAGATGAATAAAAAACAAATTAAATGAAAAAAGAGTGTATGATTGATTGGTTTTATCTTTTGGGTTGACTAATGTACCAAATACATTTATGAGATTGAATGAGATTGGTGATATATTTAAATAAATTTGTGATTTATTTTTAAATAACATTCTAATTTTTGATAAAATTGAAAAGAAACATCTAAAATATAAATTTTTAATAATTTAGCATAAAAATATTCATTTATTTATTTACTTAAATAATTGATCACTTTTTCATACTATATATATTGATCACCTTTTCATAAAATATATATATATAATTAATGTTTCTTGCATAAACTATTGAGAATGTGACGCCTTTCCAAATATACTTTCAAATAAGAAATATTCATTGATTTGAAGAATATTGTAATTTTTAGCATTTATCAACTTTAAAAGAAATGCTTTAAAATTTATTGTTGACATGTGAGCGATAAAATTTGAAAAAAAACTCACATTTAAGGAAAGTGTAGGTATAAGTAGGTGTGAAGTAGTTGAACAAGGGCATTACAGTTAAAAGTATATATATATATATAATAATAACAAAAATACAGTAGAATTCGGGAAAGGAAATACACGAATTAACACATTTTTCTTGGATCTGGACTGAATATTGAAGCTGTAAAGAAGAAGGTCGGTCGCTAGTAAATCTATATTCACATTGGCTGTTATATCAATTCGAGTATTTTCTGGTTTTAGCTCAAACGTCTGAAGCGTAAAATCCGGCCTGGTTTCGTCCAAGAGTATCCTATCCTCTTTCAAACACAATTTCCTAGCATTCCTTGAAGAGAGAGCACAACTTTTAGACGCCTTTTTTAAATATCTTCAGCGGGACCCTTCAATTTAATTGATGTTATTACAACCGACGAAACACCCAATCCCATCAGGAGAAAAGCTTGGAAACAGTCTTTGGTTGTTAAAATTTTATAACAAGGTCAAATGGAACTCTGCGGGCTTCCAGCCTCAAATAGAGGCTACTTGCATGTCGGTTCCTGTTATTGTCTGTTTTTGCTTTTCTGATTTGCCCATGTGGAATGCCTGGCGGCCTACATAACTCCCCTACTTTTTTAGGTCTTATGCTTATTATATATTGATTTCCCCCTCTTCAATTCAAGGAATTGTCTGTTAGGTCTGTGTGAATTCGTATTGCTGCATCAACAAGGAAAGAACCTGGTTTTGCAATAAAATGGTGAGGACTGACTGTAAAATTCGGTTCAATTAGATTATAGATTCCATCAGAGACCCAAAATGTAGTCTTCGCTTGTAGTACAAGTTTTCTATTGGGTTGATTGTAGTCTGTGATTTAATGGATTTGACAGGAAATTGAGCAAGGGGAATTGTACAGACCGGAAGGATATGTTAACTGGAAGAAACAGCCGGTAGAAAAACCTAAGCACGGAGGAATCCTTGCTGCAGGATTCGTTTTGGGTATGTAAGTGAAGTTTTGTGTTCAGAATACGTAATTTATCTTCTGTTGAATTGGATTTGACTGTAAGCATGTATTGCAGTGTCGGAAATCTTCGAGAACCTGGCATTTTTGGCGAACGCAACAAATTTAGTGAACTATTTTTATTTGTTCATGCATTTTTCCCTCGCCAAATCGGCCAACACGCTCACGAATTTCATGGGCACGGCGTTCCTCTTGGCGCTCTTGGGAGGATTTATAGCTGATACTTTTATGACTACCTACTTCACTGTAATAACGTTTACAGTCGTTGAGCTAATCGTAAGTTTAGCTTCAGGATTTTGTTTACTTAATTTTTTTGTTGTATTTGTTGGGTTTTGAGGCTCATGCTTGTGGATTATACAGGGCCTGGCGATACTGACAATACAAGCCCATTACCCTTCCCTTCAACCTGAGGCATGCAGTCTGCCAAATTCTTGCAAGCAGGTGGAGGGGGCAGAAGCTGCTATGTTATTCATTGGTCTGTATCTTGTGGCTCTGGGAGTGGGAGGCCTCAAAGGTTCACTCCCTGTCCATGGAGCAGAGCAATTCGATGAATATGATGGAAAGGAGAGAAAACAGAGATCGAATTTCTTTAACTGGTATTTGTTCAGCATGTGTGTGGGCTCTCTGTTAGCAGTTACATTTGTGGTGTGGGTTCAAGACAACAAGGGATGGCAATGGGGATTTGGTCTTTCGACTATAAGCATCGTAGTTGTCTTTGTCTTATTTGTTTTGGGCACATGCAAGTACAGGAACAAAATACCGCAGGGCAGCCCTCTGACCCGAATATCCCAGGTACTGTACACAATGGGGCTCTGTTTCTTTTTCTAAGAAAGATTTGGGTGGGCTAGTTGACTAATAGTTACAGGGTCGTCAGGTCATTGTGGCGGCTCTAAGCAAGCGGGGGATCGCTACGCAAGTGAGCGCAGAGGAGATAAATTTTGCCACCGACAAGGAAAGCAGTTATTTACTTCGCCGGACCCCACAATTCCGGTATGTCTTAGGTCTGGTTCGCCGTAAAGATTTTCGTTATAGAAGTTAATAAATATATGTTGTAAGATTAATATTTTTGTTGATGGAGGATTTTCTATTCTCTAATGAGTTTGTTTTGTTGTTTTGTTTTTTGATATTTCTTCATAAATCTATTTTCAATATTTCTTGGTATTAAAGGGTATTTACTAATTTTGTCTCTTCCTCTTTTTTTTGTTTGGGGATTTTATCCCATTTATCCTCCCAACTCTTTTTAAGGCTAATTTTTCAATCTATTTCATTATTTTCTTTCTCGTGATGATGAATCACTAAGTGTGATTCAAAACATGGATACAAATAAAAAAACACAGTTGAATCCAGAAAATTTCATCTAATTCTCAATGGACTGTGGAAAAATCATTCCTATTGTCAAATTTATGTTAAAGAGTTTTTGTCACCCATTTATTCTACTACAATACCTCTCCATATTATAATTGGGTATAATGAATACTTAATATGTAAATCATTACTGTATTTATTTGTCATTTATTTACTTCATTATAACTCTTCTCTACTGACGTAATGATAATTGGATATAATGAATGCTTGATATGTAAATCATTGTAGTATTTTTTGTCAACTAGTTACTTCATTATAACCCTTCTTTACGAACGTAACAAATGCGTAAATTACTATTAGAATTTTTTTAGTCCACTCACTACATTACAATCATTCTTTATTTTTACTAATAATTATACTAATACGATAATAAATTTGTTATCCAATCACTCTATTACAACTCCCTTCACTATCATTATAATTATTTTTTATCAATTTTTTCTAAAATTATTTAGGTTAGAACCCCTTGCATTAGAATTACAATAAGTAATAACAGGTTAGAGCAAACTTATTAGTAACTGAGTCCGTGAGTATTAACTGCGGACTTTGGGCTTTTTTATATATATACATATATCTTGAACACGGACTCTGGGCTTTTGTGTGGCCAGTTTTCTGGACAAGGCATCAATGCGGGACCCGAATTCAAGCGCAACGGGACAAGAAAGTCCTTGGCGACTGTGCCCGGTGACACAGGTGGAGGAAGTGAAGGTAATAGTGAGAGTGCTGCCTATATTTGCCTCTACTATTATGATGAACTGTTGCATTGCCCAGCTGCAGACCTTCTCCGTGAGACAGGCGACCACCATGGACAGGAGCATTAAGGGCTTCCTAGTGCCAGCTGCATCACTACCGGCGATTCCCGTAATAAGCATGATGATCCTTATCCCCCTCTATGATCTTGCCTTCGTGCCATTTGCTCGTCGGATGACTGGGAAGGAATCGGGCATCACTCACTTGCAGAGAGTCGGTGTAGGGCTCGTGTTGTCTGTGCTGTCAATGGCAGTGGCTGCACTTGTCGAAATTAAAAGAAAAGCTGTTGCAAAAGATCACCATCTGATAGATTCTACTGCGCCTTTGCCCATAACTTTCTGGTGGGTTGGTCTGCAGTACTTAGTTCTGGGAATCGCTGATATGTTTGCATTGGTAGGACTCATGGAATTCTTCTACACCCAAGCTCCTTCTAGAATGAGATCATTGGCCACAGCTCTTTCATGGGCTTCTATCTCCATGGGCTATTTTCTTAGCTCGGTGCTCGTGTCCCTGGTCAATCGCATATCCAGTCATATTGGAGATGGTGTGGGTTGGCTTTCAGGGAATAATCTCAATAGAAATCACCTGGATCGATTCTACTGGCTTCTCTGTGTGCTCAGCGCTCTTAATTTTGTCCATTATCTTCTTTGGTCACTCTGGTATACATACAAGACTCAGCCCAATTAGCTTGCTCACAGAGTTTTCTTTTCACTGTGGAGACATTACATCCACATCTGTAAATTGTAGATAGATACGTATCTACGTACGCATCGTATCCAAATATTTAACCTTTGCAATTGAGTTAAGTATACCTTATTAATGATGGGGGAAGTCAAGAAGAATCCAAAAATAGGGCGGGCTTCTTTCCGGAAAGAATGCAAAGTGTGTGATTTACCATAGTCGAGGAGAGTATTTGTGTGTGCAAGTTGTGCGCTATTTTCGGACTTGGATATTTTAGCACATAGCCATTTATATTTTCAAGTTTTTTTATATTGTTCACCAGCTGTATTCATTGTCAAGGTGGGCGTGTATGTTACTCTATATGATTATCCATCTCCTTGGTTTAGTCAACATGAAAACGATGGCTAATAGAAAGATTAAGATTGACTTAAAATTAGATAAATATATCAACTTTCCATAGTTTCAATGATTGGTGTATATGATTTCTAAATTTAATAGTGTAAGATTTGTTTAGGATGAATGTTTCGAATTTGTTTAGTATCTAATTTTCATCCTCCCACCTTTAACATCTATTTAATCTTTGGTGTATAGTTTATTCATTCTTCTCTTACAACGGTGTGGTTATTCTAATGATGGATTATTGAGTGTGTTCCGAAATGTTGACACTAAACAAATCTTCCATAATTGAATTAAAAAATCACATACACTAATCAAAATTAGACAAATTTATTTATCTTGGATTATGACATACCCTAAGACAAGGTATTTATAGGAAAATGCAACGATTAGTTAGTAATATTGTTGGGATGTCATTGTTTTCTAGATGTTGGAATAACTATTTAGAGAAGGGTGCGTGTGAACCACTAATTAAATTTGACTTGAAAAATCAATGTTGAAAAAAATTCTATAATGAGTGGTTCATTTGGCACAACACTTGCTAATGTTTTGAAAATAAGGTAACAAGTCAAATAAACTTGATTGTAGTGGAGATTTGATGACAAAGCATGTTTGAACTAGATTAGTATTGGGATGAGTGACCTCTCTAGAAGTTTTGGTGCTTCACCCTTATGATCATCATGGTGCAATGAATGCGAAGTGGACCATTCTTGACAATAAGCAGTGTGGATCATTAGCAATAATTAGAGATGGAGTCTTGTGAACCACTACTTATGAGATATGAGTTGATATAGTTTGAACTAAAGCCACATAGTTGAATATGGATAATAATTGCATTGATGAAGTTTGAATTGAAATTATGTAGTTGAATATGGACATATAATAACATATTTTGATACATTGTGGAAACATCACATATGTGAAAAACGAATGAGATAGGGAGCTCTATAATAAATAGTTCAAAAAATTCCAACACTTTTAAAGGTTTTACAAATATGGTAGTAATTTATGTGGACTTGATGTATAGGAATATCCATGGTTAATCACATATTTTGATACACTGCAAAAACACCACATATATGAAAAATGAATGAGGTGGGGTGCAGTTCCCCTCCTATTTGCATCTTGTTAATGCGAGATTGGTGTTTCAGCTTCACCATTTCCTCATTATTTTTGTGGTGATTATTTTTATGGATTTGAATGGTGTGTATGAACCATCACATGTGTTCGAGATGAGGTTCCTCAACATGTTGGATGTTGGTAGTTTCTATATTTATATGCTTGGCTATATCAATTTTCTTCAATTCAATGATGCACATTATAAATGTTTTTTTATTGATGCTTTATGCAATTGGACCTCATTGGATGATTGTGTTGTGCTTTGTCTATATATACATTGAGAAGGTACACTTGATGTGTGTTGAATGGTTATAGGTATAAGGTTATTTCTCCACTTGGCTACACAAGTCCAAGTTATTCCCCAATGGTGGTAAATTTGGAGATGTCACATTGGGTCTCTATATCCATTCCTTGAACATACTTGAATAAAGTACAATATGCGTCATGTTTGACAATATGTGAACCCAAATCCAAGTTAGGAGTTATTCTAGAATCCCTATGTTTCATGATTGATTACTAGATTTTTGATTTAATCAATGGCTTAAATTTCATATTTTATCATAAATGAAATGTTAGGAATTTAAATGATTTCCTATGTTTGTTATTAAAATATTATCTATGTTTAGAGAAAGGGTGAAATATAATGAAAGTAGAAACAAAATTAAGCTATAGTTTAATTAAATTACAAAAATTCATCACGTTGGGAATTGCAAGTTATGTTTGATTTAAATATCATGTTCGAATTTTGAGTTCTGTAAATTTAAATGAATATATGCAAGTATATGAATTTAAATGATATAGGTAATTTAAAAATTGATTGATGCATCTATTTGGATTTTGAAGAAAATGGGGATTAAGGAAATTGAAAATGAATTTTAGATTGTTTTAATTTGAAATTGGAAAAAGGGAAAATAGTGAAAATCGCTTCATTTTTCATTATGTTTTATTTTGTGAAGAAAATTGGAGAGAGAAAACCCTTTTTTTTGGCAAATTGATGATTTGTTGACTTGGAGAGCAATTAGTGGTGGAATTCAATGAGCTTGGATTTTTTTTGGATATGAATTAGTAGGGGATTATGCATGCTAGTTCGTGTGGGCTATTATTTGGCTTGTTTGAATGTGGTCTTTGGTTAAGGGAATTTTAGGTATTTTGCTTGTTTTATTTAGTTTGAGCAATTTATTTCAAGTTTTTTTGTAGGAATAGGTTTATGGGAGTGTAGAATCCTCCCAACCTATGTCATTTCTTAATTTATCTTGATGAATTGATTTTTTTAATTTAAATTTGAGATTTTTTTCTAAAATAAGAGGTTATGATGACCAAATTTTTGGGATTTTTGTAAAATGTATGTTTTATAGCTTGAAAGGGGTTTTGGGAACTTTTTCTACCAAAGGGTATATTTATATTTTTTATTTTTTAAACTTCATTTTTTGGTGAAATTTCAATGGTGTTTTTGGGAATTTCCAGTTTATTAAATATTGATAAAATTTGAATTTTTTCATGAAAATGGATATTTTTGAATGCTTGGACAAAGTGGTACTTCATGAAATTTGAAATTAGGTGTTGTGGAAACGTGAAATGAAATTTTGAAAATTTGGACTTTTTGTATTGGTTTTTGTGCCACACTTGTTGGAGGGTGTGATGAGCTTAGGACTTAGGTGTTAGAGAGGGTTATGGGAGGATTATAATGTGTCCCCAATTCAAAGGAGAAATTAGGTTGATCATGGTTGGGGAGTCATATAATCAATTGATAACTAATAAAACATGAATGATAAACTAATCAAGATAATGGATACCCCTCTTACACCTTAAGTGGTCGTAAACACTAAGGATGTTTGGGAAGGCATGCCAACTCAAGGAGCTTGGGTCTTGCTAGGTCAAGTATCCTTGTTTGTATGATAGGAGTATTAGATTCAATGTGATGCCATCCCTTTGAGCACCGTGATGACACTCCCTAACTAGCTCTCTAACATCTAGTCCTAGAGGAGTCTTGAGTAGCACCTGAAGAGATATGGTGATTTCCTTCCATTTTTGAGTTGGTTTCATTACATCATTGTATACAATGTATTATCCATGTCTTATTTGAGTGTATACCCTTCTCCTCATGTGTTTGGCATGAATTTTGTGCTTGTGGCCTATGTGACTATCTCTTGGCATGTCAGGAATGAATCTTTTGATTCCACAAGGTTGGGTGGCATGAAACCATTGTTGGGGATCAGAGGTTTGTGGATTGAGGAACATTATTGTACCATGGTATAACAAGTTTAATTCATGTATTTAGATATTTTCCTTTCATAAAAATTGTAATATTGATGACAAAGAACCTCTATTTGAGATGAATGTGGGTAAAGTGCAAACTCGTGTCACACTTTTATAAAGAAATCGATCAACACAAAAAATAATTCTCAACTTCAACCACATAAAAGTGTTTTTTTTATGTTTCTAATTTTAAAATAATGTAAACTAATGAAATGTAAACTCTTGATGAATTTTATTCTTGTAATTTTAAAAAAAAGTTGTTTTGATTTTTTTTTAATAAACTTAAGAGCAAATTCTGAATTGCTAGAAAAATCAAGAAAAAGTAATGTTAAGTTGACGTCAAGAAAAAATAGAATTTCCCCTATTTTTTCCCCAAATAGATAACTTTAATATGTAGTGCATGAAAAATAAATAAATTTTGGTTTATATTTTCCTCATAATAAAGTGTTAAAATTAAATGTAGTGGAATTTGATAGTTTTCATTTGACGTTAACTATTGTGTATTTTTTTTATCCTTTTCAAAAAATAAATTATACTCCTTTGAAGAGGATTATGTCCTCTAGTGCACCATATATTTTCCATTTTTTTTAATATGCTTATGTATTTTTTTAATTTCTAATCAACCTCATTTTTTACTTAAACAACCTACTTGCATTATTTAAAAAAACAATATATTAAAGCTAATCAAAATATGAAAAATATATATATTTGGATTCTTCACTTCAAGCTCTACTATTTAGGGTTTTTTATTTTTTTGAAAAAAACATTTTGACTGAAGAAATATCATGTTCAAGTGGAAAGTTTCAAAAAATTCTTAAAAGAGATGAGGTGGAGTTGCCAACAAGGATGCCACATAGAAAGTGTTGGGTGAAAGGGTATCAAAACCCTTTCCCTCGAAACCCTTTTAGTTGAAAACTTACATACAAATTGAGTCACATTTTAAAGAAACAAATAGAAAAAAAATGTTTTATTGTTTCAAGTGAAAGGGTTTCACTTGAAACTTTATGTGCCATATATAGACCACATAGTTTTGGGAAAATTTATCTTTCTCAAAACTGTCTCACTCAAAACTATTTAGTTGGTTGAAAGTGTGACATGGGTTTATTCTTCTACCCTTGTGAAATTGATCATAGAGAAGAGTATTATCTTATTTGTGTGTCTCAATGTTGGTACCGAGCATGATTGCTTTATTATTTTCAATAAACTATAATGTGAAAAGGCTAAAATGAACTTAAGAATATTTCAATTGGTTCTTAAAATGAATGTAAATGCTTTCTTTCATAATTGGGAAACTGGGTACTCTATATAAGTGGCCATGTCTTGCCCAAAATTGACTTGGACTAACTAGAATGTGGTTATCCAATTGGGTGAAATTTTTGCATGTTTGGGAGGCTTGGTCTTTATTGGGGCAACTTGTTTTGATAGGGTAAAAACTCAAAATTTTGTCTAACTCTGTTTTGGTAGATTGGTCTTTTGTTTGGGTGACCTCTTTCCCAAATGGTTAGCCAATGGTTTTCTCATAATAATTCCACTAGTGAATAATTTTTATGCCTTGTATCTTTCCCAGTTTGATTGTTTTAGTCATTAAAACTCTAAAAAAGCTAGTCAAGTATCTTTGTTTCAAAACTTGATATTTCTTCCTTGTTTAGGGGCCTCATATTGGAGAACCATGTAAACAAATTTTTTTCTTCATGGTCCCAAGGGTCTAGTGGCATCTCATTTTTTTTTTTTGAGAATGCCTTATGGGCATGTGCAAGATTATCATGGAAAAAACAGGCCCTTAAGTGGCAATAAAATTAAAAAAAAACAGAGTTAGGCAACTTGACGTAAAAATTTGAATAAGTTAACTAGATATTATTTCAAAAATATGTAAGAATAGAATCTGTTGAAAATTGAATGTAGTTTCTAAACTACTAGGTTTATTTGTATTTATTTTTAAATCTATTTGGTGAAAATTTGAAATTTCAATGTAATAGTACTTAAATTTCAGGGAAAAAATAAGTAGGTGTCTGTCTGACCACCCTAACCACAATAAAATGATAATATTTTTTTATAATATTTTATATATAAGTAGAAGACTCATGTCCCGATGTGACGCACTTTTTTCTGTAATTTTTTTCCAAGTAAATAATTAATTATGAGTTTTTTATTTCAAATTTAAAAATTATAATAACTCGTACGTCTAACCACCTCAACTCGGTCAAAACTTCATGAATTTTTTTTTTTTTTAAATTCTATAGTATGTGAAGCATAGAATGTGATGCATGTTTCAGATTCAAAGAATGTAATACCCTTTGAAATCTATAGATGTTTTTAATCAACCTATCAATCAGGACTTTAGTCATAATTCAAATAGAAAATGGATAATAATTATTTATTAAATTCAAAGTAAAGAATAATTTATATTGGTGGAAAGCTAATCATCTCCTTTAAAAACCCTTTTCGTTTCATCAATTTTGGGTATACAAAAGACGCTAGCCACATGGGCCATCATATCACTTACATATCACCACTTTTTTCCCATCATGATCCTGCACATACCCTTATTTTCCATGCATTCTTTTGAAGTTTACTAGTTGTCAAAGCTAGGGTCAAGGAGATTGTGTGTCTAGTCTTGTGAAAACTTGAGAAGGTTGTAATCCTTCTTGGTTGGCCTTATAGGAGTCCTCAACATTCCTCATAGGTCATGTGGTGTTTTAAAGTAGTTTTTTTTCTACTTGTGTGATGTTGCATTGCAATGAGACATCTTGGAAGCATGTGGTTATCTGGAAGTGACTTGTCGCCTTTCTAGCTAGTGGAGAGTTTGTACCTCCTAGTTAGGAAACCTATTATGAATATTTTCCCTTATCATAGAGTGTTTAGTGTGTCTGGATGTGGATTGGATGTTGATGATTCCCTCATCCTATCCCGATGTGGTGTTATGAGAGAACACAATTGTGTTTTAGTAATTGATCATTGTATAGATGTTGTCATATCTATCTCTTGTATGTTCATCATGGTCAATTTATCCCATAAGTGGTTAGTCTTCTGATGTTTATGTTGATGTGTTTTTTATGCCCTTCTCAACACAAGTAATGCATAGGTGCATCACCTCTCTTGAAAGAAAATCTTCCACAATAAGATTGTAGAACACTATCCCAAGGTCTCTTGGATGTCAGGTCATGACAGTGCTTGGAATATCTCAATTGTTTCATGTGATTTGCTGGAATCACAAGGTGGCCTTACGTGGAAAAAACTTGGAGGAGAATTGGATCTACGAATAGAGTTCTTCAGATAGGAAATTAGTGCACTTTTGCTATAGGTTCAAACAACAGTCTGGGACTCTATTTTCATCTTAAGTTTTGGCTTTACAATGTGCAATGAACCTTAGCATAGCTCACTTCTTAAAAAAAAGGAAAAAGGGCAAGGGAGAGAGAGAGTTCCTGGACCTGCAACTACCAATGAACAGTGATCATGGAGGTCTCTAATGTTGACAATTTTCTTAAAATAGAATTTCACTTAATCAAAAATTTCACAATGCCATGAAATCTATGCTATCTTCTAAGGACTGCGGATATTTCATCATTCATTTGCCATATATATGTGAACAAAGATAAAGTTCAAAGAGAAACTATAAAACCAAAGTCTAGACTAACTTTGCACAACCATCTACCAGCAACAAATGACCAAAAGTATGGACAAGAAAAGCATACACACAATAGGAATCTTCACAACCAAGGACAACATTAGTAAATCTACCAAGGATAGATAAAATGAAACTAAAATAGTAAAGTAAATCAAACTAAAATCTTAACTTATGAGAGAAGAATCATGAAACATGAGAAGAAATCTAGAAATGCACCAAGGTCAATGTATTTTTATTGCAATTTCTACAACATGTCTTTACAACAACTCAAATCTCTCAAAATGAGAGGAGGAGACCCCTATTTATAGTTCTCAAAAAGAGAAATGAGTGGCCAAGATTTAATCTCATTGTGTGGCCAAGATTCACTTTATAGCAAGGTTTCACCAACCCCCAAATATATTACATTTTAAAATACACTTTGTCCATATCCCTGTTTTATCTTCTAGTGGTGATATTGCAACATTTTTGTCCTTTTGCTGATTGCTCTTTCCCACAATTATTCCTTTAGGAATTCTTCATTAATAATAGGGTTTCCCTCCTGCTTCTTTGAAGTTGCATAATCTATGAATTTCAAGACCACCGACCAGAACTTGTCGACCTCAATGATGTCAAATCTCAGCACCTAGTAGCTCCATTACTTGGAACTTTTAATAAGCTTTCCCCAGTCCTCATAATACTTGGAAACATGGTCTCTGAATAGCTTAGACTAGGCAAAAGATCATGCAAAAAATATCATAAAATCTGTGGTAACCTCGTATGACATCCCATCCTCCATCCTCTTTCGAAAGTGAGGCTTTATGCTTTCTAGATTGATCTTGACAGCAGGCACCTCATACCCCGTCATCAACTTCAAGTATCAGAAACAATCCCCCCGAGCCTCCTTGGCCCATTCAATATCCAGAGTTACTCACTCAAGGACTTGTTCTAACCTCTCCTTCTGGTGATTGAAGTCTCGCTTCCACACATCCATTAACCAATGGTCATTGTCTTTGAAGGAAAACTCCTTTTCCCAAACTTCACTTGGCAGTGCGAGGATAGCCTCGATTTTCGAGTAGGAAGTTCCATACTTCTTTGAGAACTCAATGCAGATTCGCCTTGTGCCTTTAAGAGATGTTTGTACTTCTAAGAACTTGTTCATTTTTTGAACAACCAAATTGATGCCCATATTCCCAATATCCAAGATCTGTTGGAACCAGTTTTCCATGGTCTTTTCCAAGTTCCTTCTTCTTTCCATCTTGTTAATCTGTTCTTTGGACAACAATTGTGGCGGGGCCAATGATGTGGCGGGTTGTTCCTCTAGGGATGACCATTGTTGAATATAGGTTGTCAAATCAGCCACCTATGCCTTATGCTCTTCCTTTGAAACCTTATCTTGTTGAATGAGGTGCACCACTATGGCGACTGATTCCTGGAGATGGTCAACCTTCTACTCCTTAGTGGCCACTCTCAAGTCAATGATGGAGACGTTGTAGCTTATTCCTTGTTCTCCAACCACCGACATAGCTATTTGTACAACCTTGGATCCAAAGGCATTCATCATTATCTTTGATCTGATTCTAGGATTTTTCTCCTTCTTGGTACCAATTTGAGCTCTAGTCAGTATTGCCTCCAGTCTTTCTTTCAGATCCTTTAGAGTGAGAGTCTATTTTTCCAGTTGTTGTTCTAGCCAATTGGGCATTGGGGACCCTTCCTTGGGTGATTCATGATGATCTTTGCTATCCCCCACCTAGAGCTCAATGGCCTTATCATTGAGGGCCTCCTACTCAATTCTTGTATCTTCCTTCTCCTCATTAGAATCTTGCATGATAATTATGCATTTGATAGGAGATTTGGTAGATACTTGTTCATCAGGGTGGTCCTCCCCTTCAACATCCTTTTCTTCTTCATCTTAGTCATGCCACGTTCCTTGGTCTTATCTTCTTGTCTATCTTCATGGAAGGATGTTTCTTCATCATGCTCGAGGGTTTGATCATGCCTTTCCACAAGACACCTACCACCCTTAGTCTCTAGAGAAACAACTCTTTCTTCAACCATAGGCTGTCTTTCAACCTCTTTGTCTTCAATTTCCTTGAGTTGCTTGGCCCATTCGGCATCAAGCTCTGGGTCAAACATTTCTTGGATTATGTTCATGCCTAGACCTTTGTTGGCATCATTGGATGACTCATAGGCTATCTCATTGATCACCCGATGTTAGTATATTGGGTGATCATGATACTCAAATTCCTCATCTTCCAGCCTCTTACCCACCTCTAGTTGTTGTCATTCCAGCTCATCAAATATTTGCATTGTAGCCTCCATACTAGGCAACTCCGTAGGAGGTGGAAGAATTGGGGTGCTAACCATTGCTTGGGAAATTGCATCTTGCACCATTCGATTTGCAAACATTCCTGAAATTTCAGACGACACATTCTACATATACTTGACAAAGGATTCCGAGAGAGTGAGGGCAAAGTATTGAAATAGTAGTGGCAGTGGTCAAGAGAGAAAAGGAAGGAGACATGGAGGATGACGAAATTGGTGAGGTGGTGGCAGAGGATGAATCCACCGATATGATCTGCACGATTGGATGAGTGGAGGTGAGGTGGACAACAATGTCCACTGCGGGTGGAGAGGAAACAATATTTCATTTGAAATGGGTGAGATGGTGGCAATAGCAACAATGGTTGCAACAACAAATGAAGCGAGTGGAGATCTTGGTGGATTAGCTTCCATCTCCTCGCCCTCATGGAGTGGATCTTCAAGTATTACTGGCATCTCAGTGATGTTGCTCGTTCTTCTATGCTTCTTAGGAGGGTTGCTCTTTGAGGCTTTTCTAGCATACACTTTTGGGTTGGGTTGTTTCTCATCAACATCCTTTCTCTTCTTTGACTTGATAGATGGAGGGGACTTGATGTTTCTGCAGCTGTAGTAGTAGCTTCCCCACCATTAGAACTGCTGGGTTCACTTTAAAGCCCCTTGAACATCAAGGTGACTCCCCGCTTCTTCAAATAAGCAACCTGCCCATTGATCCATGCCTTTGTTCAAGCCTCAATGGGCTTGGTAAGAATGTCGAGGTCATCAACCTCTAGCTTGTTCCAATAAATTAGAGGCAATGGAAAATTTTCAATAGAACTGTATCTTGGGTCGATCATTGTGCTCTCCTCCTCTTCAAGTTGATCTAGGACTGGACATAGGTTCACCCTTTTCACAAAGTATGTGGTCATACGCATATAGTTCTATACCCACACTTCAAGGTAATCTTTGTAGTTAGCCTAGAAATCCTCGGCATGATGGAGGTGGGCATACTCTAGTCCAAGTTATTTTCTAATGTGGTCGTATGGTTCCATCCGTGGTCTAGCTTTATGGGACTTGAAGTGGTACTCAACCAACTCATTCTCTGAATTGCCTGGACATTGGGAGGTATGAATTTCATACATTCCCTGGTAGAGTGTGAGGTGATAAGGGGTCCCCGCCAACTGCTTACTTCTTAGAATGTTGTGTATATGTCGCAGCTGCCAAGATAGCTCCAACAATATAATCTGGTCATTAGGGTACCAGGGCAGCTTGTTCAGCCTTTCAGAGAATCCCTAGGCACAAATGTAGGTGAACTTGGGAAACTGGATGAATAGGAAGGCATAGTGCTTGAGAAGGGCCCTAACACTATGAGAGATTCTTCTCTCAAAATCACCTCCAAGTAGTCGGATGATGTAGGCGATAAAGGCATCGTTTACCTTGCAATAATCCTTCTTGAAATTTCTATACTGCAACTAAAGGTACTTGTCATATGGTTTGAGCTCTCTTCCCATCATCTCATTGGGCACTACGTACAATCCACCATAATACTGCCAATCGACAAGTGATATACCAAGTAGTATGCCATGTAGAATTTGGATGTCTTCTTTATATTAACAAATTTCTCATGGAATAAATTATAGATTATCTCCCCCCAATAGAACGTGGTGTCCTCTCCACGGAGAATTTGTTCAACGAAATACATCATCCACTCTTGGAAGAAGGCCGTAGGAGGAAGGCCCATTATTCTGCTCAGCAAGGTAACCAAATTGTGGTAGTCTTTGAAGAAGTCACTACAGTAGAGCTCCTGAGGAACCTTGGAAACACTACCCTACCTCTCCTTCAACCAATACTGGTTAATTATTTTTTTGCACTTCAAGGATCCTCATCCCACAATGCCTTGCACTCCTGAATAGTTGGGGTCTCCATGCTTTCAAAGATGGGTATGTGGAAAGTTTTTGTTATCCCGAGAGGGGACATATTAGCCAAGATGTTTCCATCTCTGTCCACAATTTTCCTTGTTTCACATTGGTATGCCTCCCAGCACGCCATTACCAACTCAGGGGAAATTAAGGCACAAAGGAAACCCGTAGCCTTAGTAAGTCGCTGCTTTTGATTAGTCTTGCATTATCAGTCCTTGGCTCTATTCTGACACTTCGTGTGAAATCATCAATATTGATGTGCTCGATATTAATGTCTATGATATCCAGGTCCAACTAGTTGTGACTTTGGAGTGCAATGGAACTCCTTGGAATTTATACTTCATTTGATCTTTGTCCTCCTTGCCTCGACAAGTTTTGGTGGTTATTTTCCCTTTGTCCTTGGCTACCCCAGAGGATTTTGCATCAGATTCCATAAATCCTGCACAAAGAGATGAGAGTTAGCAAAATTAAACATGAGGATGCAACCTCAAACAAGCCCCTGTAAATGAAGGTTAGATCCACAATTGCCACTTAATAAAATTCTAACACTTGATAATAATAACATTGGAAGGCAAACGGGTGACTCGGGCCCCAAGGGCCAGACTTCCCCTGGCAGAATGTTGTTTGGAAGGGAAAACAAGGCAAGGCGCCCCTAATGACTTCTCCAAGTCTTGGATTTGATTAACAAAGGGTTGATGTGGGAGAAGGTCAATTTTAAATAAGTGGGTCGAAATCTGTTTTCAATTTGGAAGCCATTTGAGTCATCATTTTGGCATTTGGGCCTTAGCTATAGGAAAGTTGTCCAAGGTCGATTGTTTGGAACAACATTGGGCAAACAACATTTTGGGGACTGGGTTCTGAAGTTCGGGCTACAAGGGTTGGAAACCTGTTTAGGGATAGTCGTGCATAACGAAGAAGTGCGGATGGAAGTCTGGGATGGGCTTCCCGATGGATCAGACCCAAGGTGGGTTCATTTCCTTTGTTCAAAACTTCATAGGCGAAAGGGCAACCGTGGCCTAGGAGCCTAGAAGATGTCCCACGTCAGCTATATGAAATAGTGTATCAGACACAGTGGCCCGGGGATGGAAGTCCAAAGGACGAGGTTCGGAGGCAACTTCGAAGATGGATATTTTTCATATACCTCTAGGCGGACTTTGCAAGCCTATGGTCTGAGATCCAGGAGGACGTTAAGGGAAGGCTATGTGAAACGACAAAATAGACAGGGAACTTTGGGGTATGAAGCCCAAGAGGAGCTTTGTCATCAGAGTGTTTTTTGCTAAGTTTATGTCACGACCGAAGAGAGGCTTGAGCTTGAGAGGTGCGGTCGCCTACCTTGAAGAACAACGACGGGATGACACCATTCCTTTTTTTATTTGGACCTCCTATGGGTGTTTTTTGATTTTCAAACTTGTGAGCTTTTGAGGTGAGATTCTCCCCTACCAGACTTCTAGTTTTATTCGTTTTATCACTTAGTTTTTAATTCATGAAGCTTAGAAAGGGAAATGGCGTTCAGATGATGATCCTACCTCGAAGGCACGAAGAAGTAGATTGTCGAATCCTTGAAGAATGACAAAGTTGAAATCTGGGTGCAGAGGCGGAGATTGTTGGGGTCACACTGTGCTTTTTTGTTACTCCTGACATGTGAAAATGACAGATCAAAGATCATTTAAATAGCCCCCAAGTGCAATTAATACCCCCTAATGAATGATGGCATGGCGAGAGTTTGGGTAGGCGAGTTTAAATTTCCAAGACAATGGCGGGAGGACTGGAGCCCAAGAGTTGGAAGGATGCCAAAGGATAGCTGTTGGAAAATCTACCAAGTAAAATCAAACAACGAAGAGAACGTCAGGGTTCAAGGTCTGGAAGGACGAAGGTTGACGATCGTCAGCAACAAGGAAGACCACGAGGAGACCTAAGAGGGGACTCCTGAAGGGTTGGGTCGAGGAGACTGGGAAGACACGAGGGCACAACCATTAAGTTTGACAAGTGATGTAGATGACTATCAGAGCACTAGGGTCAGAAGGCCAGGAGGACGCCGATGGCTGGCCGCATGGAACGATGAAGCCAAAGGGGAAACCCGCAAAGGGAAACCCGAGGATTCGAGCCCAGAGGGTCCCACGGACGCTAGAGAGGCAAACCAACAGAGAAAACTTGAAAGGGCTTAAGACTTAGCAATTTTTAGAGGGGAAAAATATGGTCAACCTTAAATGAGACTTTTGAGAACGTGTTGACCGTCAAGGACACCAAAATGGGGCATGCAAAATGAGGCAAAGCAAAAAAGACTCGGCAAGGCAAAAGGAAAGAGAGGGTCCCCGTTCTGAACGGGGTGTGTGTGCTATAGGCACAAACATTTCCACCTTTCTTATGCAATGATGGAGTTTTATTTTTGTTTTTTTCTTTGTGTTGTTGCAAGACTTTTGTGCATGTTGTTGTGTAGGTGTGATATGCCATTTTTGTATTATTGGTTTTATGGTTTTTGTTAAAAAAAAAAAAATTCCATCTAGTTTTGTTCTAAGAATTGTTGTAATAGTTGGCATAACGTTGTCATTGATGTCAAAAGGTGTCATTGATGTTAATGATGTTGAGAAGAGCATATTTGCTATGATGGTGAGAAGAGATTTTTTGAAATTATTGAATAGTTGCATGAAAAGATGCAATGTTGTCATAAACAGTTGACATGTTATCATAGAGGTTATTTCCAGAAGTTTGCAAAGAAAAAAAGAAACATATTTGATATGGGTTTTTCATGAATATTTCAGAAGCATAATGCACATGTTCAAGAAATCATGGATTAACTCAAAAAATGATATTTTTTTTTTGGACAAACTAGGGTTTTGTGGAAAAACCCAAGGTGTTGTAGTCATGGTGCTTTCGCAATAGTTTATGTTTTAGTGTTGAATGGATATAGGATGTCACAAGTCACTTAAGTTATCACTTAATCCATTTATGTCTTCTGGATTACCAACCCCTTTTACCTAGTATTATTGAGGTATGTGCAGGATCATGATGGGCCAAAAGGTGGCGATATGTAAGTGATATGATGGCCCATGTGGCTGACAAATTTTTTTACCCAAAATTGATGAAATGAAAAGGGCTTTTAAAGGAGATTCTCAACTTTCCACCCATATAAATTATGCTTTACTTTAAATTTAATAAATTATTATTATTCATTTTATATTTGAATTATGACCAAAGTCTTGATTGATAGGTTGATTAAAAAACATCTATAGCTTTCAAAAAGTATCATATTTTTTGAATTTGAAACATGCATCGCATTATATGCTTCACAAACTATAGGATTAAAAGAAAAAAAATGAATTTCATGAAGTTTTGACCAAGTTAAGGTGGTTAGACATACAAGTTTTTATATTTTTTAAAAAGTTGTAGTAAAAAAATCATAATTAATTATTTATTTGGAAAAAAATGATAAAAAAATATGCATCACATCGGGACATGAGTCCTATACTTATATCTAAAATATTATCATTTTATTGTGGTTAGGGTGGTCAGACATACACCTACTTCTTATTTTTCCTTGAAATTTAAGTACTACTGCATTGAAATTTCAAATTTTCACCAAATAGATTTTTTTTTTTTTTAAAGCTAGTAGTTTAGAAACTACATTCAATTTTCTACAGATTCTATTCTTACATATTTTTGAAATAATATAGATAACTTATTCAAATTTTTACGTCAAGTTGCCTAACTCTGATTTTTTTGAATTTATCACCACTTAAGGGCTTGTTTTTTCCATGATGATCCTGCACATACCCATTGGATTAACTTATATCAAAGACTATAATATCTCCTAGTCATGTGTGAAATATTTTGTCATTGCAATGATTCGTTACATCGCATTTTGAAGTTCATCTTTGCATAGTATATTTGTGATGTACAATATGGGTAAGTGCATGGATCTGTGACATAATTTTGATGTCAAATTGGAAAAAAATGCAAATAATATCATTTGGCACATGCTAAATTTGGTGTGCACCAAATGGATTGACCATTTGGCATGTGCCAAATGGAAAAATTGAATAAAAAACAAAAAAACACATTCCAACCCTCATTTTATGTTGAACCTGTGGATTGGCTTGGAGTTTTTCATCTCTGCAACTTGCACTTGCCAAATATCTTCCTTTTTTTGCACTCTTAGCTTGCAATTATTCACAAGGATTTCACCAACATGTCAAAGAGGTCAAAGATTGCAGAAATGTTGTATTTCTATTTTTATTTATTTTAAATTTGATTAAGCATGTAGATTGAAATAGGTTCTTTTAATAAAACTTTGTTCTAATTCTTAGGGAATGAATCTCCACCTCCAAACATTGAGAATTCACAATCACCCCCTCACGAAGAGCCTCCTAAACAAGAACAACCTCAAACCCCTACATCAATTCATAGGAATCCTCAAGGAACACAAGAAAATATCCTAAATCAAATTGAAAACAATAAAAGAGACATTGGAAAATTAATTGGAAGATTAACTGAGCATGCTGAAACCCACCGTTATAGGAGAGGGATTACCAAATCGTTGAAGTCAATTGTATCTCATGTAGGATAAATGAGCTAGAAAATAAAATTTTGGTCGAATAAGAGGCAAGAGTTAAGACAATTTTATGCTAGTGGTCTGTCATATGTAGATGTGAAAAAATAAAAAAAATAGAAAAGCCGACTTGTGTGCCCTATTTATAGACCCAAGAACCAACACACCTTTATCTCATGCATGCAGGAGGTTTCCCATCCATTGGTGCCACCGTGAATTAATTAAAAATAAATTTTGGGAGTGGTGGTGGATGGTATTTGACCAACCTCCATGCAATAACCATGAGGTACCATAGTACTTTTTGAGGAAACTCTATTGTGAGTTTTTCCTCAATAAGATGCCAAATTATTTTGACATCTTAGAATTTTAGGGTAAAGGTGGGGGCTCCACACATGATAGACCGGGTTCACGATGTAATCCACAGTTGGCATCGAGAACCTTGGACAAACCCATGGTGGAGCATGTTGTTGTTCGTACTGTTAAGGATATTTTCAAGGTGGACATGTTGGAGTTGATTAGCTCGCTCACCCAGACCATTATACAGTGTGTGAGGCCTCTAGTAGAGCCTCATTAGGAGGAGACGTGTAGACCTCGATCTCCACCCCACCATTGTGGTGCTTGTAGTGCTACTTGTACGTATGATTATTAGAGTGCTTGGGATGTAGCTACACAACCTAAACCAGTTGCAAAGGAAATGGTTATGATAGATGATTTGTTGAATAATACATTTGACATTGATACTTAGGTAAAATTCAACAAGTTCATTTAATTTTATTTATTAAATTATATTTTGAAATTTAAGAATAAATAAATTAGTAGAATCAATATGATGAAATTTCAAGGTCAGAGTGTTCATGAGACATTCTCCTTTCCTATAGACCCTTATTCATTGTCAAAATTGAGTCCACAGGTATGCAACTAGTATTAAAGATATTATTATTGCATTTGAATAGCTGAATGTTATTTGAGTGTTTGTCTCATAACATGCTTTGGAAGTCAAAAAATTTATTGGTGAACCTTCAAGCTCCAAACCTTGCTATTCATGTCCTCAACCAAATTTCACTTAGGTAACCTTTGTTCATTAATGGTGTTGTAAAATAATGTTACCTAGTTTTCATAATTTTGTGTATACAAGTCTAAAAAATTGATGATAATCACAAACATTGGTTGGTCTTGTGAGATCCTAAATATATTTACCATTCAAAATCCATCTCATTCTTCCATTCCTATCATCACACATATTTTAACCATTTTATATCACATATCCCAATTTTTAACACCTTATATGTTATACCACCTTCCTCCATATTTCATCTTATACACATATCATTACAAGAAACCTTTCCTTCTGGTCATTATTGACCAAATCTCTTATACATTATTACTACACACCTCAAGTTCCCACTTCATGTCCTTCATTCAAACCTTATACACCACCTAATTCACTTTATGGTCTAATATTCCCTCCTAATTTCTTCCCATTAACGTCTAGTACATTTCACCTTAAATATTTTATTATCCCATACTAGATCATCCAATTAATCTCTACTAGTCCATTCTATGTTCCATCATCCCCTCTTGATCGTGTCACATTATCTTCTCCTAATTAATGTTTTGTTTTTTCATTCATTCCTAATCCCATCCCATTAACATTTAATAGTTCACCCTATTTTTCATGATCCCCTCCTAGCCCATCCCACTAATATCTACTAGTCCATCCTATGTGTCATTATGCCCTTATACTCCCATCTTATTGTACCCTTTACTATTTCACCCTATGTCCCATCATCCCGTATGTTCCACCTTATGTTCCTTTATCCATTCTATGTTATACCATCTTTATCCACATTTCATCCTAAAACTCTTCTTTATTATTACTACACATATGTAATGTTCCCACTTCATGTATTGTAGTCAAACCCTATACACCTTCTAATTCACCCTATGTTCCATTATTCCCTACTAATCCCATCTCGTTAACTTCTAATTTTTCACCCTATATTTTTTAATCCCATCCTAGCCCATCCTATCAATCTATACTAGCCCATCCTATGTTCCATTAACCCCTTCTATTCCCATCCCATTACCCTCTCTTATTTTATTATATGTTCCATTATCCCCTCTTGTTATTATCCCATTATCTACCCCTAATTCACCCTATGTTCCTTTATTTCCACCTAGCCCCATCCCATTAGCCTCTAATAGTTCACTCTATACTATATTATCCCATCCTATACCATTCCCATTAATCTATTCTATTCCATCCTATGTTCCATTAACCCTTTCTATTCCCATATCATTACCCTCTCTAATTTAACCGTATGTTCCATTATCCCCTCTTGGTCTTGTCCCTTTATCTTCCCCTAATTCACCCTATGTTCCTTTGTTTCCTCCCAATCCCATCCCATTAACCTCTAATAGTTCACCCTACGTTCTACGATCCCCTCTTGGACCACCCCAATAATCTCTACTAGTCCATTTTGTGTTCCATTATTGCATTCGACTCCCATCCCATGTACCCTCTATTATTTCACCATATGTTCCATTATCCCCTCTTGGTCTTGTCTCTTTATCCCTTCTATGCTATAACACCTCCATCCAAATTTTATCCTATACACATGTACCGTTACAAGAAATCTTTCCTTCCACTCATTATTGACTAAAGTTCTCTTCTCCATTACTACTACACACCTCAACAAACAACTTCATGTGCTATAATAAAACCTTAGGCATGTCATTTAAATTAATCCTATGTTCCATTATCCATTTGAAAGCTATTAGTAACATAATAATCCTCACTTCATTCATGTGAACTTCATTGTGGCATTATCACTATGTTGACAACATGCCCTCATTAACATTACTTCATCAACATATGCAATTTGAATCTCAATGAGCACTGAACTTTGACATTTGCAAGCATTTGGACTATCCCATTGGACTAAGTACTTCCACCATTCTATGATCTATAAGCACTATACTATAGTCTCAACTGAGGCCAACCATTTATTCTTTCATGCAAGGTCACTACTACCAATAGGGATTGTACAATTGCATAGACTGCCATCACTTTCCAAAGTTTTCTTAACATTGTGTTTCAAGTTATTTCAATTGTCATTGACCTTTACCTTGTATTGATTTTTGTTATCAGTATCACCATTCTTGACTAGGTTCCTTCAAAATTTTCTACACTCACAATGCATTAATTTTATGCATTTTTATCTATGAAGTTGTTGCACTTTTATATTTTCAATTTCTACTCATTTATGATAGTCATATTATTGGTCTTTTCATCTTCATTTGTTGCTCATTTATGAAAGTTATAAAGGGACTACCTGAACTTGTTTATATGACTGTTAGATATATTGTTTCATTTGCAGATGTTGACATTAGACAACCTTGGCAATGTTGGTGGCATGATGGACCATGTAGTTGTTGTAGAAATAGCCAATTCTAATCCTTTGAGAGAGGTATGTAATATATTAGTTGATTTGACATTATATTTTCTCTTTTATGGTCTATTAATGAAAATTTTCATGATACATGTATGTAGTTTAATTTCTATCTTGATGGTTTCTATAGGTGGTTAACACTCCAGATCGTGGATGTGGTAATGATGTAAATGTGAGTGATGACTATTTGTATTTTTTATGTCATTCCACAATTCAATTTCTATGTATTAACATTTTTAATTTTTATCGTATCAGTTGTAGGTCTAGAGTGAAGAGAGGAGAACTAGTGAGCATGTTTGAAAGACAAGAGAACCAACAAGCACTCCATCCAGCTAACCATCGAAGGCAACACAAGATATTTTTCCTTCCCCTAGAAGGAAATGACTATGTATTAGGGTTGTTTGTTGTATGCCTATGTTGCATTTTGGAACATATGTTTTGTACTATCGATATATATGTGACATTTTATGCCCATATGACTCTTTTGTAGTAAGCCTGTATGTATTTTTTGGATATATTGTATATACTTCTATCAACATATGTCATTATATAACATTACAACTCTTTGATTAAAACAAATATTATTTTACTACTACCATTCTTGAATGATATTATCATGTGTATTGTGTAAATTGTATGCTTGAATGTTGCAGGCATGGGTTTTGTTTACATCTAATGCTTAAATAATTACTATTGATTTCTCAATAAGCTCCATCTAATGTGTATTGTGTAAAAAATATCCGTTCCTAGTGGTTTGTATTCTTTGCAATGCTTCCATTACTTGTGCTTCAATTATTAACATGTATGCTTCTCTTATTCACATGTATACTTCACATATATTATATGTATGATTCATGCTTGTAATGTATAATCCATGTGTTCACGTGTATTCTTCATGATTCATGTGTATACTTCATGTATTTGTGTGTATGCTTCATCTTTCTTGAGTTCTACTTCTATTATTGTCTATTGGCAAGGATTTTAACACCAAAAGGTTTCAAATGAAATGTAAGAGCTCCTTCCCATAAAAAAATATCATAGAAAAATGTATTTCTTTTAATTCATGACTGAGGCTATCATCCAACAACTAATGGTTCTAATTCAAAAGCTTAACCATCATTCCATTTACATCTATAGAACAAGTGGATGTTTCAAACCTCACAGACATATATATATACTTCTATGAACTTATATGAACATCAAAACACATTATAGTTGTTGATCCAACCAATAAAATTTATTTGCATCTACTAATATAACAACACTTGAATTTTCATTAAATTAAATCAATGCATAGGTCAATTTTATTGATTTTTTAAATATATTAGATGTGTATGAACAACAATATAAGCTTGATTTTGGATGGATCACCCATGTGAAGTTATCACATTTCTCCCATATTCATCATTTAAATAAGTTAAAAACCTCCTTCCATTTTTTATGCATGAAATAACATGATAAATAATTGGGAAACATGGTCCTATAACTACCACAACATGTTCTATAACTCTAGAATTTTGAGAAACATACATCATGGATATTGAATATCTAGATCCAATGTTTCACTAGTAGGTTGAGTTTTGCAACTCAACAAGGGTGCACTATTGAATGGTAGTTAGTTCAACATAGCTCAAAGTGATTCAACATAGCTCAAAGTGATTCGACATGTTTGAGTGTGAAAGAGGACCATGCCTAGTGTAAACATACCCATTTGAATGCATTGTAAAAGTTCATTTGGTCACACGAGTTGTAGAATGAAAGTTGCACCACTTTGCAACTTTACACTGCTTGCATTTGACAACTTTTTCCTCAAGCAAAAATTTTCCACCACAAGAAAATAAATTGAGATAGAAAAAACCAAGAGAGTTTATTGTAGAGGGGCCCAAAATGATCCCATAGACTCAGACGATAAGTTTCTAAGCATCAAAGTATCCAAGTAACAACCTATTGAAGATTGCAACCATTTTGCACTTTGGACTCTTAAGGGATTCAACTAGTTGAACGTAGCTCAAATTGATTCAACATGTTTGGGTGAAAAAGAGGACCATGCCTAGTGTAAAAATATCCATTCAGGTGCATTGGAATAGTTTTTTTGGTCACACAAGTTGCAGAATGAAAGTTGCACCACTTTGCAACTTTACACTACTTGCATTTGTCAACTTTTTCCTTAAGAAAAAAATCACCGCCACGGAAAAACGCCTCCGAGATAGAGAGAACCGAGATAGTTTATTGTAGAGAGGACCAACATGGTCCCGTAAGCTCAGAAAATACGTTTATAAGTGTCACAGTATTTGAGTAACAACCCATCAAAGATTGCAACCATTTTGCACTTTGGACTCTTAAGGGATTCAACTAGTTAAACGTAGCTCAAAGCGATTTGATGTGTTTAGGTGTGAAAGAGGACCATTAATAGCATAAATGTACCCATTTGGATATGTTGAAATAGTTTTGATGGTCACAGGAGTTGTAGAATGAAAGGTGCACCAATTTGCAACTTTACACTGCTTGCATTTGATAGCATTTTCCAAAAGCGAAAAGTCACCACCATGGGAAAATGCCTCTGAGATAGTAAAAACCAAGAAATTTTGTTATATAGGGGCCCAAAATAATCCCATAGGCTTAGAAAATAATTTTATAAGTGTTATGGTATCTAAGTAACAACCCATTGAAGATTGCAACTCCATTTTGTATTTTGGACTCTTGAGGGATTGAGCTAGTTGAACATAGATCAGATCAATTCAACATGTTTAGGTGAAAAATAGGACCATTCCTAGTGTAAAGGTACCCATATATATGCATTGGAATAGTTTGTTAGGTCACATGGGTTTTAGAACGAAAGTTGCACCACTTTGCAACTTTACACTGCTTGCATTTGACAATTTTTTCTTCAAGCAAAAAGTCACCACCATGAGAAAATACCTCCAATATAGTAAAAACTGAGAGAGGTTATTGTAGAAAAGCCCAATATTATCCCATAGGCTTAGAGAATAAGTTTCTAAGCATCATAATATCTGATTAATAACCTGTCAAAGATTGCAACCATTTTGCACTTTGGACTTAAGGGATTCAACCAGTTGAATGTAGATCACTGTGATTTGACCTGTTTGGGTGTGAAAGAGGACCATTCCTAGCATAAAAATACCCATCTAGATATGTTGGAACAATTAATTTTGTCACACGAGTTGCAAAATTAAGGTTGCACCACTTTGCAACTTTACGCTGCTTGCATTTGACAACTTTTTCTTTAAACAAAAAGTCACCACCATAAGAAAATGCCTCTAAGATAGAAAAAATTGAGAGAGGTTATTGTAGAGGAGGCCAACATGATCCTATAGGATTAGAATATAAGTTTCTAAGCATCTTGATATCTGAGTAATAGACTTTTGAAGATTGTAGCCATTTTGCACTTTGGACTCTTAAGGGATTCAACCGGTTGAGCGTATCTCAAAGCGATTTGACATGTTTGGGTGTGATAGAGGACCATTCCTAGTGTAAAAATACCCAAATGGATGTGTTGGAATAGTTAATTTGGTCAAACGAGTTGTAGAACAATAGTTGCACCACTTTGCAACTTTACACTGCTTGCATTTGATAACTTTTTTCTCAAGCGAAAAGTTATCACCACGAGAAAACGCCTCTAAGATAGAGAAAATTGAGAGAGTTTATTGTAGAGGTTTCAAACATGATCCCATAGACTCAAACTAGCAATTTCTAATCATCACGTTATTTGAGTAAAATCTCGTCGAAGATTGCAACCATTTTGCACTTTGGACTCTTAAGGGATTCAACCAATTGAATGTAGCTCAGAGTAATTCAACATGTTTGAGTATGAAAGAGGAATATTCCTAGCATAAAATTACCCATATTAATGCATTGGAATATTTTGTTTTCTTACACGAGTTTCAGAATAAAATTTGCACCACTTTGCAACTTTACACTGCTTGTATTTGATAACTTTTCCTGAAGCAAAATGTTGCCACTATGAGAAAACACCTCCGAGATAGTGAAAAGTGGGAGAGTTTATTGTAGAGGGGCCTAACATGATCCCACAGTATTAGACGATAATTTTATAAGCATTGTGATATTTGAGTAATAGCCCATCGAAGATTGAAGCCATTTTGCACTTTGGACTCTTAAATGATTCAACAGGTTGAACATAGCTCAAAGAAATTCGACATGTTTAGGTGAAAAAGAGGACCATTCCTAGCATAAAAATACCCATCTAGATGTGTTGGAACAATTCATTTGGTCAAATGAGTTATAGAACAAAAGTTGCACCACTTTGCAACTTTACACTGCTTGCATTTGACAACTTTTTCCTCAAGTGAAAAGTTGCCACCACAAGAAAATTACTTTGAGATAGCGAAAAATGAGAGAGGTTATTGTCGAGGGGCCCAACATGATCTCATAGAATCATTTTTATTTTTTAAGTATCATGGTATTCGAGTAACAACCCGTCGAATATTACAACCATTTTGCACTTTGGACTCTTAAGGATTCAGTCCGTTGAACGTAGCTTAGAGTGATTCGGCGTATTTGGGTGCGAAAGAGAACCATTCCTAGAATAAACATACCCATCCAAACACATTGGAATATTTCATTTTTTTCAAATGAGTTGTAGAACAAAAGTTGCACCACTTTTCAACTTTACACTGCTTACATTTGACACTTTTTTCCTCAATTGAAAAGTCACCACCATGGGAAAATGCCTCCGAGATAGAAAAAACCAATAGAGGTTATCATAGAGGGTCCCAATACAATTCCATAGGCTCATAAGAGAAGTTTATAAGTTTCATGGTAACATGACTAATGACTTGTCATAACTTCAATCTCAAAACCCTTGACATCAAAACTATAACTTTTAGTTTTTAATGTTTATTAATAGTTGAAAACTACCACAAAGGAATACCATATGACTAATTTTGAGTAAACCATTATGAATGTATATTGGCCAATGAAGATTAAGTACATGCTAAAATTTTGTGACCAACCCAATGCCTCACCTAAATAAGCTAAAAATTATTGAAAAACTATTTATTACCACATGTAAATCCTTGGAAAATTTGGAAATCTCCTTGCTTCATATGAAGTGTCTTGGAAATATTCACTTGGAAGTCCTTTCCATTGACATTTTGACTCTAATTTAAAAAACAAACACTTTTAATGACTACCACATTTTCATCACTTAAGTTTGTTATTTCAGCTTAACTTTAACAAAAAAAAATTTGTGGAGAGCAATAAGAGGTTGTGTTAGTTGTAAGACTATGCTAATAATAAAGAGGGGACACTCTGCAAAGAATGGACAGTCATGCCATTATAAAATTTGCAAGGACAACAAGGTGTAAATGTCACTATGCATGGAGGTCAAGACCATAATGTGAGGTAAATGACAATAAATAGACAACCACCTTAAAGTATGCAAAGGATCATCAAATTATAGATAGAGCAAAAGGAAATACTCAAAGAACAACCATAAAGTATTTAAGTCAAAGGTCTTTTATTTATGAAAAAAGAATTGAAAAGGAATTTTAATTATTTCATGGGGCTTATTTTCATGATATTCACATGCATGAGTGAAAAGGGATTAAGTTTCATCTTTGATTTTTGAGTTTGGAGGGAAATCATCTATGTTTTTGCAATGAAAAATGGGTGTTGTTTGAAGTCATGAGAAAATAGTATGTGTAGATTGTTGAGCCTCACATTTCATAAGGATAAACACTTTTTCTTAAGAGCTTGTTGATTAGTTAGGTTTTTGAAACACTAGGCATTAAAGGTGTATCAATTTTTGAAGGGGAATCCCATTGATATAGGCATAGTAACTAGTCTCAATATTTTATTTGTGTAATGATGCGAGAAGACAAGGTACATTCATTATGTGTAAGTGTGGTTCATGAGGAGGAAGCAAAAAGAAAACACTGCATTTTCATAAAATTTAAAGAATTGGTAGTGAGCATTGACATGTTTCAATTTGAAAACTTAATGCCAAGTCCCTATTCAAACCATAGCACATTGGCAACCAGGTTTGATGCATAATGAGGAAAGCCACATCATGATGACAATGATTGAAGGGTGATCATGATGCATAATTAAGGAAAGATATATCATCATGATGTGTATGAAGGGTTAATGAGATTATGTAAAGAGACAAATCATGATGATGGTGAATCTAAAATTTCATCCAAGATTCGAGTAGATTTTGGAGAGACAACCACAAAAAACATGAGAGTAGATAAGCTTGAAAATGATGGATTCCCTTTTATTGGTTTAGAATTATATATAGTGGGGACATATTAATTGGAAAGGTGATCTCATAGCCTTTTGATGCAAAATTTAGCCTCAATTTGAAGAAGACTAAATGAGGAAGGTTTGATCAAGTTTTAATGTCAAATAATGATGATGGAATGAGTTGTAGGGCTTATAGAAGAGTAACAAAATATGACTTTTACAATAGAAGGAATTGTTTCATATTTTTTCTTAAATATACATGCTTTTCCTTCAAGAAAAATTTATAGTCACCATTGAATCCATTATTGAACATCTTCATAGTCATGGTTATGGATAGTGGCATCTTTTGAAGAATGCAACCATGTTAGAAATGCAATGCATCCTTCATGATGTTCAAATGCAGTCATGTTTAGGATAGCTCTTTCTTCACAATCATTGTGAGTAGGGACATTTATCAGATGCAGGTGATTAGTGGTCATGGTGTCATTGTAGTCAATGCAGGGATACACATTTTGAGTAGATTTGAGAAGATGTTTGAGGTGTATTTGCATGGTATGAAGGAAATTTTTTAAAGTTTGATGTCAAGGTCAATTTTCCTTGTTAATGCAACCTTTCCAAATCAAAATTTTTGAGCAAGTTGCCTATTCTAAAGGATTTTGGCAAGGTCAAAATTCAAATTGCAACAAGGAAGGTTTCAATGAAGGGGTGGATTTAGAAGTTTAATTTCTTTATAAAGGCATCTCTAGGCCTTTTTTTTTTTTTAGTTCTGAATTTTTAGTTGTGTGTCCATTTCAAGAGATTGAAGTTATGAAACCTATTTTCCTTCATGCAAAAGGTTGAAACCAACACCTTCATATGAAATATAAGCCTTTAAATGTAAACCTTAAACCATTACAACTAACTTTAAATGTAATATACACATTTTGATGTATTAATTTCTCATAATATTTGTATTTCAAAATATACATTAATACAATAACAAATATTAAAGTAGTGATGGAGAAAATATTGAAAATACTCCCATTTCTCAATACTTGTAGCAATACATGTAGGGAACTAATCCTCCCATTTTCAGCCCAAATCATGAAAAATCTTGTACAAGAAACAAAAGGATCTTTTGCCTAGTTTTTTTTTTTCTCTAATCCACCTCAGGCAGCCCAGTTATTTGTATTCCAAATGATTGAATACATGTACATCCCCTGATCCCTTGGAAACACATGGGTAGTAGCCTCAACATTCTTATGTACTCTCATTGGAATTTTTTCTGCAATAAACCTACAAAATCCTAACAATTTTAGACATGAAGTCACATTAAAATCATTACAAGAATAGTAATTGAATAATGTCAAAAATACACCTTCTAGCCAGATCTACTATTACCTTCATGCATGCTTTAAGTAGATCGATTGAAGGTCCTACAATGGTGATGTGTTCCATATTTTTCTACTTTATCATATCTCGATGATCCTAGGTATAAATGTCATGAATATATAAACATAATTAACATAAAACATGTAGCATATATAAGAATCCAACAAATCTAGGAAATGGAAAAGCAAGAGAATATTGAAAACCAAAAAATACACTAGAAACCAATGTTTCTCATACCAGTGAACACTTGCACCAGTAACCGATCTTCTTCTTTTCTTAAGTTGATAATCTTTAATGAAGGCTTTTTCTTTTTCTCCTTCACTAGTCTTGCATATCTCTTCACTAAATAAAAAATCTAATTAATAAGTGGGTGAAAAGATAGTCACAAATGCATTAATGAATGTCCTAAATGAAAACCCTTCTACAATCAAACTTATGCTTGAAATAAAACAGTGATCAATAACATGAATTTACAAATTCAATGTGCATACTTACAAATCAATCCAGGGAACCATCCAAGTCTTCTCTACTCTTTATTGTGTCAAGTATTGCCTTGTGGTTAGAATGACGTACTTTCCACAAGTTCTTGTTCATATTTATTTGCTTATATTTGACCAAATGAATGTTGGCTACGACAACAAAGTTTGAGTATTGAAGAATCTTTCGATGTGTGTCAAAGTCCTCAAAAAACCAAACTACAACATTCTTAACTAGGTACCTTCTAATCCATGTTCTAGTAACAACCACCAAACTTGTAGGATATTCTATGTTTTCTCCATCTATAATTGGGGCGTCCAATTTATTTTTTCCCTCGATATAATGACACAGGTAGTAATTTATTCCCTCTTCATTGTCTTCATATGTAATAACTGCATAAACATGCCCTGTGTTGATATGTTAATCTTGTTAGATGTATTTAATGAACATCAAAATAAAACATCAAATTAAGATATATTACTTGGTTCTAGTAGGTCTAATGGGTAAGTGTAAAAAACTGGGGGGCTAAAAAGTGACCAATTTACTTTTTCATCTCAAAATAGTGAAAATGTGAGCGTGTTATAGTAAAACACACTCGTGTTATGGGTTGGTAGTGACCAATCCTAGGCTAAGTCATTACCAAGCCATAACACGAGCACACTATAATGTGCTCATGTTATGGCTTAAATTTAAAAAAAAATGCATATTTTGAGTTAAAAAATTGTGCATTTTTTGAAATAAAAAAAAAATTCCAAAACACGAGCGCATTATAACATGCTCACATTTTGGTCTACATTGAAATTAACTTCTTCTCTTTTTCTTGTCTCTTTCTTCTTGTTATCTTTTAGGGTAACCATATACATGAAATAAACATTTAAGTATAAGTTGACATTTACATATGGATATTTACATATGAACATTTAATTTCTTATACTCTAAGTTATATTTCATGTATATAGTTTTAGGATGTTTGAGAGTGGTTTCGGATCTCTAGGAGTTATAATGCAAATTCTAGTTTTTGGAAGATCTCACAAATTTTAGACAGTCAAATTTTAGTAATTAACATGTCAAATTTCAATAATTACGAGGTCAAATTTTAGTAATCAGCAAGTTGTATTATTTGTCTCTCTATCACTAATTTTGTATCCCTTACACTCTAGACCTCTCTCACACTATCTCCATCCCTTTATCTGACTCTCTCTCCCTTGATCTCAAGAACTCTCTCTATCTTCTTTTCCCTCTAATTCTCTCTATCTCACTTATGTCTTGCTCCCTCCTTCCGTCACTCTCTACTTATCCATATCTCCCTCCCTCCATCCTTCCCTCTCTCTCTATATCTCCCCTCTCTATCTACCTACCTCTCCCTCCATCACTCCCTACCACTCTCTCTATTTATCTTTACCTCACCTCTCTCTCACTTCCCTCTCTCTCCCTCTCTTCTTCCCTATCTACTCTCTATCTCCCAATCCCTCTCTCTACCTACCTCTCCATCCATCACACCCTACCAATCTCTCTCTCCACCTCTCTCTATGACCTCTCTCTCCCTCCCTACCTCCCCCTCCCTCCCTCCCTCATTCCCTCTCTACTTCTCTCTATCTCTCCTCTCTACCTCTCCTTCCCTCTCTAATTATATTTATCTCCTCTCTCCCTCTCTCTACTTACCTCTCCTTCCACCACTCTCTATTTCTCTCTATCTCACCTCTCTCTCCCTCACTACATCTTCCTCCCTCTCTCCCTCCCTCTCTACTTATCTATATCTTCCCTCTCCCTCTCTACCTACCTCTCCATCCATCACAACCTACCACTCTCTCTCTATAAATCTCTCTCACCTCCCACTCTCCATCCATACCTCTCCCTCTCCTTCACTCTCAACTATCTATCTCCCTAATCCCTCTCTATCAACCTCTCCATCCATCACTCCCTACCACTCTCTATCTAAATTCTCTCCCTCCCTCCCTCATTCCCTCTCTACTTCTCTCTCTCTCTACCCCTCCTTCCCTCTCTAATTATATGTATCTCCCCTCACCCCCTCTATCTCTCTAGATGTATCCCTCCCTACCTTTTCCCCTATCTAATCTCTATCTCTCCTCTCCCTCCCTCTACCTCTCTCTCTCGCTCTATCTCCCTCCTCCATCACCCTATTCTCTCTCACTCTCTCATCTCTATCTTACCATTATCTCTTTCCCTCTCTCTAACTCTCTCCTCTATATATAACCATTCTCTCTATACTTATCTTTATCTCATATATCCCTCTTTACCTCTCCCTTCCTTCCCTCTCTTTCCCACCCATGCTCCTTCCCTCTATCTCTATATCTCTCTAATTCTCTCTATCTCACCTATCCCTCTCTACCCACATATCCCTCCATCACTACCTACCACACTCTATTTCTCTTTATCTCACTTCTCTCACCTCCCTCTCTCTCCCTCCATCTATCCTTCCTTATCTACTCTTTATCTCTCATGTCTCTGTACCTCTCCTTCCCTCTCTACTTATCTTTATTACCCTTTCCCTCCCAAGATATATCTCTCTTTCTCTCTCTCTCTCTCTCTCTCTCTCTCTCTCTCTCCAATCCCCCCCTCCCCCTCTTTCTATCTCCCCCTATGAGGGTTGAGGGTGTAAGTATGAATGCTAAAATCTGCAAGGGAGAGACTTAAACCAGTTTCATGTTGTTAGCACTAGTCAGTTCAAATCAGAAAATTTAACATCCCTATGAAATACTTAATCATGCTCATATATGCAAATAATAAGAAGAAAACACTTTAAACAGAAAAATATGTAAAGAACATGATCAAAACTTTATCTCATAGTGGATTGGTGCCACTTTGTTGTGTAGTAAGAAAACCTTTCCCAATCCTTGAATTGCAAATGTTGATGTGTAGATTAATCAAACCCCTCAAATAATATTTGATCATAACCTAGATATGCATTTTGAAAATGATTAATATGTGGAATGGTGTGCACAAAATTGTCTCTCAATGTTTAGAGAGTAACTTTGTATCAAATTGTGGATCCTTGAATGAGGATAAAATTCTTCAATTTATAGATTTTGAAACTGGAAAAGAGATTGAAAAAAAGCAATGTGGGATCATTCAACATCCAATGGCCAAGTGCCACTTGTCAAGATGTGAATAGTTGAAGGCTGTGCACATTTTGGCCAAAGTGCCAATAAATGCAATTAGGTGGAATTTAAAATTTGAGAAATGACATGTGAGAGGGAAAAAAGAATGAAATAAATGCCACTTGGCTCAATGCACAAGGACATGTAAGAGGAGTGAATTCCTTGTTGGATGTACAAGTCCACTTGGAATTTTTGAATTTAAATTGAGGGAATATTCTCTTTTGATGCTATGTGAGGGAAAATAGATAAATTAATAAATCAAAGTAATTGATTTATTGTGCAAGTTGCATTCTCTAAAGAATGTGGCATAAATTAAGATTAAAATAATCAAAGTTTAATTAATTTAATGAGGAATTTAGGAGATGTGACAATTTATACTTTAATTGTTGAGTTAATTTAAATCACAATTGAGAGGAATTGTTTTAATTAAATAAATGATTTTGATTTATTTAACTAAGTGGGAAGATGTTAGATTAAATCAAATAAGGTTTTAATTTATTAAATTTGATAAGAGGACTTTAGAAACTTTAATTAAATAAAATGATTTATTTAATTAAACAGAGACATAAGATTAATTAAATTAAATTGATTAATTTAATCAAAGAAGGAGAAAGACTTAATCAAATAAACAATGATTTATTAGATTAAGAGACAAAATATGATGAAAAGTTGAGAGTATGTTTCAGGAAGAAATGTTGTTAATAATCAAGATCAAGTGTGTCGAACCAAATTTTCACATTTTCCATGTCTACATTTTGCCCCTCTTTGAAGCAATATACTTGTTGCATTGATTCAAAGAATAAACTGTTGTGATCAGAGTAAAAAATTTCTTGATTTTTTTAGATGCCCCATTCTTGCCTGAGCAGAAGAATATTGCTGGTATATTGCCCCCTCGAGAGATTGAGTGGAAATGCAAATTTTCTGATTGATATCATGATAAAATGTGAGAGGATTTGATTCTAATGGATTATTTATTTTGATGTAGGCAAATCTGATGATGTATAGATAATCATCGACTATGGGTAGTCTCATGTATATCTTGATACAAAACACCGATTTTAGGTAGAAATTTTAGTAAAGATAGAGGAATAAGAAGAATAAGATGGATGTAAGGAGGTTTCAAAAAGTGTACATTATGATGATGATTATTTTCTTACCAGGAGTTGAGATTTTAAAAGGGCCAATTACTTTATGTTTGATAACACACATAGATATGATGCATCAAGGTATAAAGGACTAGGATGGCATTGTATCTAGTGTGATGGAATTTGACTCGTCAATCAGCTAGGAGTATTATTGTTCACACTTAGCATACATACTTGATTCAGGATGTAGTTTAGAGATTCTAAACATCTCGGGCCAAAACATAGGAAAACAAGCTTTCTTATGTGGTCAACAAGATATCTAAAACATCCTCTCCACAAACAAAACAAAGCATACATGACTAAGTTATTTTACAAGTGTATCCCACAAGTGCAATAGATAAAAATATAATGATCTTTGCCCCATTCCTTTCTCTCTAAACCTATTTTGTTTAGGCATCATTGAGAGGTCCTTGGAATGAGTGCAAAATAAGATAAGTCAATAAAGACCAAATAAAGTAAAAAATAAAGCTAGTGTTCTTCATACCACTAGCCAAGGCTAAAATACTATGGGGTACCTGATGCTTATTTCCATCGTGGGAAGGATTCATCCCAGGAAATGTAGTGATCATGGTTTTGGTGAAACGGATTGGGTGATAAGTTATTGATACTTCGAGTTGATCAACTTGCTTGTTTACTGACTTATGCCTAAGACTCTAACAATTAGGTGTTTTCTTTGGAACCTTCTAAACTTGATTTTGATTAACTCACCAGAGGTTGAAAGAGACGATTGACTTGATGATGATAAGATGGGAAAATAGATTGCCATTTTACTACGACAAATGCCTAAGGACTGACCCAAATGGTAAACTAGATAGGAAAATGAATTTCCAATGTGATGAATGCCTAAAGATTGATCTAAATATCTCAGGGGATGATCAAATATCAACCTTTCCTATGTTCAAGCTTAGAGATGATGTAATTCAGACAAGGTGGAAGACTAACAAGACTCAATGATGAAATTTTTGAAGATATTCTGAGATTTTTGACATGTTTTGGATTTTGAATGATGAATTTTTGGAATGTTTTTGGATTTTTTGATGTTTAGGAAAGTCATGAGAATATACACGAATCTGATCCAATGCAGGTATAGGAACATGCTCCCAGTGTGGTATGATAGACTACTTTGGTGAAGGTAGGACAAACTGATCTTAGGAATATGCCAAGTAGTACTATGGTGGAATATGATATGGGCATCAACTTAGGCTATGGTATGGATGCAAGCGGATGGGTGGGTAGATGATTAATGAAATGTGATGGAATGGATGAGTGATTTGCGTAGATCCTGGTGGATGGGGAGTGCTTTATTTACACTTGGTGTCTGTTTGCCAGGTTTCCACCAAGGTACTTGTCCAAAGCGCCACTGAAGTGGTTTTCACTAGAGGACGATTTTTTTGTTTACTATTTTCAATCCTTTTTCTTATTTATTTTTTTGGATTTTTGTATTTTTTGTATTTTTTGTTGTCACCAAGATGCCTGTTTGCTAGGTTTTCATCAAGGTAACCATTTTTTCAAGACCTTTTCTGATTTTTTTTGTGCTTTTTTGGTTATATACCTTGCAAGTTCTTAGGCATAAGACTTTTTGAGGTGAGAGATGTTAAGAGGCTCCTGCAGAGGCTTGCCTTTCAGTGTTGCTTATTGATATGCTCCTGATTTATAGCTAGCTATGATAATGAAAGGTCCCAGCCAGTTGGGCTCAAATTTTCCTTTGCTCTCTGGATTTGGCACATTCTTTTCATTCTCTTTCATCACAAGTTTTCCAACTTGGAAGGTGCGTTGCCTAATCTTCTTGTTGTAGCTTTGTTTCAGGTGATTTTGGTAGAATTGTAGATGATTTAGGGAATCCATGCACCATTCATCTAGTAACTCTAGCTCATCTAGTCTTTTAACCCTGTATTCCTCATCTGTGATGAGGTTTTGTAATGATATACTTAGTGACGGGAGCTCGATCTCAATTGGGAGTATGACTTCTGATCCATAGACTAGGGAAAATGGGGTGGCTCTTGTTGGCGCGCAAATGATTGTGCAGTAGGCCCATAAGGCAAGATTTAACTGTAGATTCTAGTCATGACCGAAGTCATTGAATTTTTTCTTAAGGATCTTCATAATGGTTTTGTTAGTAGCTTCTACTTGGCCATTGCCTTGTGGGTAATATGGTGTGGAAAAGCGGTGTTGGATTTTGAATTTTTCACACAAGTCATAGACATCCTGATTCTTGAAGGGTGTCCCATTATCAAAGATAATGGATTGAGGGATGTCATATTGGAAAATAAGGTAGTTCAGGATGAACTTGGATATCTTCTTTCCAGTGATGTAGGTCATGGGAATTGCTTTGACCCATTTTGTGAAGTACTCTATGGTGGTGATGATGAACTTGTGGTCATTGGATGAGGTGGGTGAGATTTTACCTATGACATCGAGCCCCCATTGGGAAAGGGCCAAAGTGTAACAATAGGATGTAATTCTTGAGTTGGTGCATGAATGAGATATCCATGTTGTTGGCACTATAGACACCTTCTGACAAAGTCATGTGCCTCTCTTTCCATTGTTGGCTAGTAGTACCCAGTTCTTAGTAACTTCTTGGCCAAGGTCATACCGCTCGAGTGTGAACAACAAGTGCCATTATGTACCTTAGTCAAAGCAATAAGGTCTTCCTTAGGTTTTAAGAAACGTAACAAGGTTCCATCGATGCTTCTACAAAAGAGGGTTTCTCCTAGGATGAAAAATCGTAAGGACCTTTTGACAAAGGTTCTCTTGAGGTTTAGGGTAATGTCAGCTGGGAGGAATCCTAATCTTAGATAGGTGTAGATGTCATGGTACCAAATATCATCAGGACCAACGAGTTCGCATGCATATTTTGACTCTAGTACCTCAAAAGTGGGTACAAGAAGCTACTCTACCAGGAATTCATGTTTCGAGACATTGCAAGGGATATCTAGCAAGGATCCAATCATTGCCATTGCATCAACTGCTTTGTTGTTTTCCCTCGGTATCTACTCAAAGGTGATATCGATAAAATATTCTTTGAGGATTTCTACCACCTTTTTGTATGGTGTAAGCTTATCATCCTTAGTTTGGTATTCACCGTTGACTTGGTTAATGATAAGATGTGAATCTCCATAGACCTTTAATGCCATGATTCGCCACGATGACACAATTTTGAGACCTATGGTTAAAGCCTCATACTCTACAATGTTTTTTGTATAGGGGAATGCCAACTTGTAAGATCTTTGTATGAAATCCCCTTGTGTGGTGATAAAGAAGACACTGGATCCCAATCCCAGTTGTGTGTGGGAACCATCGAAGTATATTTTCTAGTAATCAACTATGTTGAGATTAAAGATGGACTCATCTGGAAATTCTGATATGAGTGGGTTCTCTGCATAGATGGGAGCTTATTTCAGTTGGGCCGCAATAAATTTTCCTTTAATTTCTATTCTCTCCACATACTCAATGTCATACTCTGATAGTATCATGACCCACCTAGCCATTCTTCCCGTGAGCATAGCTTCTGACAACAAATATTTTAGGGATATATCTTAGCAATGAGCTTGATTTTATGTGCCAACATGTAGTGTCAAAATTTATGTGAAGTGAACACTACTGCTAGGCAAGCCTTCTCTATGAATTTTTAGTTTAACTCATGGCCAACCATTCTCTTGCTGATGTAATAGATAACCCTTTCTGTTCCATTCTCATTGTGCTGAGCCAAACAAGCACCCAAGGCTACTATTGTTGCTGAGATGTATAGGATCAATGGTTTTCCTATAATGGGTGGCATCAATACGGGTGGTGTGAGTAGATATTATTTTATTTTGTTGAATTGCTGATCTAATTTTTCATCCCACTTGTATGCTACCCCCTTGTGGAGTAGATGTGAATACACAACCTATTTGTTTTCCAACTATGCTATGAAGCTCTGGATGGACTGGAGTCTGCCTTCCAATCCCCCGAGTTGTTTTAGTGTTCTTGGTGCTTCCATATCAAGGATTGAATTAACGTTTGTGAGATCCACCTCTATTCCCCTCATTGACACTATGTAGCCTAGAAGTTTTCCAGATTATACGCCAAAGACACACTTCTTTGGGTTGATCTTGAGCTTATACTTCTCTAGTCTGTCAAATATGTTACTTAGGGCTGCTATGTGGATTTGTCTCTTCTTCAAGATTTTCTAGTATGTCATCCACATAATCTTCCACCATATTGTGTATCATGTCATGGAAGATTAGTGTCGTGGCTCTCTAATATTTAGCCCAAATGGCATCACATTCCAACAATAGGTGCCCCAAGGACATGTGAATGTTTGTCTTATGTTGGTCTTCTTTTGCAATCATTATTTGGTTATATCCTTAGAAGCCATCCATCAGGGATAGCATCTCATGTCTGGCCATCATATCCACTATAATATCAATGTTGGGTAGTGGAAAGTCATCCTTAGGACATGCTTTGTTGAGGTCTCTGAAGTCTATGTAGATATAGATGCCCCCATTTGGTTTTGAGGCTGGTACAAAGTTAGATACCAATTCTGGATAGTCAATCAAGCGTATGAAGCCAACATCCAAGAGTTTTTGTAACTCTACCTTGACTAGCAAGGCTATCTGGGGATGCATTTTTCTTAACTTTTGTCTAACTGGCTTAGCTCTAGGGTAAATAACTAAATGATGAACCACCACTTCTAGATCCAAACCTGACATGTCAACATAGGTCCATGCAAGTTTTACATTCCTTTCTTTCAGAAATAATGCCAACAGTTCTTGTTCATCTGTTAGGAGAGACTCAACATAGAAAGTGATTTGTGGTGCCGTCTCCATTCCCAAGTTAACAAGATTACACTGCTCTGCCAGGACTGCTGATTTTTCTTGATGTAGAGTAGTAGGGGGGAGATTGAATCCTTCATCCTCCGGCACCTCAGAGAGGTTTTCACCATTGGATGCATCCTTTTTTTTTATTTTTCTATGGTTAGAGAGTGCCATAGTGTGGTTTTCACTCAATAACTCTGAGCTTATTCTCAATATTTTTCTTTTGCGACTAAAGGACTCAATCGTCTCCCTATAATATGCCTGGGTGTCTAAAGTGATGTTGAAACCGGCCTTGTGATCCCCACATGGAATTGTATCCCTTAGTCTCATGAATTTTGAGAGGGCCTCATCATTTTAGAACAAGTATAGAATTGGTGATCCTCGTTGGTCATGATCGATGATTTGAGGCTATACTAAGGTGATTTGGTGTGTTTGTTGGTTTGACTCAGTGGGTGAGGCACTAATCATTAGTAAGGATGAATCCTCAAAAATCATGGGTAGGCTTGTTATGGTATCATCATCATCACTACTAGTGCATACATCAGTGACGTCAAAGGTGAAGTTGTCAAGCAAGATTCCTATGCATATGGGTGGTCTAAGGGTGGTTACCGGTACCTAAGGAGAGGACCTGGCTACCCTATTGGGAGTACCTCTGCCATGTATGGTTATACTTGAGGGAGTACATCCAAGGCCAAGGTTCCACATTCTTCTTTTTTCAATGATGGGCTGTAATCGTCCATCACTTTTCCTTCCAAGGCTTTGGTTTCTATTGTAGCTAATGCCAAGCATTATTTGTAGCCCTCTGTTGGATTCATCCATAGGTAATGTGGGTGTGGGTTCTACATCCCGGTATATTATGCTTGAAATATCTTCCTCACCAACACTTTCCCAACTAAGGTCTCCCCAATGGAAAAATCTAGAGGGGTGCTCCCTAAGGGTGTGGACAAGTGTTTTAGTTGTTCGAGGTTGCCCATGAGACCTAGGAGATTATGGTAACTCTCCTACAACAAATGCACTTTTCTTCATTCTATATTTACCACAACCATTGTCCTGGATCATGTTTTTGATGTCGAATATATTAGGGATGGCGGGTGTCTCTGCCGCAGAAGTGGAGGTGAGGTTAGCTGGGTCGATGTATGCAATGGATGGAACTTCATCATTTTTTGGTACTTGGGGGATTTTATAAAACTTGGCTTCCAAGTTTTTGCAATAGGTGAATGGTTCGGGATCCCCATGTATAGTGACCTCGTCATTTTGGTGCAAGAACTTGATGCATAGGTGATATGTCAAGGTCATTTCTTTCATTTCATGGATCCATGGATGTCCTGAGAGGATGTTGTATGATAGGTTGAGGTTGAGGACCTGACAAGTAGTCTCCATGGTTGTTGGTACCACTTGGATTGGGATTTTAATAGTTCCCTGAGACACGCTTTCTTGATCATCATATGCCCTTATTGTAATACTCTTGTTCTTGTTAATGGAATCCTTGACAAACCCTGACTTCTTTGTAAGCTTGAGAGAGAAAATATTAAGGCCTACACCTCCATCCACCAAGAACCTTTTAAATTTCTTTTTATGGACCAACACTTGTAGGTGAAGTGCACGGTTATGAGAGGGATACGGGGGGAAGTCTTGATTAGAGAATGTTAGGAGATTCTGGGTAATGATATTTTCAACCATAGCCTAAAACTGATATGTGTCAAGGTTGGCGGAGATGGTGGATGCCGCTAAAGCTTCATTAAGAATTTTCCTATGGGAAGTGAATATTTTTAATAGGTCCATGATGGAGATTTGTGCGGGATTTATTTTCAGTTGGTCGATGACATTATAGTGATAAGGGATGGATTTTTTGTTTAAAGTGGGGGTTTTAGATGGTGCCCCTGCAATGGTGACCTTTGCACCATGTGTGGTGACTCCACAATCATTTTCGTGCCCTTGAGATTAATGACTATGACCATTTCATCAACACATGCGACTATCTCTTCATATACTAGGTTAGCAGTAGCATATTTTTGCTTTGTCATTCTCCTAGCCATTTCCTTGATTATAGTTTGGCATCGGATTTGTGTATATTTTCAGATTTTGATTATCGGTTGGTTTCTCGACATTGATGATCTTGTCTTTGATGAGGTCTTGGATGATATTCTTCATTCTCATGCAATTTGCGGTGGTATGTCCCCTGATCTTGTGAAATTCACAAAGAAAATTTTCTTTGTACCATGGCGGTTTGGTCATGGGTTTCACATATTGCTTAGAGTTAGAGACTTTTATTTAGGTTTTCCTTGACCAACTTCTTCATTATAGATTTGATGGGTTCTCCAAGAGCCGTGAACTTTCGCTTGAGAGGATTTTTACCTCTAGGAGGTGGTCCTCCTTGATTGTCCAGATTGTTGATTTGATTGGTAGGAAGTGGTTCTTGTTGTGCTACTACTGCATTAGTTTGCACATTATTGAAATTATGATTTTAGAATTGATGATGCATCTAGATGTTCTACTTAGGAGCACTGATGACCACTTTAACATTGATCACACTGTTGTTTGTGATACTTTTGTTCCTCGACCATGTTCAAGGTTTATCATTATAATTGTTGGACGGGCAGTTATCCTGTGGTGGAGTGAATTATGATGCGCCTCCTCATGCAGTAAGGGATCTTTCGATGTTGAGCGCCTTTGGGATCAGTTGATCATATGATGTGATGGATTACATTTTTAAGTAGAACGCCAAGTTGTCATCTAGATTAGATATGATTGTGCAAACTTGTTGTTCTTCTAGCATGGTCCACTTGCTCTGATTAGCCTTTGATCATCATCTTTGTAAGAAGGATGTGAATAGCTCTCCTTTTCTCTATTTGAGTGTTGATAGTTCTTCCAAACTAACATCTGCAACCATGTTGAAGGTATAATTTTTAAGGAATGCTTCCATAATTTCCTAGAATGTTTTAATGCCTGTGGGTAGGCGAGAAAACCATTTGATGGCAGGACCAGTCAGACTTCAGGGGAAAAGTTGCATTAGATATGTGTCATCATATGCAACCTCCATGCAATGCACATGAAATTCCCTAATGTGATTTTCAGGGTTTCCCATTCCATTGCACTTATCAAATTTGGGTATTTAAAATCCCTTTGGGAATGGTACCATTGTGAGATCTTTGTTGAATGGATAGGGCCACAAGTTGCTCGATGCTCTGGTTGTTTTCCCTAATTCGAGGTCCAAGACTTGCTGTGAGAGCAGTTTGAATTGTGTTGCGATATCACTGTGCGGATCAGGAGGTGGGATGAATGTATTGTGAGGTGTTGGGGGTGCTTGATTGGTGGGAGGTGTACTAGTGGGAGTTTGCTGCAAACTCTATTGTGCGTTCAAGGCCTGCTAATATGCCTGCATTTTCGTCAACAATGCTTGTTGTTGATCTTCTTGTTGTTGTTCCAACAAAGCTTGTTGTTGTTCCATCTATTGTTGTTCCCATAAAGCCTGTTGTTGGTCTAGCTATTTTTGTGTGAATGATGCTTGTTGTTGGTCGAGCTATTGTTGCGTCAATGAGGCTTGTCATTGGTCAAGCTACTGTTACACTAATGGGGCTTGTATTTGGTCGAGTGGCTATTAAGCCAACAAAGGTTGTTGTTGGTCAAGCTTTTGTTGAACCAATGAAGCCTGTTGTTGGGTGAGCTATTGTTGAGCCAACGAAGCCTATTTTTGGGTGAGCTATTATTGAGCCAACAAAGCCTATTGTTGGGTGAGTTGTTGTGCCTAAAAATATTGTAGGGCTTGTTGGTATGCTTGATGATAGATTGCTTGAAGTTGCACTTGGTATTGTGCTTGTGTCTGGTCTTGAGCTTGGGCTTGCGCTTGCTGGGCTGCTTGAGTGGCTTGTAAAACTTGTTGGGAAGATAATTGCGCTTGTGCTTGCTGTGTGGCTTGCTGGGATTTTTTTAGTACCCTCTGATGATTATCTTTCTTGATGGTTTGGATCAGGGTGGTGAATGAATTCATCACATTGGCCTTTGGTGGGATTGGTGGTGGATTAGGAATGATGCCATCCATGGTGATAGGCAAAGTGATTATGGTGGTGGCCAAGATATGGGTTGTTGGAGGTGTGGTTGAAATGCTTGATCTTTGAGAAGGTATGATTTGATGGATTTGGGTACTGATTTATGTGTTGACCATGGTGGCTTGAGTGGTCGCCACTTGTTGTGGTGATGTTGTCGACAAAAGGAGAGGATTCAATGTGGTGCTCGAATTTCCTTGATTTGAGAAACTGGTGAGGGGTATGGGGGGAAGACTCAACCCTAAGGGTGATGTGGACATGAGTGGTAATGGGGGAAAGGGTGGTGAGTTCCCCTAGAAAGAGAATGGGTCAGTGAATCATGTTGTTCCAAACAAACCACCTTCTCCTTGCAATAGAGAAGTTTTAATGTTTAACGAATAGGCAGGTGTTGCACAGAATGAGGATGAATCCATATGATTATGGAAGGTGAGTGGGATGTAAGGGTGTGATGGATTCACCAAGACAAATTTTTCTAGAGTGGTGTTGACACTTACCTCTTTGTTTTTCACAAGATGATGTTGTTGTATCTCTCAAAACATAGCACTTCCTTTGTTTACAAGCGGGGAAGTTGGTGTGATTGTTGATATGGTTCGAGGAATTTATTGAGTGATGTTCAAAGTTGACATTGGGGATGCATTTGTAAGAGGCATGTCCATAATAGTGCCTACGTCAAGGTCAGAAGGAATCGAGATCCCTCCTTCCGTTAATGTGCGTAAGTATTTAAACATGGTGTTGACAATTTTATGATTCTTCAGCTTTTGGACCATTTTTAGAATTTTTGATTGTGTCATCCCCATTTCCTTATTTGTGATGTCCTCTTCATAACTTTCCTCTTAAGGATTTTGTGATGGTAGAGGAGAACTACTTGGAGGATTTCTTGATATTGCAAGGTTTGTTTCAGTGGTTACTCGACCCAAGTCACTGGAAGCTGATATTCCACTGATGTTTTCCATGTTCCTCTTGTGTTGTGATCTTGTTTGGACCATAAAAATAGGGATCGTTTGATCTTGATTTTTAGGCCCAAAAGAAAAGAACTAGGAAAAGAAAAGGATCTAAAGGGGGTGGTGATGATGATGAGATAAATGGATGAAGTGAAAAAATGAAACCTTTGAGGAAATTTAAGGGGTTATGCTAAACTTTAGGGCTTGGATTGATGGTTTGACTAGATGTATTAAGTCAAACAAGATTTTGGTGAGTTTGTAAACCCCAGGAAGTTGTGTTATCCTAGGAAAAATTCGCACAAGGGAATGGATAGGCTAAGTGTATTAAGCCAACCAAGGTGATCATGAACTAGTAAACCCCAAGAAGTTGTGTTATCCTAGGGGAAAATTTGTTCAAGAGATTTGACTATTTGGCTAGGGGTGTTAAGACAAGATAGAGTGATGCTGATTTAGCCTTTAAGCTTCGCATGAATGATTTTTCGAAAGTTCTCAAAAGTTTGTTGATGGGATGAGATTTGGTTGATGGAGATATGGATGAGGGTGAAGATTTTGATCCTAGACCTTGACCTAGACATGACTCTTTTTTACAAAACCTCGGTGTTGAAGAACATGCTACACTTCCTATGTGAGGAAAGAAAACCTTTCAAAAAGCTCAAGATTTTGTTGATAGTAGAATGCATATAGAGTTGGGTTGTTTCTTGAAGCCTTCTTATAGAATTTGTACACTAGTCTTTCTTTGACTTCAAGGAGCATTTCAAGACATTTTTCACGGGCTTTTAGACTTATCCTTTTGAATCTTGGTTTTGGGATTTTGAGCTTTCGGGAAATCATTTGAGGCAACACATATGAGGTACAAATTGTCTTTTATCTTGCCTTAGTGAATTATTTTTACCAAAAGAACTTGCTTGATTATGTTCCAAACTGCATGTCTAATGTCCCACTTTCTTTTTCATCCCACAAGGTCCATTATGTGGAAATCAAGGAAATTAGGGAAAAATTTTCCTAGCTTTAACCTTAGTGAAAACAAATGATGATAAAATCCAAGCACTTCGAAACCTCTAAGGATATGATCCCTAGGGAAAGCAAGAGTACTTAAATTCGTCAAGGATATTTGTTTCCTCCAAGGGGTTTGAAATTTGGAGCTCTTTGTGAATGTTTGTTTTTCAATTGTTTTGAGAACCAAGCAATGTATTTTTCATTTCCAAGCACATGTACAACCCTAGGATGAAGGGACAATATTTTGTTGGGTTCCCACTTGGATGAAACCAGCTGCACATATTCTATGCGGATGACTAGATGCTTGACCACACTGGCTCCCCTCCATGATACAAAATTCTTGGGTCAGCCAAGCATCAATACCCATGAATCTCCCATGGCATACTTTTCATCTCTACAAAAAAACCACATGTATAATGTGGGGCGGCTTCAAAGGACATGACCTTTTGCACCAACAAAATAGATAAGGATTTGGCCTTCTAGACAATGGTTTTAATTTGGAATTTCTATTCATGGAGGCTGACCCATGTGGTGAGAGACCATTAATTCCCTTCTCATCAGAGCGAACCACGTGATACTAGCTTTTGTTCTAGTACCCACTTTTATATACCGGTTGGAAATATACTTGGCTTTAGTGTGTTACCGGTTGGGTCATTCCCTTGGGTGAGTAATTTTTCCCACAAGGAAGGCCCGCTAAGATAAAAAAAAGAGAGTAAACATATTTATAGTTCGATCAACCTTTGTTTAGAAACAAAGGGAGGACACTCGCAATAATTTTACTCACACTCGAAAGATGTTTTGTTCAATTTTATGTTCCCAAAAGGAAAGTGTGAAGGCAATCTTTTAAACAAACTAATATCACGAAAAGACTTTTGATTCTCAAGATCGTCATGAAGCATGAGAGAAGCGCATATGCCTTTTAAATGATATTAATTTGTGATTTTTTTTGCAAAAAATGATAAAAACTTGTTCATTTTATACCTCAAAGTAGTGATGAGTTTGTTTTAAAGCACCAAAATGAGATGTGAAAGTTGCCTTGTTCAATTTTTAGAATCCAATTGAAATTTAGTAAATGTGTAAGGTTCTTTTTAACCAAAAGGATCAGGTCAAATGATTAATTTTAAACAAGCATGAAAATGGAAAAATCTAGCTCAAATAAGCATTAAAAAATGCTTTTGTGAATCTTGGATTTCAATCTTGTTTTGCCTTGGCTTGATTCCAATATCAACCTGTAAAAGAAAATACCAATTTAATATAAATAAAATAATCCACAAACTCATACTTTAAACATAGGTTATTAAAAAATACCATTTCTTAAAATAAAAATTATTTATCCCCCTTATAATGCTTAAAATTATCTTATACTGGTGCTTTTTCATACATTTGCAGCCTCTACCACCATACCACGGATGGTTAAGGTAGGCGGTGCAGTGACATGGTGGCAACTTTGCACAGTTGGCTGACAATTTTACCGCATTACCGTCGCTAGTAGGGTAGACGACCGCGGTAACGTGGTGACAGTTAGCATTTATCGTGCTACCACTGGCGGTTAGACAAGAGACCGTGGTGACGTGGTGATGAATTTTTCAGATAGTCAGATGGTTTACTACAATACCGTGGATAATAGGATAGCAGACCATGGTGACAGGGTGGTAGTCAAGTGACAGTTAGGTGGTTAACCACAATACCATGGATGGTTAAGCAAGAGACCATAGTGACATGGTGGCGGTGGTGGGCGGTTACCGTGCTACCACTGGCGGTTAGGCAGGAGACTGCAGGATAGTTGTGATTGTCAAGGAAGCGGTTACCACACTACTGCGAGTAAGGGAAAGCTAGTCGGCGGTGACGCAGTGGACACCGCTCAACTGCAAACAGGGAACGACTAGGTGGTGGTGACGTGGTCAACATTGCTCAACCACGGTGGGTATGAAAGAAGACTGTGGTGGTGCGGTAAACAACATAGAGAATTGTGATAGTTAGGACCGACACACTACAGGGAAAAAGATGAAGACCACATTAAGGCAGTAGAAAATATGGAGTTGTCACTGTGATACCATGGGTTGAAGAAATAGGACCGATAGTTGAGCGATAAGGAGATGAACGAAAATAGAGTGGTTAAGGTCAAATCATCATTGTACTGTAGGGAGATGGAATGAAGGGCTCAATAATGCAGTAGATGGTGGGACTAGTCAAAGTCAAACCTCATATTCTTGAAAGCAAAAGATCAGTAGGTAAAAAACATGATTTTTGAAGTTTTAGAGTGGCCGAAAGATGAAACACATAATAGACTGTTGTTTATGTATGAATTTCAAACAAGATGCATCATTCTAACATGGTTTATATGCTTTCAAATTGCTTTAATTTATAGAAGTAAATAAAATAGAAAAAGATTGCATGTCTGTTTTCTTTCATGCTGCCTCATTATACATTAGCTTAATAAATCAGTGCATTGAAATGTGATATGAAAAGGAAAGAAAGATGTGTTAAATCCAGAAGCTCTTGAGTGATTAAATAAATTCCCCTCCATCTAGCACTAGAATGTGAATGCTAAAATCTGAAAGGGAGAGACTTAAACCACTTTCATTTTGTTAGAACCAGTTAGTTCAAATCAGCAAATTTAATATCCCTATGAAATACTTAATCATGTTCATATATGCAAATAATAAGCAGAAAACACTTTAAACCGAAACATATGTAAGGAACATGATCAAACCTTTATCTCATAGTGGATTGGTGCCACTTTGTTGTGTAGTAAAAAAACCCTTTCCCAATCCTTGAATTTCAAATATTGATGTGTAGATTAATCAAACCCCTCAAATAATATTTGAGCATAACCTAGCTATGAATTTTGAAAATGATTAATATGTGGAATGGTGTGCACAAAATTGGCTCTCAATGTCTAGAGAGTAACTTTGTATCAAATTGTGGATCCTTGAATGAGGAGAAAAGTATCCAATTTATAGATTTCCAAACTGGAAAAGAGATTTCCAAACTAGTGGTGAGTTCTTTTTTGTTTTTTTTAAGCCCATGGTCATATGGTGGAATGGGGAGCCAAACTTTTGCACCAGTTTAGTGATGATTTTTTGTGCCTATTTATCTTGGGGTACCCTCAAAGTGCCTAATACAACTATTTTTTTCATTTTTCCATAACTTTTCGCCATGGTGTCAAAAATTTGCAAATGAGATATCATCAAAAAACTGATTTTGTATACTTCACAGTGGTGTAGGCCATTTTGCAATATTTTTATGTAGGTAAAAAGCACATCCATTTGAAGTCAAATCTCCCATTTCGACCTCCAAGCTCAAAAATTTCAGCCAGTTTCTCCGATTTCGGTGATTCAAGTTGCATTTGAAAGCTATTCAGGAGTTCTATCATTGTGTCTATGCACATTTTCCAGATTTGGCACCTAATATTATTTACTTAGTATTTTGTGTATTTGGCATTTTGACTAATTTTTTGGACATCCTAAGTCTTGGAGAGGTTTTATCAATTTGGGAAGACTTCATTTGTATTATATATCATATTTGGAAGTTTCTATTTGATTTTGAAGGATATTATCTTTGTAATTGTGGATATCATTCATAGTTCATTATGGGGTTTTCATTTCATCCTATTTTGATCATGTTGAAATGGGGAAACTATACATTTGTATAATCGTGTTCTCCTTCTTGGTACTGATAGTAAGAAATTTTCTTGGAATTGAAAAAGGGATAATGTCTTAGGAGTCATTGCAATGCATATTGATGTTTCCACTTTGAAAAGTTTTGATCATTGTGATTGCCCTCATACTCTTTGGACTAAAATTTGGGAGATACATGGAGATCATGATACTTAGCCATTCCCAAATGATCTTGTTTCAGATTATCTTGTGCCTCTTCTCTTTCAAATAGGATACCCTATGATGCATACATTATGCAGGAGTTTGAATATTTGGAATAATTTGAATCTTTACATGAGGATGAAGAGGGTTCTTTAGATGCTCCTACTTCTCCATCAGAGATAGTTGATGTACCTTCACTTTCAGTGATTCCTTGTGAAAATTCATTGAATGAGGCTCCTATCATTCCTATTCAATAGGATCATTCTTATGGTGATGGGTCATTGGGCATGTCCAGTGATTCATTACAATCAGTATCTCATTGTTAATCGTAAGAAAACCCATAAAATCACAAAGTATTTTGTTTCTTCTTATGTCAATTTGAAATGAAAAATGATGGAATACGATGTGGCCCAAAGTCTTAACTGTATGCCAAAATAAGATCAAATAGTCATAGATAATAACTCATATCCTAAAGTATTCAAGTCACTTTTCGATCACAAACATAAACACAAATTCTAAATATGATATCACAACTCAAAAATACAAATAATATTTAGAGTATCTTCTAGAAAACTTGATTCCACACCATAATTCAATCACACATAAGAGAATGCAATAAAAAAGAGAACAATTCTAATACACTAGAAGCTTGATTCAAGAAAAATATTGAATGCCAACTTTCTTTATTTATATTGATTGAATTTGATTTAAAATTTGAACAATAAGTTTCAATGCACTCCTCAATTCAACAGTGATTCACTTCAATAGTGAAAAGATAAAAATTACAAAATATCCCCCACTTATTTATAGAGAGAAGCCAAGAGAAAAAATAGGAAATATACAACTACTTTGACTTATTCACAAACAAATTCCAATTTGATTTGGGACTATCTTGTTTTTACATATGACTGAATATTACAAAAAGAAAAGTAAAATTTGTTTTACAAACTACAAACTAGAAACTACATAATAAAAAACTAGGAAATAAAACTAAGTGTCTACAAGCACGTTCTCTTCTTCTTCTACATTCTTCACCAAAAATATTCATATCTCTTCAAAGCCACTCAAACAATGTCATTATGCCCTAGTGTGTGACTGGAGATGGCTAGAACTTGTGTGATGGAGTCCTCTATGCTAGAAAATGATTTTATATTCTTGTCCAATATTTTCTTCAAATTATCTAGAATCACTTGGAAAACCACTAATTTATCAATAGAAGATAATGGGAAAGCTTTTGATTCAATCTCAGTTTGAATTAGTGACGTAAATTATTGGAAAACTACATCCATAGAAAGAGTTTTAAGATTTTCATATAGTATCTGGCATGGAATCTACCCTATCTTGATTGTGTTGTCTAACCCCTTATTGATGCTTGTCTCTTGGGCTTCCTAAAAATATTTTATCAATTCATTAAGAAATTCTCTCTTATGTTTCATTGCTTCCTGGAATTCAATGTGCCTCTTCCTTATGGTGATCACCCCATTCTCAAATAACACTTATAGCTTGAAGTATCTCAAAAAAATTAAGTGTTTGATTCAACTTTAACTTGAAATTATCCATATTCTTAATCAATTCATTTGAATATTTCAAAAGCAGAGTGCCTTGTGACACTAGTCTATCTATTCATGCACTAACAAATTCCCCTTGTGCACCAATGCTTTCAAACCTTTGAATTTTATCATCATCAACACATGTGTTAAAAGGTTCAATGGATTTAGAAGATTGGCTTATCTTCAACAACACAAAATTAAGATGTTCCACCATGAGCTTGAGTTGATCTTTTATAAATTTAACCTTTTCATATCTCTTGATCAACAAAGCCATTATTTCTTGTAGGTCCTATGCACTTTCATTTTTCTTCCTTCCAAGTTCAATCCTTGTAATTACATAGTCATAACCTTGAACTTCTTCAATAGTTTTATCCAATGGTTGTTGCACCACTTCTGCATACTTGTTTCCTGATTTGTCAAATAACACCCTTGAAAGAGGTTTGTCCTTCTTAGGTATTTTTGTCTTAGTTGTGGCACCTTTACCAAAGTCAAAGCCATCTGGATAGATGGCTTATTTCTTCCTCTTTGGTGTTTGTAAAATTAGCCAAGGAGAAAGAATGGAAGAATCCCCTTCAATTTCTATCAATAAGGTTTATGAGGACAAGGTTGGTTCCATGACAGTGGTGGTCAAAATTGGTGTAGTTTGGGTTAACACTGTAGTATGAATCTCCACACTTGACACTCTTGATATAGACTTAGTCATGAAATTTTCAAAGTTTGATTGTGTGGAAATATCAATTATTGGTTAGGATACATTAGATAGAGTGGGAAAGGAAGAAAGAGAGAAAAAAACATTCTCAATGTTACCATGAGGACTTTCAAATATTGGCTCAATAGTGGGTGATGATTGAATAGATTGTATAAACACTGTAGGAGTAACATGACTAGTAAAAACAATTGGTAAAGACTATACACTTGAAAAAATATGAGAAGTAGGATTTAATATCATAGAATCCATAGGATAAGAGGAAGTATATTCTTCATATATTGACTCATTGATAATTGACAGGAGATTCATGTGATTCTTTAGCTACAATTTCTTCTTCTTGCTCTTCCACCTGAGTTGATATATCCTCTTTATCCTTGTATTTGGTCCTTTTGATTTTGAAGACAAGTTTAGGATTCTTGCTAATACTAGGAATATAATATTTATTCTTTGTTGTCAATTATCCACTTTTACCCAAAGGCCCTTCAATATCCTCTTCCTTTTATCGTGTTATGAAAAACTTCAACTTTATTCCTTTATTTTCCAACCAAACATTTTTTTAGCATATTCCTTATCCTCACATATCCTACATATCCTCATGAATGTCTACAAGTTCAAAGTTCCTGATTTGCTCCAAGGTAAGCTGACTGAAGTCTAGATTCCTCACATCTTCATCACTCTTGCATTTATCCCATTTGTCCTCAACCTTGTTAATATGAGTGTAGCTGATTTTAAGCTTATCCTTCATTCCTTGGTAATCAAAATCATTCCTTATCTTATACTTTTTTCATGGTCACCCACTTCATTTCAATTTCCATGGCTTTGGCTCATGGAGTTGTTGTTATGGAATAACTGCCAATGGTTAGTGGAAACTTGAAACCAACCTTATGAGATAATTACTGCTTGATATGCACAACCATAATTTTCCTACATAACACCATCAAAAAATTTATCACTTAGATATCTCGGTAGCATGTATGGATATGCATCAAAACAACCAACCCTGATGTAGGTGAAAGTGGGAAACTTCAAAAACATACAACCACTTTCTCACTAATTCCCAAGCTTCATTTTAAACCCTTTTATTTTCAAGTTCTTTATCAAACATGTAGATGTAAACATAGAAGAAGAAATAATTTACTCTTTTGAAATGATTGATTCTTTGTTTCAAAGTTAATTGAGAATAATATCCATATAGAAAAAAAATTCTTCTATCACCCTCTGTAGATAGGTAGGAAAATTCCTCATAGATGCAACAACATATAGTAGACATGAAGTGATATAAAATCTCAAATAGGTTGACACTTTGGATGTTGGAAGTCCTTTTAATCTTCTGAGAAGAGTTATCAAATCACCAACCTCCTTGATGAACTCACTTTGGAAGATGTTCTTTTTATACCTTGCAATTGTAGGCCTAGAAGTTCTGAGCCATCGGGAGTTGATGTTTTTCTTGCACTTATTTTAATTATTATCATAATAATTTGTGCTACCTTCATGGTGACATCAACATAGTCATCAATGTTAGGGAACATGAAAATATTGTCAAAGAATTATTCATCTAACCTTATGGCCACTTTCTTATCAACATCTATTATGCTCTTACTCTCCTTACTAAAATTGGTAGTTGATGCTCACACAAATTCTAGATTATGAGCTACTACAGGAAAGGAAGAAACCAAATGAATACCATTGTTAAGCACACTGTATGCATGAGGCATCAGGTTTCTTTTTCACTCTTACCAAGAATTCTAACATGTCCACATGTCCAATCTCCATGTTTCTAATATTTTCCACATTGGACTCCATGGAGGAAATCGAGAACACTCCTTGATACTTGTAATTAATATTCTTCTTCTTAGGAGATGGATCAGTCATTTGGAAACATATTGCAAAAATAAATTTTAGAGACCTCTAGTGTTAGAAAAATTTCAAGTACTGTGTAACTTTGGAAAAAATCTGGACTTCTACATTTTTAAAGTGTTTTTGTGTGTAGTATAGAGAAAATTATCTTAAATACATAAAAAATTATCTTTTGTTGTGAAGGTGGAAATTTTTTTCGCATTTACATGAGGGTATGACAAATAAAGTAGTTCAGATAAAATTCTCTAAAATACATTTTAGGGTAGGTCAACAAAACAAATGCAAGTCAAAAAAATTTCTTTGATCTACATATGTTAGGGGTAAATCAACTTAATGCAGATTGGGGAAAATTTGTAGAAGTTGATAAATCTCAACCTCATAGTCCTCAAGAATCACCCGCATGTAATAGATATTCAAAACGACCAACAAGATATGCTCTATAAACCCTCAGAGCAAATATGTGCAAGCTAAAACTAGAATATGATTATTGAATAATCTAATAATTACAATGTGATCAATCCTTATGAGGAGATCAAGAAAACCTAAAATTTGGAAACCCTAGTGTGCACACTTAATAATTAATTCATAATTATTATTGTGCCTAAGTTTAGCTTAAGCAATCTAAAGGAATAAGTGACTTAATTAATTAACCAATATGATTAAATTAATTAAGTGGAATAAATTATTACTCTAACACCCCCCCTTAAGATGAACTTAGGGAGTAGCTAAAACACTAGAAAAAAGATGCATGAAAGAAAAGATGGGTCCCAGAAACAAAGGTTTGATTAGGTACCCAAGTACAAATGCAATGAAAACTAAACTAACCGAGGTAAAGGAGAAAACCCAGTGGGAACAAAACTCCTCCCCAAAATAGAATGCAAAGAGAAACTAAGTGATGAAAGACGGAGGACTCCATAAGACTCCCAAAGGACACCATCCATCAAAAAGATACATGAAAGAACCCCCCCAGAAGAGAGGAAGAAAGAGACCACAAATCCCCCCCAGAATGAAGTAGCTCCAAAAGAGCTGAAGAAATTGCATCTCTTGAAAGAAGTGAGAGGGAAGAGGCCAAATGAAAGCAATCTTTGAAGTTGAAGTAGGTGTAACCCATGATGTCTCCACTAAATCAGGTGGGACCTCAATAAATGAAGAGGTCAAAGTAGGTGAAGAATGAATAGAACCCTCCAAAGATGGATGATCAACTGGATCTTGCTGCACTAAAATAGAAGAAACCACATATGTAGTCATAGAAGTATCAACAATTGCAATAGTAGGTGGAGGAGATGGAATGGATGCCTCAAGAATAGGATCTGAAGTGAGAACTCCAATGTTCAAGAAGTCAAATTTCTCCTCTGAATGATGATTCACACTAGAAGTGTGATGAACAACTGTAGGAAAAAAAGAACCATCAGTAGAAAAATCTGCAAAGGAATACAACTGAGATGAGTGATCCACCACCCTAGTAGTAATAACCTCTCTACTCTCCAAGTCTCTAATGATAATTGAATCAGGTGTGAAGTCCACAAACCTCCCATTGCCTCCATGTGTGATCTGATAAATAGAAAGAATGTTGTTCATGAAATGAGGAACACACAAGACATCCTGAAAAGTGTTGTCCCAAAAACTAATAGAACCCTTCCCTATAACACTCATGTATGTATTGTTTCCCATCGAAATAGGAGACACAGTGTGAGACTCGAAGGAAGTGAACATAGACTATGTAGAAGCCATATGATGAGATAATCTTGAATCTAGAAGCCATCTCCCTGATCCAAGACTCAAAGAAGCACATAGATCATGCCCCTTCATATCTGATGAAGTATGTAAACCAAATGTGTCCCTAGCATGTTGTAATGAAGAAGAAGGAGGAGGAGGGGAAGGAGATGATGTAGAAATCCTAAAAGGAAAATCATTCTGATGTTTTTGAAGAATATTCTTTAGCTCATCAATGTCCTTCCTGTAGAAATTATGTTTTGCATGTCCTTCTCTCTTGCAATATTCACATGGGCCCTTCTCCTTCCTAGATGATTTCCCCTTAGAAGAGGATAATGAATCTGAGGACTCCTTCTGCTGCTCATGAGATTTGGAATCCTTTTGTTTATGTTTCTTTCCTTTGCCTGTAGAAGTGTTCTAATCTCTAGGCTCCTATGATGCAATGAGTGCCTGTGATGAAGAGGGCTTCAACTTGGCCTACTATCGAGTGAGAGAAGATGAAAAATCATAAACAGAAGGCATAGTAAATCTAGTACCAATTCCATCCCTAGTAGCATAAAAGGTAGAAACAAAAACTGAATAATCTGGTCCAAGCTTAGAAAGAATGGACAATATCAACTGAGAGTTTTCCTTCTGAACACCACACTATGACAACAGAAATCTAAGAGACTTTAGTTTGGTGAAAAACTCCTAGATGTTGTCAAAATCCCTAGGATTTAAGCCAATAAGCTCATTCTCTAACTGAAACCCTCTCATAGTATCCTTCTTCCCAAACAAAGACTGCAAAGTAGTCCACACCTCATGGGGTGTAGTGCAATACTCAATATTAAAAAGAAGGTCAGAAGAAAGAGAAATAAATAATGTACCATAAGCTTCATCACATCTATTAAACCACTTTCTCTTTTCAGCAGCACCTGTAGGTTCAATTTTTGTACCCATGATTACTCTGTACAACCCTTTGTGCTTCAAATGAATCTCCATTTGTTTTTTCCAGCCAAAATAGTTGAATGGAGTAATGGGTGCAATATTATGTGTATCCATGATAGAACTAACAATATATACTCTCAAATAAAAAAAATAGTGCTCGTTGATCTCAAAAAAATAGCCTGACGCTTCCCAAGAAAATAACTAAAAAGGTAAAGGCTGAGATCAAAGACAAATATTAGATACTTGGTAATTTGTTTTGTAAAAAAAGGTCTGATATTTGTGTAGAGCACTGAATCAGCTTTCTGATGCCTATTTGTTTTCACAAAATGGAGTCCAGACGCAAAAGTTGCGCCTCCCGGATTGAAAACAACAACTTTGGACTTTAGATGCCAAAAAGGGCATCAAAACTAAAAATTCAGAAAATAAAAACTCTACCACTAGAAAGAGCGTCAAACTAACTTTCTGATAATATCTCATTTTTGAAAAAAGGCCTTTGTTTGCAAAAGTTATGAGAAAACAAAAAAATGCCTATAAAAGGCACTTTGAACGCTAATTAGGTGCAATAAAATAAGCTCCTTCGGCCCTGACCCTCGATTCTACATGTGACTGGCTGTCAACACTTGGGGGTTGTATCTTCTGGCTCTTGGTCATAGATGTGACTGTGCACTTGACGTTGGAGGGCTAAAGACCCGACGGTAAGCACTCAGTCGCTGAAGGGACCGGAGACTTACAGTTGAGCCAATGAAGGCTAGTCCAAGAATGGAGCAGTGGTGGCGGGTGGGCGGTGTCCGCCGGTGGTGGGTGGCACGTAGGTGGCCCTCAGGCGGTGCTAGGGTGGCCTGTTATTTTGCATGGGGCATGCAAAAACTTGCAGGGAATTTTTTTTTTATTATTTTAAAATTTGTGCAGTACGAACAGGGTTTTGGGAGCCGTATGGCCTCCAAAACATTTTTTTGCCTTTTTTGCTCCTGACTCCAAAATCGACAAAAGGAAAGGCATTCTTAGGGTTTTGGGGGGTCTTGAACGCGATGGCGATGTCTGTTTGGCCCAAAAATACATAGAAAAAATGCCTACCCCCAGATGCACACAAAATCAGCTTGGCTTGAAACCCTTGCACAAAAAATGATGCTGAGAGAATATCTTCAAATCATGAATAGGCAGTCGCAGGTCTGGAGCTCTGATAACATGTAGTAATTGATAAATCTCAACCTCACAGTCCTCAAGAATCACCTACATGCAATCACCTGTCACATGCAACAAATATTCAGAACAACCAATAAGAGATGTTCTGTAAACCCTCAGAGAAAATATGTGCAAGCTAAAACCAGAATTTGATTATTGACTAATCTAATAATTACAATGTGATCAATCCTTATTAGGAGATCAAGAAAACCTAAAATTAGGAAACCCTAGTGTGAACACTTAATAATTAATAAATAATTATTAATGTGCCTAAGTTTAGCTTAAGCAACCTAAAGGAATAAGTGACTTAATTAATTAACCAATATGATTAAATTAATTAAGTGGAATAACTTATTACTCTAACAAAATTCTCTGATTTACATATGTGTGTGCAAAAGGTATGCACTTCAAAGAAAATTGTTCAAAGTGTATGGGATAGATCAACTTGATGCACTTCCGAGAATTTTCTCCAAAGTGCATGGGAATTACATGCGTGTAAAGTGTTGTTTAGGTAAAATCCCCCAAACTAAAACCTAAGGTGAAAATGAAAAATCAAAACTAAACAAACCTAAATAGCAACAAAAAAAAAAACCTGTGAAAAACTAAATAAAGAACATGAACCAAAACAAAATTCTAAATCTTAAAACCAAAATAATGTCTAACAAAAATGGTGGAAAAAAATGATGGTAAAAATTAAAGAAACTTCACATACTTGAGAAACCTAATGAGCTAAGAAAACTTGATTGAATCTTCAAAAGGTCGAGCACTACCACAACAATAGGTAAATGAATAGCAAAAGGCACATGAGTCAGTCGATAAAACAAAGTAAAATGAAAATAAAACAATAAATAAATAAAACCTTAAATTGCATTAATGACCAATACATGTGGGTGAGGAGTGTAGTTGTAGAGAAATTATCCACAACTATATCTTGGAATGTAGTTGAAAAAAATATGTAATCATGCTAATATTCAATGACATTGCATGTGAAATAAAAATTACTAAGTCAAAAATATAACTTTTACAAATTTTTTAAAAGGTTAAAATGTGACCCAATTGAAATAAATTTTGAGGGTCTAGAATACACACGAGACTGATCAAAATCTATCTTGATATGCATGCTTAAAGGACATATTCTATGAAATCGATAAGTTTCATAGGGGTTATCCCACAAATTGAGCAAGTGAAATTTGAGGATAATAGCTAGCTCTAATTATGGAGATTCCTTCGATCATTCTTTGAAATTATTTAAGAGAACATAATCCTAGAACTCTAAGTTCCTTCATCCATCCACTGGGCTATAGAGTCAAGCGATAAAAAAATATAACAAAAAAATAAATTAAACTGTACAAAAATATACAAACTTAAATTTCGCTTCACAAAGTGAACAACTTTAGATGTTGTCCAATGTGGTGCAGTAGAAAAAGTGTTCCATCTTGATATGCCAAAACAAAAATATTCTCACCATAGAGTTGGTTATTTATTAAAGGAACTCTCCACAAAGAATCAAATTTTCCATGCATCCCTTTTGGTTGTCTTCTCTTATGCCATAATATAACTTGATCTCCAATTTGAAAATCTTAGGATTTCAATTTCTTGTTGAAGAGATTATTGAATTGGATTTAGAGTTTTGTAATATGATCCATCACTTTTATGCATTGTTCTTAAAGCTTCACAAAAAACATAACACACTTGTCAATGGAACTGTTAAAAGTCTCATCCTCAATTGCCTTAGCAAATTTTAGAGTAGACAACTCCAATGTGATAGGTATCTCAACATTCTAACCATACAAGATCTAAAATGGAGACATGCCTATTACCAATTTTTTGCTACAACTCAAATGGAGGAGCTGAATTAAATACTGTTATATTTAAAAGTGAAAATGTAGTTTTTTCTGAACATGTTTGAGTGTTGTTGCACTTTGTTTTATTTCATTAAGTGACAGTTATGCTTCGAAAGGAGGAATCAGAGTTTCATAACTTTTTATTCAATTGTTTATAGTCAAATGAAGTACAATATTGAGCATTAAACAATAGAACATTTCAAATGCTTTCATTTATTTCACAAAGTGATTCATATTTACAATAAGTCATTTGATTGGGAGAATACAAATGCTAGCACAAATTTGCATTGAGATGCATTTTTTCTTTTCCAAATGAAAAACAAAAGAATGAAATAAAATATCCAACCAAGCTATGGATGTGATTGTCACAGTGCATCAGAAATAAAACACTACACTATGGAAGATGCATAAGGAAAAAAATCACATAAGTACAAACATAATCATCATTGCCTGATTGATTGATGACCGACACAGAAGTGGTGCACCATTTGTCTTCTTCGAGCTCTGTTGACCTGTAGGAAGGAAGAGAGGGATGTCAAAGGCTTTGACTATGAATATACCTATATAAACCATCAACGATAATGTATTATGCTACTAATCATGCATTGAAATAGCAAGGAAAGTGTAGAGATATGAGCTGAAGGAGAAACATCAACACAAACATGATATATTTTATTTTATGCTAACACTATTTGTTTCCTTGTGCAGGTATAGGAAAATCCATGTAGTTGTTTATCTTTTGAAGACCAAGCATGTGGGGAAAAATGGGCTCCCACAAGGGTAGAGCCCGACATGCACCCTTATGTGTTACAAGAGGGCCGAGAAAGGAAGATGCAATCATCATGCTCTTCTGAGCTCTACAATTGAAGTGATCGAACTACCATGCATTTTTAACAATCAAATCAACATATATAAGTGAAAATTGCAAATGAATGCTAATTGGACAGCTTGTTTTAGCTGAAACTATCAATCTATCATGTTTTTGAGTTGTTTTTTTAAATATTGTTTTGTTGTCTTTAAGACTGTTCACTTTGTAGTGTTGTTTCATATTTTCTATTTTAGAACAACAATGTCCTATGTTTTAACAATGATAGTGAACAACACAAGTTATGGGGGTTATGTCAAGAACAGGTAAATACACGAAGAGTTTGTTGCCAAAATAAATAGAATAGGTAAATACATGAAGAGTGATAGGTAGAAGAGCATACCTTTAAAGGTAAACCAAGCATGGTGAGATATGAAGAGTCTCATTTTCTCATTAGAATAAAGGATTACAAAGATCAATATAGTGACCAGTAACCAGTTGTCTAATTAAGTGAAGCAAATGACTAACAAAACATCCAATTTCAATTTGGTTGAGAATGTAAAATGCCTCACTATTTTGAAAGGAGGAACATCAAAATTTAATGTTTTGGATATTTGTGTTGTTCTATCAGTCAATTTTTTTGTCACTCTAACTATGTCTTCAAGAGAAATACAATTATCAGGCAGGTTTTCGAGGATTCATATACATAAGGATTATCTTAAGAACAAACATGTATACTTTGGACATGGTATGAATGAGGGTTTGGAGTGCATAATAGACAAGGAAAAAAAGTAATTTATAGTTTAGATTAGGAAGAATTCTCTATGCAAGGAAGAAACAACATGGAGATGACAATTGAAAATATAAACAAAGGAAATATTTTCAGAATCTCATGAACCCATGTGAGGTCTTTCAACAGTTACACAAAAGGTAAATATGTGCTCTCATAATATTATACACCCAGGTGGGGTTTTTGCAAAAATAGAATTTACAAAGTGTTTCCATGGTCGAGTTGACATAAAAAGATAAATACATTCAGAAAGGTATTTTATTCACAAATGACAAAAACCCACATAGAGATTTTTGCTAAAGAACAAATTTTATTCATATACAGAGATACCCACATGGGGTTTTCACAATGAATGCAAATTTACCAGCATTTTTAGTTCACCCATATGGGGGTTTTAAAAATAAAGCAAAAAAAAAGTAGTTTCCAGAATACCCACATGGGTTTCTACATCTTAAAACAAAAATGCTTGAAAATGCATGGGTCGAGCCCAATGGGGAGTTGTAGTGACTGTTTCATCAAATAAGGAGAGCCCCTTTCAAGTTTTGCATGGGAGAATGGAATCAAAGCACAATATTGCATGGAGTTGGAATTCCTTCATGTGGAAAGTCATCATTCAACTAAAACATGTCACGGCCTATCAAGGAGAAAATGCACAATTTTTAATAAAACAAGCTTCGGCTTAAGGAATTCATGGCACAACCAGTCAATGGGCTTGCATTTCTCTAAGAAATAACAATCGTTTTGTAGAAGATAAAGCTCATGAGATTTAGTGTGAGAGAAAAATACAGAGAAAGAGTGCAGCAAGGAGGAACATACCATTATGTTGATGTTCAAGAACTCACAGGCCACGCCCAGCTCATTGGAGCCCATAAAAGCTAAGGGTTGAGCCCTCTCATGGCACCCAAGGTAATGCTAAGCAAGCACAGGAAAAGACTATGTAAGAAAATTAGAGAAGAATGGAGGAGAGGCCACAACCTTTATGGCCTATTTTAGCTTTCAAAATAATGGAGAATCCATCATAATGTGAAAAATTAACTCACTTTTTGCCTTGTCATGGATGAGTCCACCAAGCCGAAGATAAAAAACGAAGTCTCCAAGCACTCCAAGCTGTCAAACCCTAGTTCATGGCAGCAACTCTTGTAGATATTTTCTCTCAAAAAACATAAGGTGAAATGATGCGAAATACTAGGGCTTGTTTGGAGTTTTGATCTTTAGGGTTTCCCAAGTCCCTAGGTCGACTTTCAGGTGGATGGTATAATTTATGAATATTGAAATAATATGTTATGATGGTCGACTAGTGAAGGCTAAGGCATTTTGTTCTATGGTCATGCCTTAGTCACATTTTTGATTAATTTTTAGAAATTAATTAAGTTATTTTGCTTTAGGGATATAAATCAAATGAAATTCATGAAGGGTCATTAGGTCAATATGCCTTAGGATTAAGAATAGACCTAGGGTTTATTTTGTTTTTTATTGTTTTTTGAGAAAACAATTAAAACATGTAAGAGGGAGTTTTTTAATTTTATGATTTTTATAGAAAAATCAAAGCTTGTGAAGGAGATATAAGGTATTATATGCAAAAGATTTTTTAAATCTTTAATTGTAAAAGGGAATAATAGAAAAATTGCATCATGTAAAGTAGAAGAAAAGCAATGCTATATAAATTGCTTTATTTTCTTGCTATTTTTTAGCAGTTAAACATTGACTTTCTTCTTAGTCGGATTGGAGTTTTCAATTGGAGAGATAAGATGTTTTCCTTACTTTAAAATAATTTTTTTTCTTTTTTTAGAAGCCTGACAGTTGATGCATGTAAAAAGTGTGACTTTCGACTTTTATGCTGACTTGTTGCACAACTTTTGGGACCTTTTCGTTGAGATTTTTTCAAGAGCTTGGATTAGGGTTTGAGACATATATCTTTGAGGAAAACTTAGGGTTTTCTAGTTCAGTCAGTTTTTTTTGCTCTTACACATTTTGGAGCTCAAAATTGTTTTGTACTCAGTTGAGGTTATTCTTGGCAAACTCCTATAGTGAATAAAAAACAACATTCCTACCTATCATTTTGTGTCCATTTACAGTTAAAGTTTGATGTTTATCCTATGATTTCAGTTTAAGAAGTCTTGTTTATGTCCTAGGCTATAGTTTGATACAAAAAGGTGCAAAGATATAGGTTGCATGTCATTTTTTGAATAGACCTTCATGCAAAGTACTTATGTAAAAATTTTCTTGAGAGGTTGTGAAATCTTTGTTGGTTTTTGAGCACTGTTTGTGAGGAAAATCTAGAATAGTCATTAGTTCATCATCCAATATTAAAAAATCAATTCAAAATCATAAGTTTTAAGTTTTTGTTTTTCTCTCTATCCTTTTCCCTAGAAGATTATTAGAATAGGATCATTATACGGAGAACTAGCTCGCTTTGGAGATTCTCTTTCCTTATAGATCACCCACATCTGGAAAGGGTCTCAATGTTGCAAGAAATAGTCTAATTTTTTGCAAATCTGGTGCAGTGCATATCTGATTGCTAATAGTTTTGGGCACTCCTGGTGGGACCTCTGAAAATCAGTTTCAGAGAAGTTTAATTTCTAGAAAAATTATTGTTTGGTGTATCCAGCAGGTTTCTCAGCCTTTTGGAGGCTTGTTCAACATACCTAGCGACTCCGATTTTTTTTTTTTTGCATGCAGATCTAGCGTAGCCCGTGCATGAGAAAGGTACAAACTAGATCCAGCGCTGCACCTTTCCGATACCAACAAATGTCCCCACCATGAAGAGTTCGTAGAACAACAAGGAGGTTGTTTGAGACGCCAGTGAGGTCAAAATCAACACCTCTTGCTTTCAACTCTCTAGTTTTACAATAGGAGTACTAGTTCCAATATCACAGATACCATTGATGGTAGAGCCAAGGCAAAACCTATTTGCAACTTTTAATGGAGGAAGCCCGTTAGATATTGCTCAACATGATGACATCCCATTTGCAACCCTTAGAAGCATGCCATACTTCACAGGAGAGTATCACACTACACTGATAGAGCACATCCATGACATGGCTACCTTATTCTTGGTTCAAAATGTCACACAAGAGAATGCTACATTAAGGCTCTTGGCTGAATCGCTCAAGGGTAAAGCATTACAATGGTTCAGAGGCCACACAACCAACTCTATTACAACATAGGATACATTAGGTAATGGTCTTTACCAATTTTTTGCTGATAAATCTGATAATGTGTCCCTGCTAGAATAGTTGAGCACAATTTAGAGAGCAGCACACAAACACTTGGTGAATTTCAATCATTATTTTCAAAGAACTTGGGCCAGAGTTCTTGCAACAGTAAGGCCTTTACAAGCTCACACTTTTTTGTTTTACTTAAAATATTTGAATAGTAAGATTTCAATCATGACCCAATCTATGGTTGGGTATACACTCCCTGACGCTTATGATATTTCCATTAGAGCTGAGAATTGCCTCATCCAAGATGGATATATAGCTCCTAGACCTCCTATGTCATTGTTTCCTCAAATACAACCACCTACTCTTACTTCTTTTCCTCCCTTAGCTATTGTTCCCGCTATCCCAACAATAGGTTATCAAACCGCAACATCGCAAATTGCTTCTCCAGCCCAAAATAAAGAAATCTAGGAGATTAAGAGTATACTTAAGACCTTTGGGAATGATCTTGTGAGCATTAATAAGTAGGTAGGTTATGAACATAAACCTTATCAAGCCACTTCTCAACATAACCAACCTATTAGGCCTATTTTTTAGAATGATTATGAGGGCCATAAGAGAAATTTTAACTCGAGACCCTTCTAGCCATACAACCCAAACACAACCAGTTCGTCAAAGGAGGTCATACCTCAGAATAATATCACCCATGATTCTGATTGGTTCTATCCATGCAACATATCCTGTAACCAATCAACATGTGATAATGGCATGAGAAATCAAGCCTTAATGGTTCAAAATAGTTATGCAGGTTCATAAAGTGTTTCAAATCAGAGCATGGAACAACAAGAAGGTTTTGAGGTTGCTTTACCAAACTAGTAGAGTTCTAAATTTTGTGGCGTGAATGACCAAGATCAACAAATTTCTCTTGTCACAGCCAACACAAGATCGAAAGAGAGAGAAATGGACCTAGGACAACAAGCTGGAAGTTCACAGTAGTAACCTATGAAAGATAAGCAACCAATTTCTACACCCAATACTAACGCTAGAACAAAATCCAAGGTACAATTTTTACAAAAGGGTTAAGAGATACTTGGCAAAGAGCAGTCAAAGATACATTTGTAGCCCTTGTAGAAGAAAAATGATGTTTCTATCACAAAAAACCAACAAAAGGCAAATGCTACTTCTTTTAATATTGTTGAACACCTTAGAAAGACTACTATCAGCATGTCTGTATTGGATGCTTTGCACATCCTAGGTCATAAAAGTTTGCTGCAAAATTCTTTAGTTGAGTTGTCTATTTTTGATGATACTAATCAAGGTGCTACCAAAGTCGCGTTCAATAACAATTCAGAAGGTAAAAGTGAACAAAAAGGTAAAGAGGTAAAGCCTCCCCCATTTTATTTGACTTTGATCATGGGAGATAAATTAGTGCATAACTACATGGTTAATTCTAGTGCAAGTAGCTCTATCATGCCTAAGAAATTAGCTTATGTATTAGGTCTTGTTTATGAACCTAATCCTCAGAAGTGTGTACTTCAGTTGGATGGGTCTGTTGCTAAGATTGTTGGTATAGTAAAAAATTTAGCCCTTACCTTGCATGCATCCCCTATTTTTGTGATTCATCAAGATATACATGTAATCAATTTACCACCAAACCTTTCCATTTGCCTCTCAAGGGATTTTACAACCAAGTTAGGGGGATTCCTATCATTCGACTAGTCTCATTTATTTTTTAGAATGAGGTATGGCACAAAAGTTACCATAAATTCTGAGCCTTTAGCCAAAGACCATATTGAACCATACATTTTGAGCCCTATAAATGCTAACCTCTACATCACCCCTACACTAGAGGAGCAAACCATGACCTTAGACCACAACACCCATGAAGAAAGTATAAATCTAGATGAATGGGCAGCTAAAGATCATGAGCTTGATCCCTTCTAGCATACAGATGTGGTAGGGTTAGGGGTTTACATGATTCATGAACCTGATTCTGATATGTCTAATCTAATTAAAAGGGAAGTACAACTTGGAGGGCAGGAAAATGAACTTTGGAAGCTCTATTTTGATGGTTCAAGGAGCAGTGTAGGTGTTGGTGGTGGGGCCATGCTGATTTCACCAAAGGGAGAAAAATATTATTCTCCTTTCAGATTTGCATTTAGCTATACAAATAATATAGTTGAATATGAAGCACTTGTACACGGCATAGAGTGGGCCCGAAAAAGAGGTATTAAATGTTTGCATGTTTATGGTGATTCTGGGTTAATAGTAAATCAGGTCAAAAATCTAAATTCTACAAAGAATGACTTGCTTAAGAAATATAAGCATTGTTTATGGGATTTAATAGAAGACCTTGATGGTTTTAATATCTGTTAAGTTCCTAGAAATGAGAATAAGCATGCAAACATGCTTGCTGCTATAGGGGCTTAGTTTTTTATTCCAAACAAAATTCACAAAGTAGAGGTGCGCCAATATGTAAAGATAGTCGTCAGACCTTCTATTCCTGATAATAATGTGAGTTGGTAGGTTTTTGATAGCGATGAGAAAATTGTAATTTTTTTAATTGTTGAAGCTGAGTTTGCTGATGGAAACCAACAAAAGTGGCAGCAACAGTATGACAATCAGATTGTGTAGTTGAGGACTAACAAGCTACCAAGGGGTTTCGTGACTTTGGAATCTACATTCAATTCAGATGAACAGATGAGGAGAGACAAGTGCAACCTGACTATTAAAGAGGAACACTATGAAGCAATCGAAATATTCAAAGGTAAGCTTCTCAAGCTGGGAAAGGTATGTAATAAAGAGGAAAAACAAGAGTTTATTCTCTTATGTCAAAAATTTAGTGATATTTTTTCTTGGGAGTATAAGGATTTTAAGGGGTTTGACCCAAAATTAGCCCAAAATACTATTGAATTAGAGCCTGCTCCAAAACCAGTAAGGCAAAAATAGAGGCCCCTCAATCCCAAATTAGAACACCTTATGAAAGCTAAGCTGAAAAAATTAGTTGAAAGTGGTATCATTTTCCCCATCAAGCATACTTCTTGGGTGTTGAACCTAGTTCCAGTTAGGAAGAAAAGTGGGGAGATCAGATTATGTGTTGATTTTTGATATTTAAATAGAGCGTCCTCAAAAGACCACTACCCACTCCCTTCCATGGAGCAAATTTTGCAGGTGGTTTCTGGTTTTGACAAATTTTCTTTGCTAGATGGTTATTCAGGTTATAACCAGATTCTGGTTAAGCATCAAGATCAATTCAAAACAACATTCATGACTAAGTGGGGGCACAATGGCTTACAAAAGGATGCCTTTTGGCTTATCCAACGTTGGAGAATTTTTTTAGCGAGCGATAGATATGGCCTTTCATGACCTCATGAACAAGATCATTCTGGTTTATTTAGATGATATTATTGTTTTTCCAGAAATGCTAATGAACATCTTGATCATTTAGAACAATTTTTTTAGAGATGCAGGGAGTTCAGAGTGTCTCTCAAACTGAAGAAATGTATTTTTTCTATGCATGAAGGTAAACTCCTTGGACACATTGTTTCAAAGTAGAGTATTTCCATAGATTTTGAAAGGATTTCTACAATTCTCGAATTACCATTACCAGCTCACAAGAAAGGCATACAAATATTTCTTGGAAGAATAAATTTTGTGAGGAGGTTCATACCAAATATCGCAGCTTTGCTACAACCTCTCACTCTTATGCTGAAAAAGTATATACCTTTCGCCTGGACCAAGGAAGGTAAAAGGAGATTTGATCAGATCAAAGAAGCTCTCGCAACTGTCCCTACCCTCATTAATCCAAGGTACAATAGAGATTTCATTCTTTACACATTTGGAGGAGTTGATACTATTTCTGTTATGCTTTTATAGTAGAACGATGAAGGTTTGGAGCAACCAATGGCCTTTTTCAGCCAGGTACTTCATGATTATGAGGTAAAGTATTCCTTTGTCGAGAAGCATGTATTTTCTATCATAAGAAGTTTAAAAAAGTTCAGACATATGTTTTCAAACAACAAGACTCATTTCTGGTTGCGCATTCAACTGCTAAATATTTCTTGCTAAACCGTAGAAGTAATGATAAGCGTGCTGGTTGGATAACCAAGGTCATGGAGTTAGAAATAGATATTAAAATAACCAAACTCATCAGAGTTAAGGGTTTGTGTGAATAGATTGTAGAAAATACAGCGGGCAACAGCCTAGAGGAGACTGAAAAGTTGGTATAGTGCTAAACAATGATGATGCAACTACTATTCTAGTTCCTGCTACTACCTAGGTGCAACAAATGATGATTTATTTGTAGATTGGCGAGTGTCTCGAAGGTCTAGACAGAAAAAAAAGGAGGTATTACATATTACAGTCTATTCCTTTTGCAATCATTGATGACATCCTGTATAGGAGAGATTTTCAAGGGGTTTTGTTACGATGCATTGAACTTGACCAAGTTGATAAGCTTTTAGCAGAATTTCATGATGGGCCTTTAGGAGGCCACTTTGCTGCAAGAACAACAACCCTGAAAATTATGTGGGCTGGTTATTATTGGCCATTTTTTTTCAAATATGCCATTGCTTGGGTCTGAAAATGTGAAAAGTGTGCTCTATTTTCAGGAAAATAGAAACTTGCAGCTTTACCTTTGCATCCGATTCAAGTGGAGCAACCCTTTGCTAAGTGGGGCTTAGATTTTATAGGGCCAATCAACCCGCCTTCAAGCACAGGTCATAAGTGGATACTGACCGCCATAGATTATTTTACTAAATGGACCGAGATGGTTGCTTTAAAGGAAGCAAATGAGACTTCCATACTTAATTTTTATCAAGACTTAGTGTCAAGATTTGGTACTCCAGATTGTATAATTCATGACAATGGATTGGCCTTCATTGGTTTAAGAATTTTTAATTGGTCAGATAGAAATAAAATTTATTTGAATACATCTTCTAACTATTATCCATAGGGAAACGAGAAGGAAAAATCTACAAATAAGAATTTGATCCGGATAATCAAGAAGACTGTCGAGGACAATCAATGAACATGGCATGAAAAGATTAAGTTATCCCTTTGGGCTCACAGAGTGACACCTAAGAGGGCCACTAGTTATTCTCCTTATGTACTTTCTTATGGTAAAGAAGCTAAGTTACCCATTCCTATTGAGCTATTAACTATAAGTTATATGAAAGAACTAGAATTACTGAATGAGTAGCCTCTTGAAGTGCAGTTTACACAGTTGGTAGAGCTTGAGGAAACTAGAAGAGAAGCTTTAAAATAGCTTGAAATACATCAAGCTCAAATGAAGAGCTCTTTTGATAAGAAGGCAAGACCATGAGATTTTATCATTGGTGATTTGGTCTTCAAGTGGAATGAATACAAGAGCCGACCTGGACGACATTCCAAGTTCGATGCAATTTGGGATGGGCCTTATGTGATCACAAAGTGTAAGGAGCACAACGCTTTCCAACTTTCAAAGTTGACAGGAGAGGTTTTGTCTATCCCAGTTAACGGGATCCACCTCAAGCATTTCCATTGAGATAAGTTCCATCTTGTAAATAAATAGACTATTTGCTACAAAATAAGTGCATTACGCACATTTCTTTTCAGTAGTTTTCTATCCCTAAGCATTGTTGCGCATTGTTCTGTTGGCCATCAGGGCCTATTAGTTTTCTTTCAGCTTTGTTTTTTTTTTTTTCTATTGTTTTGGAGTTGTTGTTTTAATTTTTTTGAGTTCATGAAGGGGCAATTTTGACTCTACACCCAATGGATTTTTCAAAGGCAACTGATCTATGCTTAGCTAGCAAGCATCTAGTGGAAATTGCCAAAATGTTACCAATTTTTCGCTACAACTCAAATTGTGGAGCTGACTTAAATATTGTTATATTTAAAAGTGAAAATGCGGTTATTTCTGAACATGTTTGAGTGTTGTTGCACTTCGTTTTAGTTCATTAAGTGACAATTATGCTTCGAGAGGAGGAATCAGAGTTTCAAAATTTTCTATTCAATGCTTTATAGTCAAATGAAGTACATGATTGAGCGTTAAACAATAGAAAATTTCAAATTCTTTCATTTATTTCACAAAGTGATTTATATTTACAATAAGTCATTTGATTGCGAGAATACAATGCTAGTACAAATTTGCATTATGATGCATTTTTTTCTTTTCCAAATGAAAAGCAGAAAGAATGAAATCAAATATCCACACAAGTCATGGATGTGACTATCACATTGCATCATAAACAACACACTACACTATGGAAGATGCATAAGGGGAAAAATCATATAAGTAAGAACATAATCATCATTGCTTGATTGATTAATGACTAACACAAAATTAGTGCACCATTTTTCTTCTTCGAGCTCTGTTGACATTTAGGAAGGAAGAGAGGGATGTTAGAGGCTCTGACTATGCATATACCTATATAAACCATCAATGATAATGTAGCATGTTACTAATCATGCATTGAAACAACAAGGTAAGTGCATAGATATGAGCTGAAGGAGAAACATCAACACAAACATGATATATTATTTTTTATGCTAACACTGTTTGTTTCCTTGTGTAGGTATAGGAAAATCCATGTAGTTTTTTATCTTTCAAAGAGAAAGCATGTGGGGAAGAACGGGCTCCCACAAGGGTAGAGCCCAACATGCTACTCTTATATGTTACAAGAGGGCTGAGAAAGGAAGATGAAATCATCATGCTCTTCTGAGCTCTACAACTGAACAAGTGATCAAACTACCATTTATCTATAACAATCAGATCAACATATAGAAGTGAAAATTGAAAATGAATGCTAATTGAACAACTTGTTTTAGCTGAAACTATCAATTTGTCATGTTTTTGAGCTATTGTTTTAAATACTGTTTTGTTGTCTTTAAGACTATTCACTTTGTAGTGTTGTTTCATATTTTATGTTTCGGAACAACAGTGTCCTATCTTTTAACAATGATAGTGAACAATGCAAGTTATGGGGGTTATGTCAAGAACAGGTAAATACATGAAGAGTTTGTTGCCAGAATAAATATAATAGGTAAATACATGAAGAGTGCCAGGTAGAAGAGCATACCTTTAAAGGGAAAACAAGCATGGTGAGATGTGAAGAGTCTCATTTTCCCATTAGAATAAAGTATTACAAAGATCAATATAGTGACTAGTCACCAGTTGTCTAATTAAGTGAAACAAATGACTAACAAAATAATCAATTTCAGTTTGGCTGAGAAGGTAAAATGCCTCACTATTTTGAAAGGAGGACCATCAGAATTTATTGTTCTGTATATCTCTCTTGTTCTATCAGTAATTGTTTTGTCACTCTAACTATGTCTTCTAGAGATTTACAATTATTAGGCAAGTTTTTGAGGATTCATATACATAAGGATTATCTTCAGAACAAACAACATGTTTACTTTGGACATGGTATGAATGAGGGTTTGGAGTGCATAATAGACAAGGAGAACAAGTAATTTACAGTTTAGATCAAGAATATTTCTATGTGAAAGGAAGAAACAACATGGAGATGACAATTGAAAATATAAACAAAGGATATATTTTCAGAACCTCATGAACCCATGTGAGAGCTTTCAACAGTTACACAAAAGGTAAATATGTGCTCTCATAATATTATACACCCAGGTGTGGTTTTTGCAAAAATAAAATTTACAGAGTGTTTCCATGGTCGAGTTGACATAAAAAGAAAAATACATTCAGAAAGGTATTTTCTTCACAAATGACAAAAACCCACATACATATTTTTTCTAAAGAACATATTTTATTCATATACAAAGATACCCACATGGGGTTTTCACAAGGAATGCAGATTTACCAGCATTTTTAGTTCACTGATATGGGGGCTTTAAAAATAAAGCAAAAACAATGTAGTTTCCAGAATACCCACATGGGTTTCTACATCTTAAAACATAAATGCTTGAAAATGCATGGGTAGAGCCCAGTGGGGAGTTGCAGTGACTGTTTCATCAAACACGGAGAGCCACTTTTGAGTTTTTCATAAGAGAATGGAATCAAAGCACAATATTGCATGGAGTTGGAATTCCTTCATGTGGAGAGTCATCAGTCAACTAAAATATGTTGCGGCCTATCAGGGAGATAATGCACATTTTTTTATAAAATAAGCTTCATCTTAAGGAATTCATGTTGTGGCCAATCAACAGGTCTGCATTTCTCTAAGAAATAACAATCGTTTTGCAGAATATAAAGTTCGTGAGCTTTAGTGTGAGAGAGAAAAATACAGAGAAAGAGTGAAATAAGGAGGAACATAACATTTAGTTTTTGTTCAATAACTCATAGGCCACGCCTAGCTCATTGGAGCCCATAAAAGCTAAGGTTTGAGCCCTCTCATGGTGCCCAAGGTAATGTTAAGCAAGCACATGAAAAGAATATGTAAGAAAATTAGAGAAGAATGGAGGAGAGGTCATGGCCTTTATGGCCTATTTTAGCTTTCAAATAATGGAGAAGACATCATAATGTGAAAAATTAACTCACCTTTTGCCTTGTCATGGATGAGTCGACCAAGCTAAAGACAAAAACTGAAGTCTCCAAACACTCTAAGCTGTCAAACCCTAGTTCATGGCGGTGGCTCTTGCAGAGAGTTTCTCTCAAAAAACATAAGGTGAAATGATGTGAAATACTAGGGCTTGTTTGGAGTTTTGATCTTTAGGGTTTCCCAAGTCCCTATGTTGACTTTAGGGTGGATGGTATAATTTATGAATATTAGAATAATATGCTATGATGGCTGACTAGTGAAGGCTAAGGCATTTTGTTCTATGGTCATTCCTTAGTCACATTTTTGATTAATTTTTTAGAAATTAATTGAGTTGTTTTGCCTTAGGGATATAAATGAAATGAAATTCATGAAGGTTCATTAGGTCAATATTCCTTAGGATTAAGAATATACCTAGGGTTTATTTTGTTTTTTATTGTTTTTGGAGAAAACAATTAAAACATGTAAGAGGGAGTATTGTAATTTTATGATTGTTTTAGAAAAATCAAAGCTTGTGAAGGAGATATAAGGTATTATATGCAAAATATTTTTTAAATCTTTAATTGTAAAAATAAATAATAGAAAAAATAAATCATGTAAATTAGAAGCAAATAAATGCTTTATAAATTGCTTTATTTTGTTGCTATTTTTTAGCAGTTAAGCATTGACTTTCCTCTTGGCCGGATTGGAGTTTTCAGTTGGAGAGATAAGGTGTTTTTCTTGCTTTGAAAGATTTTTTTTGCTTTTTTTAGAAGCCTGACAATTGATGCATGTTAGAAGTGTGAATTTCCACTTTTATGTTGACTTGTTGCATAGTTTTTGGGACCTTTTCCTTGAGCTTTTTTCAAGAGCTCGGATTAGGTTTTGAGACATATCTTTGAGGAAAACTTAGGGTTTTCTAGTTCAATTGGTTTTTTTTTCTCTTACACATTTTGGAGCTCAAAAATTTTTTGTACTTAGTTGAGGTTATTCTTGGTAGACTCCTACAGTGAATAAAAAACAACATTCCTACCTATCATTTTGTGTCCATTTTTAGGTATAGTTTTATGTTTATCTTGTGATTTCAGTTTAAGAAGTCCTTTTTATGTCCTAGGCTGTAGTTTGGTTTAGAAAGGTGCAAAGATATAGGTTGCATGTCATGTTTTGAACAGAGCTTCATTCAAAGTACTTATGTAAAAAATTTCTTGAGAGGTTGTGAAATCTTTGTTGGTTTTGAGCACTATTTGTGAGGAAAATCCAGAATAGTCATTAGTTCATCATCCAATATTAAAAACTCAATTCAAAATCATAGGTTTTAAGTTTCTATTTTTCTCTCTATCCTTTTCCCAAGAATATTATTAGAATAGGATCATTATATAAAGAACCAACTCGCTCTGGAGATTCTCTTTCGTTATAGATCACCCACATCTGGAAAGGGTCTCAATGTTGCAATAGATAGTCCGATTTTTTCGCAAATCTGATGGGGTCAATATCTAATTGTTGACAATGCCAATTACCCATTTATGGGTGATATGATCTTCCTATAATGCATCATACAATGCCTTATTCTAGGATCTCTAATTCTCATCGACCAAATTTTTTATTATGGTGACCAGATTCTTATTTCTTGATTTGGCTTGACCATTCCCTTGGGGGTAATAGTCAAAAGAGAGAAAGAATGATTCCATGTTAAAAAAAAAAATCTTCTATCTCATGAGATAAGAAAAAATTAGCATTATTTGTTACTATCTTGCTAGGAACCAAAAACCCTGTAATAATATTTTCCTTGAGGAAGTTACAAACCACTTTTAAAGTAGCATGCTTTATAGGAATTTATTTCACCCACTTGGTGAAATAATCAATAGTTGTGATAACATAACTATGTCCTACACTAGATTTTGGATTCACTAAACCAATGAAGTCAATACCCGATTTTTGAAAGGGTTCCTCAATCACCACTGGATTTAGGGGTAGATTTGCTAACTTAGGTTTCCCCACAAACTGCTGGCACAATTCACACTTATGCACCTAGTTGTATGCATCCTAAATTTTTTTGGGCCAATAGTACTTTTCTCTGAAATTTTTATGAGATATAATTGGAGCTAAGAAATGTCCCCCACATGCTAAACTATGAAAAGGTTATATTAGCTTTCCTTGTTCTTTTTCCACACTTCATAGAAAAGTTTCGTCAATGATTCTCTTGTACAAACCATTATCCCAAAGATCAAATTTTGTGGCTTTAAGCTTAATTTTTCCTTTCTCCTTATATTAAAACTGCTCAAGACACACTTCATATGTGAGGAAGTGTGAAATTTTAGAATACCATTCATTCATCATGCTTACAAACAATACTATGAGAAGTTCTTCGAAATTCGCTTCTTCATTCTCACATATATTTTTTGGTTTGTTATTAACAATCAACTGACATAGACCCTTGCAACAAACCAGCTTGGTGGGCTTAATTTCCATTTCATACTCTTGGATCTTTGCAATCCAATTAATTTTCTTACTCCCAAACTCTTGTTGATTCAAGATGGACTTGACCATTGTATCAGTCACCAATGTAATAATATGGGAATTGAGTATGTAATACTTGAAGTGCTTAACTTCTTTTACCATAATGTAATCATGTTTCTCCATTGGTGATTATTTGAGTTCATGAGTCTTTAGACGAAAAATCATGAAAGCTATTAGGGATTCAATCCCTTCATTGTTTTGATGCACCAAGATGTAAGATAGAGTATGCTCCGAGGCATAGTTGTACATGATAAAGTATTTGGTATAGTTTGGATAGAATAAAACCAAAGCATAAGAAATAGACTTTTATTTCATGAAAATAATATTTCCCTTCCATACTCTAATTAAAGATTGATTTTTCTTTCATCATATCCACGATATGCCAATTCTTCTCTGCAAAATTTGGAACAAATATTTGTAAGAATGTTACCATCCCAAAGAAGGAGTGTATTGTTGTCTTATTTTAAGGTAAGGTAGGATTATGGATGGATTGAATTTCTCAGGATCAATCTTGATCTCTTCCTTAGACACTATGTGGCCAAGAATCTTACCTTTGATAATGCCAAAATTGGATTTCTTAGGAATAAGTGAGATGCCATGCTAGAGGAACCTTTCAAGAACTTGTTGTAAATAATGGTAATGATAATTATGATCTTTAGAAAATATAGTAAAATTTTCAAGGTAAACTACAATAAACTTACCCATTACATCACAAAAATCTAGGTTCATCATCCTTTGAAAAGTGGCACTAACATTCATGAATGCAAAAGGCATTCTATAATATGAAAAAGTGCCCCATGGAGTAGCAAAGGTAGTTTTGTGCTGATCCTCTTCACTTACTTCCACTTGGTTGTATCTTGAGAAATCATTTGACATAGACAACATTTTTTAACCTATCACTATTTATAAAACTTAATCCATTACCTGTAATGGGTAATTATCTTTTAGTGATGACTGATTCAGATTATGAAAATCGAAGAACAAATGGAGATTTATTAATTCATTTTTCTTACCAAAATAATATTATCTATCCATGTTGAATGATGGATAGGAAAACTAATTATAGCATTCAACATTTTTTCAGTTTTGACAAGAATGATACCTAATTTTTTTGGGTTGTACTACCTTTTTTTTTCTTACGAGGTAGAGAACATGAGTTGAGAGGAATCTCATGTTAAACATCCTTTGAATGAAAGGAATTAAATTCATCATATGAATGGTACATCACATAAATTTACTTCCAATCCTTTCCTCCAACATACAAAATTTCCCAATATTCACCTTTTTGGTATCACCTTATAGTCCTAGATTGATTTTTTCAGCCTCCATTGATGAGTCTAATCTAGATTGTTGTTGCCATTCGATATAGCGATCATGCTTATCAAAAAAATTCTATAAGGAGACCAATACTTTAGGAATTTGATTCCCTTTCAGTTGTAAAATCTCCTCACCAGTTTCCTAATCTACTTAAGAGACTGACTCTTGAGGAGTAGAGTCATTTCCTTGAAAATATAGATCATTGAAATTTTCTTCTTTTTTTAGAAAGGTGATAATTTGATTATCATCGTTGAATATTTTCTAATGGCTAGAATTTTCAAGGACACTAGACCAAAATACCAACTCAATGGTATACGCAGTTCCTTGGAAATCCTTATGAAGAATCATGAGAGTGGTTGACACAACCAAAGAATCTACCCTATCATTATATTTCCCTGAAACCACTAATATGTCAAAAGAATCAAAATCTTCTCCGCAATCCTAAACATGATTGTGGCAATTCCTTAGCCTTTCATTATTTTCTAGTATAGATTTCTCACCTAAAAAAATAACCATTTCAGCATCACCTTACGCATGAAGATTCTTTATTCCTTTGTTTTGTGCAAAATCCATTCCTAACAACAAGGGTTCATAATCAATACTATTGTGAGTGTTATCAAATTGAAACTTGAAAGAAAAGGGGGGAGATATTTCCTCCTAGGGATATGAGAACTATCCCTACCCTAGATTTAGTGGAAGAACAACTACCACCAAAATCCAAAGTCCAAATGTTATTTGAACCTCCTATGTTGATAGTTTCAAAATATTGAATCTCTTTATTTGAAGAGATTGAGTCGTCTATTACTTTATCTTCACTTGAATCACCATATGCCAACTTGGGAACTTCATCATTTGTCAAGAAATAGGCACCCATTTTGGAGGAATCAAAAATCCTTTGAGGTTTTCGATCCTCAAATTTTATCATGTTTTACTTAGCTTCCCTTTCCAAAAGAATATTGTGTATAACGCCCTTAATAGTTATTCTGGCTTCAGACCAATCCATGTTGATCTCACCATCAACATCCTTGCAGAAATTATGTCCCAACAATATTCCATATGAAGCTAGGACATCAACTACAAGAACCATCATCTTTATCTTATTATCAAGGAAAGAAACAAATACAAACTAAGAATATTTTATTTGTCTTATGAGGGGAATTTTCTTGATTTCCATAGAAAGGCACCAGCCAAAATTCTTTTTCAAAGTTAATCTCAAAGAATTAACTACTTTGGCTAGAATCATATTATCAGAACCACCTAAATCAATGATGAAATTATTAATTTTATGACCATTGAATAGTAAGCTAATATATAAAGGTTCGACATTATGAGGAATAGATGAAGGATTTGAAATGAGGTTCCTATTAGGAAAAGGTGTTTAAGGTTTATTGTTGATAGGATGTATTTAATATATATATATCCTAGTTAGACTGATAGTTGTAATATACAATGGTAGCATGGAGTGGAGGGGTAGACTGAGATGCATGTTAATGTTAACAAAATATCTTAAATGGTCAACATAAATTAAATTAATGATATATTGTACATCTGGAACATTCATTAGCAGGTCTTAGATCTAATGGTAGATATTTTGTTGGCTTTTCTTGCCCTAGAATGTAACCCTATTTTATGAGGGCATTGTACTACAATTGTATATGGTGATGTATCTTGAGAGTCTAATAGCGGTCATGTTGTCTCTAAATCTTTGGTGGTGATACTCCTTGTAAGAGGGAAATTGGAATTGGACTGACAAAATAATAATTATCAATCAAGGCTAGAAATCTCAAAGAAGAAAATCAAAAGAGTGCTCAAAAACCACTTGACAATGATATTTTATTGTTCTAATGTTATGAAATCAACACAAGATTCTATAAAACTAAATCAAACATATGAAATCAAAAAACAATAAACAATATTACCATCCCACTGTTGGAGAAATTTTTTATTATGTGATGTTGGATTTCTCGACACTTAGCTTCCATTGTAGTTGAAAAATATCAAATTCATGGATGACCTAGATGATACAATGATACGATGAATTCTCTCAAGATTATTTCTCAAAACTCAAATTGACATGGCTTAGCTACTCAAATTCTAGTTTTCTAGGTGATAATTATGAAGAAATGAGGGTGATTTTATAGGTTTAATGATTTAAATCAATGGTTGAGATTGCATCTCAATGCTCACAAATAAAGTTCAAGATTGCATCTCAACACCCACAAAGTAGAGAAAATCAAGGAATATGAAGGGGTGAGATTAGTTAGAACTCAAAATAACCCTATATTTGTAGGAAAATAGTTAGGATATTTCATGATCAAGGGTGGAGATTAGATCTCAAGATGGATGGTTAGAAATTCTTGAGACAATAAAAGTCAAAGATATTCTTGAAAAGGAATATTCCTTAAGAATATGCTTTGTGGAGGGAAAATGAGGTAATTAAATAATTAGAAATTATTCACTTATGGAGGATAATAATATGCCCCTTTTATAATTATTTAATTATAGGACATTAGAAGAAAAGCTAGATTAACCTAAAAATATCAACTTGGGGATAAAGGGGATAATTAGTAATGGAATAATTAATTAATTAAATAATAAAAGATTATTTAATTAATAGAAGAAATTAGGGTTAAATGGTAAAAATAATTTTAAATGATGATTATTAATGCAAATGAAATGAGATGACAATAAATGCACCGATGAGAATGAAAATGATGCAAATGATGGAAAAATGCAATTTCAAGATGTTTGATATGCGCTAGGCATTTTTACATAACTAAATTTTTCCCCTCTTTGACACAATGTACTTACTAAATTGTTTCAAAGAATTCAATGCTTAGATTAGGATTGAAAATTTTAAAGATTTCCCACTATTCCCTAGTGATTGATAGAAGGACAATAGGATGCTAGGTTGCCCCCTTGAGAGGTCGGCCAAAAACTTACTTTTTCAAGTTAGGCTCATGACAAGGTTAAGGATTAGTTTAGATGTGTAAAGGATGAAAATTTATATCATAAGGGTTATGGATAATGATCAAGATGATTTTGGATTCTCAAAAGTTAACCTAGAATGATAGTTATGGGCAAAAACCTAGGGTTTGGTGGGCTTAAATAGGAAATTAGGGTTCAAAGGCTCCTCATTTACATGCTTAGCCTTACTAAATCCTATCCCTCTAGATATTTAGAGCTACGTGCACACATTTACGATGTCTAGGATTCCAAGAGCTCCACACCATGTAGATGTAGTCAGACAACACTAGTGGCCAATCGATGCAGGGGTTGCAATACACAAATCTCTAACTTACACTTTTTCATTAATTTCATGTTTGCTTTTAATAGCCAAATGCAAGATTTACAAACATGAAAATCCTTAGGATTTTTTCACTTGGCACAGGATGCTTACATTTTTAGATTTAGGATGCTCGTTCTTTCTTTAGGGCGATACTATTACAATTAACTAGCACATTTGTACTACTACGATGCCTTTGCACATTCACATTTGAAAAATGCAGCCATGTGAGCTAGATTTTTAGGGGTTTATCACTATTTCTTTAGAGTGATGAACTTGGAAAAAATTAGGCTTGCTATTAAGAAAGGCTACATGTTTTCAAAATTACAAGCCCGTGTTTGCAAAAATGCACCGTATTTGTCTAAAAAGATGCTTACTTTTTCCCAATTTGACTACAAAATTCGGTTTTTGATCAAATTTTTAGAAAATTAATATTATGGGTTGAATGCTTGCAAGCCACACTTCAGACTTTATATGCACAAGAGTGAAAAACTCATATTCTTGATAGACTAGCTCATATTCAGGAACTTGAGATTTAGTTTCTTTAGGCGGTTGGTTTGGATTTAATTTCTTATATGCTAAAGATTTATGCCCACAGGGAAATAATGACTACCCTCATGGATAGGTGGAGATTAGAGACTACCACATTCCACTTACCTACAAGTGAGTGTGTGATTACATTGGATTGTGTATGGTGGATTCTAAAAATTCCATGGAGAGCTTGTGAAGTACAACATGGCCAGAGGAACTAGAGTCATGGAGAGGATGCTAGGTGTGTGAATGCTTGCAATTGTAGATTCATAGAAAGACCTACTTCCCTTTGTAGAAGATGCAAAAAATATGGTGATCATACTTGCTAGATTGATAATGGGCCATTGATGCTCGACAAGTGATCTTGAAGATTTCTAATTGGCTAGAGAATCCACATAGAGAGCAGGATGGAGGAGGGGACTCTATATGCCTAGAGACCATGTGTCCTTGCACACTTACATAATGATATGCATCAAGTGTTTTATCATGGAAGCAATAGTATATCTGTAGGTGTTAGTTTGCTTCATATCTAGGCTTGGGACAGGATCACTGTTATGCATCCTTTTGGTGTTGACAAGAGGGGAACACATGATTCCTACTATTATAGGTATCAGATTTATTTGCTTTACAGACAACTAGACTAACTATAGTACTAGAGGGTTGTATTCGATGATATGATAGAGTTTATCTTGAGGCCTTATTTAGATTGTGAGATTTGGGATGATGATCAAGCCCATTTGACTTACTTCCCCCAAACTAGTTTTCCCATAGGCTGAGTTGACACTATTTTGGATCATTATCTACCACATCTAGTTCTCTACCAGTTCTGAGAGAGATACAATTATGCCACATGATCATCATGCTCATTATGATTGCATAGTCAGAGAGGCGAGTTCATGGGGACCCTGAGAGTCTTCATAGGTTGTAGTCTCAGAGTTTATGAGGTTAGCATCATTTGGATGGGGTGGGTAGTAGGTCCTAATGATCCAGGGACCACTCTAGATTATGATGCTTGGTGGAGTCACCAACAACCATTGAGATTTACCATCCCTCTATTGGGTGTGGCAAGAGGTAGGAGGAGGAGAGGAGGAGCCATAGGCAACCGAGAGACTAAAAAATGGTCGAGGATAACCCATCAGTAGAAGCAAGTATAACATGATGGGTATGTGCCACAAGATCAGTGATGAGGGATACACCACCCAAAACCCACACAAAACATAATAAAAAATAACAACACAAAAAATGCAAGATAGAAAACAACCCACTTTTAATTATTCTTCAAGAAATACAAATTCAGAAAATTACAAGGCTATAGCCTCATCGGCTTGATTCATTACATCCAAATCAAATCTAAAAATAAAATCTATTATTCGAAGACACAACCTACACTAATGGATCCACCTTCTACAACCTCTACTTAACCCTTTTATTCACCCTATAACTGCCCTAGAATGTTCTTGAAAGTGTAACTTTACCTTTTGTTTTGGTGCCAAAAGTCTCGTCATTTGATTTCTTATCTAGGAAGATATTTGAATGAAATTCACTTTTTAGTGGGGCAGCTTCATGGGGCCATAAATTTTGATCTAGGTGTCTAATTTTCTATTATAATATATAATTGGAAATCTCTTGAAGAGATCTACAATGTTGAAACAATTGAAGATCATTTAGTCCACTTTTTGTGCTGTTTCAGGGATTTTAAGGTTTTCAAATTTCAATTTGAAGCTAAATTGGAGAAATTTCTCTAGATGGGAACTTTAATATCTCCCAAACCACATAGGGTATTGAGTTGGTTCTTCCTTCATTGAAATTATTTTTGAGTTCTGCTCCATGGGGTGAAATTTCAGGTCCATACGAGCCCATTTAAGATGAATTACTAAAATATTAAGTGATTGCTTTTCACCTTTTCTATATTTTGGTTGTCTTACAACCCTTACATTCCATCATGGGACTGAAAACAACTAAAGAAAATAAGTAAAAAATAGTAATTTAGGTGCTAGAAGCTTGCCCCTACACTACTAGATGCTCCTGCATTAAACACCTAGGGTAATTTTAAAAGTGACCCTATCACTTCTCAAGAGTTAGAGGGAAACCAAGATGATTAATCTCAACCTCAAAATACCATGATGAATCTTTAACATTCAGTCCTCTCCATTTTACAAAGTACTCTGTATATTGCATTTTTCTTGTGCTTCTACCCACATGACAATCCAAAATTTTTTCTATCTCCTTTTCTGAAGTAGGTGCTAGAATATTCCACTATGCTATTATTTCTTCATCAATTCCTCCTTCTTGATATTTTATTAAAACTAAAATTTTAAATACAGGTCAAATATGAATTTCATTAGAAAACTCTACCTCATATGCATTTCCTGAATCATGCTTCTTAGGATCTTGCATGGTCCAAACTTCTTCATATTTAACTTATTGTATGTACCAAATATAAATCTCTCCTTTCACAAATCAACCATGAATTCATTTCCTACTTGGAACTCCTTATACCTTATTTTTTGATATTTCTTAGCCTTATAATGTGAGTTCATCTTATTGATATGTTTCTTCACCCCCTCATGCAATTTCTTCTAGTGCTCAACAAAATCTTCAACCTCAGCACTACTCTTCTCCCCCTTATTCATCTTTTTTAGTTCAGAATAATTTCTTGGACTACTCCCATACACAATTTGGAATGGTGATTTACCGGTACTCTTTCTGACAAAAAATTTGTATGTAAATTTTTCCCGTGGTATAATCAAATCCCATCTCTTGGGCTTATCTCCTACTAAGCATCATAGTAGGTTAGGTTGCCTGGATTCTTATTCACCATGTTTGTTTTTCCATTATTTTGTGGATGTTGTACAAACATGAACTTCAAATATGTCCTCAACTTCTTCCATAATGTCCTCCATAAATAACCAACCAATTTGGTATCTCTATTTGAAACTATACTCTTCGGTAGACCATGTAGTCTCACCACCTCTTTGGAAAACAATTATGTAGCATGAACATCATCATTGGTCATATTTCACGGAATGAAATGTGCCCTTTGAAAATCTATCCACCACCACAAATATGGAATCATGCCCTCTTTATGTCCTTGGCAAGGCAAGAACAAAACCCATGCTAATGTCCTCCCATGGCCTCTCAAGTAAAGGTAATGGCTGATACAATCTAGTATTATGATTTTTTCCTTTTTCCATCTGACATACTCTACAACTCTACACAAAATTCTTCACATATTGTTGTAACTACAGTCAATAATAATTCTCACTAGCAAGAGCAATGGTCTTATCTCGACTGAAATGTATAGCCAATCCTCCACTATGCTTCTCTTTGATTATATTCTCTTTCATAGAACTCCTTGGAATACACAATTGGCTTCCTATAAACAACATCCCATCTTGGATTAAGAAATCCAACCATATTGTCCTATCCAATCCAATGTAATATGTTCCAAACATGCCTTCCAAGCTTCTGGAAAGTCTAGATCTTCAGGATACAAATTTTTGAGTTCATTGAACCCAACAACCTCTATATTTATCTCTTATTAAAACAAATTAGCTTCTACTCAAGGAATCTGCAACTTTGTTTGACCTTCCACTCCTATGCTTACAAAAAAAAATATAACTCTACAAAAACTCAACACATTTTAAATTCCTTTGATTCAAATTTCCTTGACTATTGAGATACTGCAAAGCCTAATGATCAGTATATTAAACAAATTATTTTGGAAACAAATTGTGTCTCCATTTCTTTAAAGCCTAAACTATAGCATAAAACTCTTGATCATAGAAAAAATATTTCTTCTTAGCATCATTCAACTTCTCACTAAAATAGGCAATAGAACCTTCTTGAATCAAAACAACTCCTATGACACTACCACTAGCATCACAATCTACTTGAAATACCTTATTAAAATATGAAAGTTCCAAAATAGGATGCTCTATGAATTTCTTCTTCAACATATCAAAACTATTTGTTGCTCCTATAGTCCATTTAAAATCCTTTCTATCCCTTCTCATTACTTCAGCTATAGGTTCACAAATACTACTAAAATTATTAATAAAGTTTCTATAAAAAAATTCTAGGCCATGCAATGATCTTACCTCTGTAACACTCCTCAGGTTAGGCCATTCAATGATATCTCTCACCTTCTTTGGATCCATTTTAAAACCCTTTGTTGAGACAAACAATCCTAGATACACCAACTCCCTCTTCACAAAACTACATTTCTTTAAATAAATCAACAAATTCTCCTCCCTTAGCTTCTCAAAAACTCTTTGGATATGTATCAGGTGCTCCTCCAATATCTTACCAAAAATTAAAATATCATCAAAATAAAAAAATATTTGTTTTCCTTAAAATTATTTCAATACCTCATTCATAAGCCACATAAATGTGCTTGGTGCATAAAGGCATGACTAACCACTTATATAAGCACTCATTTTTTTTGAAGGCTATCTTCCATTCATCTCCTTCTCTTATCTAGATCTGGTGATATCTACTCTTCAAATCCATCTTTGTGAAGTACTCAGCTCCACTCAAACAACCCATAATGTCATCCATCCTCGATAAGGGAAATCTATACTTGATATTAATCTTGTTGATAGCTTGGAAGTCTGTACACATTCTCCATTCTCCATCGTTCTTCGGTCCTAGTACTGTAGGTATTGCACATGTACTCAAACTCCCTCAAATCAATCCCTTCCACAACAAATCTTGCACTTTTTTGTTCAACTCTTCATTCTCTATTGGAGTCATTTGATGGGATGCCTTATTTGGTAGACTAGCTCCATAAATCAGATCCATCTAATGGCTAATCTTCCTTACTAGAGGCAAACCTTTAGGTATGTTATCAAAAACAAAATCCTTAAAATCATTCAATAAATCTGAAACCTCTATCAGTACCTCATTAGTATATTATTTATCAACTCTAGGGATCAATACAAAACATATATACTCATGCCTCATACCTTCTAGGAAAATTATTCCATCAACCAAACAAATTATTGCATTATTGCATATCTTTTCTTCTACCTCCCTTAAGGGTTTGAACTTATGATGAACACCATCATGCATTTTTTTTTTATCAAACTACCATGGTATTCCTAACATGTGACAAGAATCTATAGGTATAATATCACATAAAATATTATCCTTATAATTAACAATCTTAAACTTTACCAAACATTTCTCATTGACCAATGCCCTATGGTCCTTTTGCAACCATGCTATCCAGTATGGTTTTGGATGCTTTCTCCTCTCCAAGTACAATTTAGTGACTATTTCTTCTAAAATAAGATTATTAGTTCTACCTCCATTAATGATAACATTACAAAATTTACCTTCACACTTCCATCGAGTGAAAACAAATTCTTTCTTTGATCTGTTTCCTTCTCCTCATTCAACAAGTCTCTTCTAACAACAAGGGCCTCTCCTCTTTTAGCATCTTTAGAATGTGAAGATTGAGAATCTTCGTTCACATGGGAAACTTAGCCATTACCTTTAGTTCTTCTATTTTCCTCCCTTGTTGTTGAAGAAACTCATAGGCTCTATTTACTTCCTCTCTGCATTGAAAATATGTTCCACAAAAGTCTCCTCTTACCAATCCTCATCTAGATCTTCCTCTTTCGTCTCCATTATTTTGATCACAAGGATGGTAGGTGGTATCTCCTTTTTGGTTCTAGCTGCTACTCAATCCTTCACCCTTCTTTTGATCTTCATTTTTACCTCCATATGATCATTCACTAGTATTTTGAGCATGAACCCCACCTCTTTTCTTGCTTTCAAACCTTCTATTCAACTTTTCTTCTACCTTTAAATAAAATTGATATGCATCTTCAATGGTAGAAATTCTTACTAGACCCAACTCTTCTTGAATACTTGGATTCAACCCATCTATGTAATGATCAAATTTTCCCTTGTTGGCCTCATAATGGCTTGTTCTAATTAGGACACAATATAATTATTTTGTATACTCCTTGATGTTGTGAAATTTTTGCACACACCCCACCAGAGGGAGGGACCCTCTTTTGCTTGCCTTGTTTTTTGGTTTTTCTTTAGGTCTGACCATTTCCCCCAAAGGGATAGGTTCCTCTAAATTTTGGGTTCACTTCACCTGATTGAATCAATGCTTTATTGACACTTTAGGTGTCTCAATTTGTAACATTCCAACTTTGGATGATTCCTAGAACTTGAATATTTCATGAAAATATTACTTAGGCATAAGTCTTGATCAGTTTCAAAAAATTCCTCCACTAAAGAATTTTCCTGAAGGATTGGTTTTTGTGGAATTCGCCTCCCAACCGATTACCCAAGCTGCTTACATTTCACAAAATCCACCTATGGATGGATTCTTTGAATGTATAGACCTTTGGAAAATTAGAACCCTCATGGATTCCCTGAATTCGTATTCATGTCGATTTTTCAAACTTTTCACTGGTCTTGCCAATTCATTTATTTCTCTAATGGGTTAAGTACACATTCATTAATACTATTTTGGACTATGTTTGTATGCTTTGATCTTGTTTTTAATAATTCATTATAAGTTTTTGCATTCATGAGGTATATCTAGGTGTATTCTAATGTGTGGGTGATAATTATGAAATTGAAGGTTGCCATTGTTGTATTGTTGAATCTCAAGCCTAGGGTTTTCAAGTAAGGTTTGTGTGGTCACTCCCACTTCTTTTGGGATTTAAAGGTAGGCTTTTTTGTGACCCCTAGTGATTTATATGAATTTTTTGATTTCCTTTTTGATTCAATGGCGTGCTTCATCATTGTCTTCTATTTTCAATTTCCATTCTATTTGATAATTATTTCTTGAATTCAATCATTTACTTTCATTTGATTTCATTTGGTGATTGATTAAGGTAATTAATGTTTGAATGCACCCACTAAACCTCTTGTGGTGTCTTATATTTTAAACCAATTGGGGCATCATTGTTTTCCTTTGGAAGTAAATTAGGGCATTCAATTTTTTCTTGCGTTGTTAGGGTCTAAATATTATGCATCTCGATTACTTGTATCAAATAGATAATTAAACTACAATGCATGATCAAGGAGATAATTAATAAACCCTAGTTGCATACGCTTGAGATTTGGTGTGAATTTAATTTAATAGTCGTGATAATTTCTTTATAGAGGGCCTAGTTTTGAAGTCATTTCACATTGCAAGGAACATGTTTTATCAACACAAGAAGTCTTGAAATTGAATCCCAATTACAAGTTGAGACTTAGTTAAATTCATGGGATGAAGAAATAAACCATAAGTTGAAACTTCATGAAATCCTTCTTTGACTAAAAAAATCGAAGGGTGTGCCCTTCACAAATTCAACATGGGCATAGATTCTCTAAATGTTGATCCCTTTGGAAAATATGGGAGGACCCAGATTCTCTAAATCCATGAAAGCTTAAAATTTTTTAAGGAATGAAAATGTGATGGATGATCGCGTTCAACCTTGGAATTAAGGAGAGAGGTGTTTTATAATGTTAAGAGAAAAATAGGACTTAAGACTAAATAACCTCCCTTACTTCGGAGAATCTATTATATGCCATGGATTATTTGAGTGTCCAAATTGTTTAGAAAATCTGCCTCTTGGAAGATTCTCTCAAATGCTTCTAGGATCCAAATCCCCGAAAGTGTGAAAAACCCAAAGTTGTTTTTTATGATGTCTCAAGGATTTGCATGTGGATTTTAAATAATTTCATGATGATATAAGATCAATTGGGTTTCATATATTTTCTTTCATGATTATTTTTATAATGTGATTGGATTTTAATGCTTAATCATGCTTGGAATTTTGGTAATTATTGTCTTTTCCTAATAGATGCAAACATAATCTAGCCAGTGGAAGGGGTCCAAGGAAAAGATAATTGAACCATATATAGGAGAGCCCCACACCAGAGTAGAGAAAATGAAGTACAAATTTAAAGGTACTAAGCCTAAATCTAGGAATAATTCAACATGGGGAAATGTGAGTGACACTAATATGGGCCGTGTGGACTATGATGGCTTTAATAATATGATGTTTGGTAATGAACCTTATAGCCTTGTTGAGATCATTACACGCAGGGTTAACATAAGCTACAGGGTTTCCACCTTCTGTGTAGTGTCCAAAATTGGTTATAGAATGTGTCAGGCACTATGATCTAGATAAGAGGGTGATTATTGGCCCACAGGGAAGGATAATGTAAAACTTAATCAAGGAATTCATACTTGGGACTTTCAACATTGGCTCACATCATAAATTGGTAAAAAGAAACATAAAGGAGGTAGAAGAATTCTATAAGAAGGATCCCAATATGGCCTTGGAAATCATGAGTAGTTCATGGATTTCAAAACCAAAGTCACATTATTCCATGTTGCCCAAGAAATTACATAGGAGTGACTTCAAATTGGAGTATAATGATATGATTACTCTTCTAGGTAGAGTAATGGGATTGAAAGCATATTTTATCTTCAAACATTGGATGTTCTATGTGATTTATCAGATTATCAAAGGAGATCACTATCATTGGTTAGTTATAATAAGTGACAACTTGGACATGCAACTCAAAAATGTGCAAGAGACTTAGAATATCACCATGACCTCATATCTTGTGTACTTTATTTTTGCAAAGAATAAGTACAAGGGCTTAAGTTGTAAAGGAGTTTTGGGAAAGTATAGAATTTTTGATGTGTACCCTTAGCTTCAATTCCATACCTCCAATTATTGAAGGTTAAATGATTCTTTTCTCATGTATATTACAAGGATGTTGCAAGATTCCCTCCATATGAAGATTTCAGTAGAAGCCATGGAGCTAATCAGAAAATATGGCCATTGGTTCATTCAATTTCCTAAGTTTTCATAAATAAGAACACATGGATCTCTAGAATTGTCTATGATACTTCCAAGGTAGCCAACTAATAAGCTTATTTTATTGGAATTGACTAGGAATTCGGAAACTTTTGACATTGTTCTAAAGGACATGCATAAAAGAAGGCTTGGTGGAGAGTTCCCATTGAAGATTTGTAGTTTGGAAGCCTTCCCTTCCATTCAAAGTGCCCATTACTCTCAAAATGAAATGGTTCAATTTTATTTATATTATTACAAAAATATAAACAATTATGATCCATATGTTTTAGCTCAAAAGGTAGCTAACTGTGAGTATAGACACAAGGATCATATTGAAGGTTATTGGGCTAACTGACCAGATGAGTTCGAGGTGATTAAAAAGAATTTTTGTAGGCTATCTTTGAGGATTATCAAGTTGTACATGATAGCTAATGTTCAATATCAAGTGAATGATGAAGAAGACCCTGTGCAATACCATGTTTATGAGAAATTTCAAAATAGACCACTCACTATTATCAATTGGTCAAAAGAAGATATAGTTTTTTTGAATCAAATGAATGAGCCTGTGATGAGGTACTCTAAGCTATGGGTCAATCATAAGATTCTAGATTTGGAGGAAATAGGTACTAAATTCACTTATGGTATGTTGGGTGATTTAGATTCCCATTTAGAGGAAGAAACAAAAAACACTCAATAACATGAAGGGGAGGAAATAGAGAAGCCTATTTTTATTAAAAGAAGGACCAGCAGCCAAGATAAAGGAAAAGAGACTAAAAAATGGCCCATGGAAAAAACAAGAAAGTCTTCAAAACAAATAGTTGATGAAGTTATTGAAGAATCCCAACCTTATAAGAAGAGGAGAATCATTATTGAGGCCAAAAAATGGCCAAGTCAAAGAAGGCCAATATATTTGAAGAGGGAACCACTCAAGTGAAAATGGTATATGTTGAAAGTTCTAGGGAGAATCCTCAAGTGTATGTCAGGAGAAATTCCACAAGGCATAAAACTCTTCCTGTAGAGGATGTGGATGATATAATGGACAAACATGAAGAGAATACTGAAGAGGCACCTACTGATGATGCTCCTAAGGAAATAGATTGAACTATTACAGGAAATAACACTCCTCCCACTTCTCCTTTTCAAAATATGCTAGAAGATGAGGATAATTTTTCAAGAAATCCTAAAGAATAACATGAGGATGAAGAAGTTCCCACACACAAAAGTGGGGAGTTAAGTGATTTCAAGAGGCAGTTAGGAGAAAATGTTATAGAAGTGAAAATTAAAGAGGCAAAAATAGAGGTGATAGTAGAAATTCCTTCTAGCCCCAGATGAAGGAACATATAGATGTATACCATAAAAAGGATAAAAATGAGGAGAGTCATGATGCATATGAAACAAACAAGTATTAGGGAGATGTTGAAAAATGATCCCTCAAAGAATCAACAAGAGCAAGGTATTTCTCAAGAGGAATTTGAGTTTGATGTTACTAATTGGCTAAAAGAGAGATTAAAGCCTAAGCTGATCATTGTTGAAGAGGAAACTCCTGATTGGGATAAGTTTCTAACTATTTGGGGTCAACCCAAAGAGAGGAAGAAGGCTAGGACAATATCTAATTTTGCAAGAGATGAATTCAATAATAGGGTTGTCCAAATTGCTACTCCTACTGATGATAAATATAAAGATGAAATAAGGCCTTTAGACTATAAATTAGAAACCATTAATCTAGGTCCAACCACTAAGGAGCAAGAAAAGGAAGATCTCCAAGAATCGGTGCAAACAATAGTAAAAAGACTAGATAGTGAAACACGAGCTAAGGAGGAGTTGCAAAGGAATTCAAGAGAGATACACAGGTATGTTCAACACTTGTTCAAGCCTTTATAAACCAATTTTGGTGAAGCAACTTCATTTTCTAAGATATTTCTATCAAAAGAGGTAGTTTCTAAGATTGAAAAGATGAGATCTTTTGTGCAAGCTACTCATCAATGGTTGAATAGTGTGAGCCAAAGAGGAGATGAGATGATTGAAAAAGTATTGCATACACATGAAAAGATTGAGTCATCTCTTGAGGATATATATCAATTTGTAACAGACTGTTAGCAGGTAGATGATGCCATCATTACTGAATTGAAGAAAATTATAGAGATCCCCAAAGAGGAATTGATCAAAAGAAACATCTTTACATCAAATAATATAGGAAAATCAATGGAATGGATGAAAGCATGGAATTTTAGGAAGGAGTTGGTGACGAAAGCACTAAAGAAGACATCAAAGATCTAAAATAAATAGTAGGAAATATCTAATAGCTCTGTTGCATTCCTAGAGATTGTCATTGGAAGGAATTTTTTTGGAAAAAATAATTTAAATGTCAATCAATTACATAAATGGTGGCATGAGGTATATTCTCCAATTGAAAATTCACCGATTATTAAGGATCAACTTGAGGGTGCAACTATCTATATCTCTAGCTTGGATAAATATCAAGGGTCACAAACAGAGTGGGAGAAAGCTTTGATTAAGCATGAATCTATGTAATAAGAGAAATTAAGTTAAGAATAAAATTCATCCAGGTTCTAGATCCAAATGACCTTGAGGATGTAATTTCCAAAGTTAAAGAACTTTCTAAAAATGGAGAAGATGAGGACAAAGAGGATGAACCAACTTAGTTTCCTTGAAGATTGTTCTTTTTTCATCAAGTTCACCAAAGTTATGAGTTGGCCATGCATAGTTTTTTGGGTTAAGATTTTGTTGTATAGTTACTTATTTTAGGTATGACTTATGTTTGTTATTGTAAGACTAAATTAGGAAGTTCTAAAAATGATAAGGCTAACCTAGAAAAACCTAATTTGAATTTTAGGTCAACATGTCTTGAAAAATCTATAAATAGAGGCCATTTTCTCATTTGTGAGGTTAATGGTGGATAGCCACTAGTCATTGATGCTGCCAGACTTGAGATACTTGAATTGTTGCAAAAAAAAATTGGTGAATTTAATACAACTGAAGACATTGTATTTAAGTGTCCTTCTTTGTATTATTTCACTATGCATGGTTCTTTTGTTTCTTTATATTATTAGTTCTTTTGAGTAAGTTGTTTCATGGTAAATAAAGAACTAGTTATAGTTAATTTGTGTTTATGATAATTTGTTTGAGGTGTTGAGGAATATTTGGTCCATAATTCTGGTGATCTGTTGATTGTGGATTATCGTGTAAAGTTAGCCTGAGCCTACTCTATTTTGGACTTAAGTTCTATTGTGAATGTTTGAATATTCACAATATGAAAATATTTAGTTCCTTTGGAGATTGCACTATCTTTGTGATACTGTAGATATGAATTTGGTTAAGAAAGGATTGGTTTTTGGAGGATTGGTCCATCTTGAACACTTTTTTATTTGCACAATTGATCTTAGGTTTACATTAGATATCTCTCTTAAAACCTACATCGTTTCATATTTCTTTGAAATATTGTTAGAGAAATATTCACAAAGCATTCCCATCTATATTTGATGTATTTGAAGCTTCTAGCATTTGATTCATAAGGCCCCTTGTCATAACTAGTATTTTCACATTTATCACTTAGTTGTTTGTTGCATTATCAAGACCTGACATTAGAGACCTTGGGGTTGTTTCTTGAGGCTTGCTAATAGAAATTTACCTTTCAAGAGAGATAGGATACTTGTATTCTATGTAATTTTTTTCAATGCTAAAAACACCATAAACACTTGATAGATTTTCTCGCTTGTTTCAACCCTTGCATCTTCTTCAACAGATCTATCTCATAGTCCATGGGAATAAATCATCGTTTTGATTTTTCCACTATCCGGTCGCATCTAGTGATTTTATCTTTTCCTCTTTGATTTCTTTCTAGTTGTACCTCTTTCCACAAAATATTCACATGACCTTTTAGCTTTGTCTTTGCAAATTCAACCCTCTTAGGATCTTCCACCTCCTAATACTCAAAGTACTCATCCATATCGTTGATCCAATCAATCCACTCTTCTGGGTTAAGATTTATAGAAATGGTAGAAACATCAATATTTGGAATTTTTCCAATCTTGGAGATGGCCTTAAATAATCTGACTTTCTCTGGATCTAATGCATCCTATTCTTCTTTGAATTGTTCCTCATTTTTTTAGTTTGCTCTTGAATTTCATCTCCTCTTCTTGGCTCAAACCCTTAATGAAAATACTCCTACAATTCTTGAACTTGTCTCTACAGATGTCTAAAACCCTCTTCTGGTAAAATAACATTTCTTCCACCACCATTGTTTCTTTGTGGAGGCATTCTGATCAATTTGTTCAGAAACCCACAACCACAAGTGCTGGTGCGAACTGCCTCACATTTGGTTGTCTGTTTACACACTCAAAAAAATTGGTTCTAATGCCACTTGATGAGGACTACACTACCCAAACCCCACACAAAACATACTAACAAATAATAGCACAAAAAAAGAAAGATAGAAAACAACCCAAAAATTTATAGATTTAGAAATTATAGGGCTATGGCCTCATGGGCTTGGTTCATTACATCCAAATCAACTCTAAAAATAAAATCTATTATATGATTCCATAATCTACACTAATGGAGCAACCTTCTAAAACCTCCACTTAACCCTTTTATTTACCCAATAACTACCCTAGAATGTTCTAGAATGTGTAACTTTCCCTTTTGTTTTGGCACCAAAAGTCTCATTGTTTGAATTCTTACGTAGGAAGATATTTTAATGAAATTCACTTTTTAGTGAGGCAGCTTCACAGGGCCATAAATTTTGATATGAGTGTCTAATTTTCTATTATAATATATTGTTGGAAAGCTCTCAAAGATATATACAACTTTTAGAACACTTGGAGATCATTTATTTAATTAATCAAAAATGAATAAATAAATTAATGAATTAATTAAAAGGGGTATTTAATTAATAGAGGAAAAATATGTTAGAAAGGGTAATTAAATAATTAACATTATTTAATCATGACCATGGATAATAGAAAATTATGTCGAAAGTGGTGTTCGTAGGACTAGACCAATTTTTGGTGTCTACAATTTTCCCCTCTTTGATAAAATGTTGTTTCAGCATTGTGTCAAAGAAAATATGCCCTAATCATGCCCCAACATGAAACAGGTTAGGGTATGCCCCCTCGAGAAAATTGACAATTTTTTGAAAAATAAAAATAAATCAGCATATATTCTCGATAAGTCAATTTGACAATTAGAAATGCTACGGAGTTGATGGAATTGAAATTAGATGTGATACGGACATGTACAGGTCATTTGAAATGCCACCCAAACCCTAGCTATAAATAAGAATTAGGTTGAAAACCAATTCATTTGCACCCGGAAGAGTTTGGAAAATTGAAGATTTTCTCTAACTAGCAGACGAAGATGGCAGCCATTCCCTATGTTGCGCATCGAGGATATCGGATCTAGACCTTTAGGTGGCCAGCCAACGCAGGATCACCAATATGTACCCAAAAATGAACTTTTGAAATTTATTTTTACATGTCTTTCTAGGCTTTTAAAAATTAATTAGCATATGCGGTCTTTTGGGATCAACACATATATCGTCGTATTCGTCGCATCTAACTGTGAAATGATCCATTTGCTAAAACACATCTAGGCTAGGTTAGGCATATTAGGGAATAAACACATTTGTTTTATTATGCACCACATATGTAGTTATGGAACGCATCTGCATTAGGGATAAACACATGTAAGGTAGTGAACCACATATGTAGTTATGGAACACATCTGCATTAGGGATAAATGCATGTAGGGTAGTGAACCGCATGTGTATTAGTGAAACACATTTTCATGAAGTAGACAGGCTTAGAACATGCACCACATTTGATTTTTTTGCATCGCATTTGGTTTTTTTGCACCGCATTTGTAGTAGGTAGAAATGGGTGTGGTAAATGTACAATGCATATGTAATATGTGACGCAAATGAGTTTTCATGCAACACATTTGTAAGAATGCATTGCATCTATTAATGTGAGTCGCATTTGGCTGGTAAAATTTTTTGAATTTTTTTCTAATGAAAATATTTGAAAATATTGACATCGTGGTTGAAATCTAGGTTGTATTGGATCCTATATATATGTGGGAGACACGTCCTCACACATTCAATTGAGAGATCATTTGAGTAGTGCAGAGATACGACTCTTGTGGAGACTTTTTCTATGCCACTGTCTCTCGAGGCCCACCATTCGGGCGAACAGGGGGATGCTCACCGCATTGTGCGAGTGATGGCACTCCGAGACATCTTCGTTTCATTTGCCGACTGGGGAGGCAGTTGTCACATTGGAGGATGTGTACAGGATACTTAGACTGCCAATTAGAGGAGCGTGGGTGATGTATGATACCCAACGCGGATTGACCGAGCTAACGATATTTTATCAGGTGGATGATATTAGTAGGCTAAACATTGAGCATTATGAGATCAGATGGCCAGTGTTGGTGGATAGATATGAGAGGATTGACTGCATATTATGTACATTGATAGGTGGGATAGTATTACCAAATTGACGAGGTCATGGTTTTCCTATGGGATGGGGAGAGATGTTGGTTGGTATGTTAGAGAGAGAGACCATGTATGCTTGGGGTCCATGTCTACTAGGTATGTTATATTTTACTTACATGATATTGCATATAGAGATGCACAGTCGATGAGTTGTGGGACCACTCTGCTGATGGTGTGGGCATGGGAGAGGATAGGTTTTTTTCATCCTCTGGTTATTGTAGAGAAATGGGAGAGAGCTATGTATGTTTTTTGGTACATGAGAAACATCACTCAGAGTCATGTGGGGGATATTGATATTGGAGACATGCACTCGATATATTAGATCAGTTCACTTGGAGACCATACCTGGACTATGAGGAGTGGTCTGATGAGGATAGACATTTTTCATTTTGCAGACAGTCATAGTACCTGATTGGGAGGATTGTTTTGAGTGTGCACATTATAGAGAGACACTTACCAGATAGAGTTTTAAGATAGTTCGGCGAGGTTCACAATGAGCCTCGGAGTAGAGTAGAGTTTTCTCATTCATCTAAAGAGGTTCCATATTGGGGGCCCATGATTCTTGTTTCTACCACAGAGGCAAAGATACAGGTGTTACAACTAGTATAGTGGGGATGGAGAGACAGAGAAGATGATCTAGGGATGACAGCTGCATATGATGCCTGGTGGGTGGAGCATAGTTTGATTCCATACATAGATCTAGATCAGCCAACCCCAATGGAGAGACAAGGCATAGGACCAAGACAGCAGCAGAGAGGTGGAGGTGCCAAAGTTGGTAGAGTTGGAGGGAGGGGTGATGATAGTAGAGGTGGTGGGAGAGGATGAAGAGGATGGAGAGGGGGTCGGGTAGGTGGACTTTCACCTATTCGAGAGGCAGTGGTAGAGGACGTACCAATGTTGGACATCAAAGGTGGAGTTGATGTATAGGGCGAAGATGAGCATGCTGCAGGGGAGGCGATTGTAGAGGAGTTAGCCAAGGTGGATATTGGAGGAGAGGATGCCATAGAGGATGTGGATATGGATATGGATATAGACCCTCTAGGTATTCTGGTAGGATATGGGGAGGATGATGTTGAGGAGGAGGCACCAATGGAGGAGTAGGAGAGAGAGCTCAGGGATCGAATTGTGGAGGGGAGACAGGAGGATGATGCCCCTAGGGATGGTGATAGGGAGGCCATGGAGGAGAGACTGAGATTGATGGTAGTAGATCTCGATGCTATGCAGATAAAGAGAGATAGTGCCCAGACAGAGAGAGACAGTGCCTATACAGAGAGAGATAGTGTCCATGCAGAGAGAGATAATGTTTGTGTAGAGAAAGACAATGTCTATGCAGAGAGAGATAGTGCACTCATGGAGAGGGATTGAGCTATAGCTCAAATATAGGAGACCGAGCAAAAGTTTACAAAGGTTAGATGCCTAGTCAGTGGGTCTTCACCTGATGGGATGGTACAGGAGTTAGTCAAAGTTGTGGAGAGAGCATCATATTACAGGGACTTATATGAGTTTGTGGTACTAGCAAAGAGATGAGCTCCTAGCTTTTCAGAGGTTCACATCCATAGATGATAGTACGAGTCACACTAAGACATAGAGTATAGAGGGTGTGGTAGGACCACCGAGGATAGGTCCAGATGACAGGCCTTCCACCTCATAGAGAGCACCTCTGAGGCACTTTCCACCACCTTCACCACAAGATAGTAGTGGCAGTGGTACATGATGATATGTTGTTATATATGTAGACACTGTATTTTGATCAGAGATCCCACGAGCTCATTTTATTTATGGATACATTCTGACATTTTATTGTGACACATTATTTTGAGCGATATATATATATGATTTTTGCAGCTTCTATATGATATGCAGTTCTATTTTATGGTGATGCATTTGCTTCTATATTATTATGTTTCCTAGATGATGTATGATATGTGTTATGAATAAATGCTTCTACATGTGATGTGTTTATGCAGTTTATGATGTTATGGATGTCGTTATTTACTTATGATAATGGATGTAATGCATGGATATGATGTTATGTATATGTGATGGTGAAATGTACATGTGTAATGTTTCCATTATGTACCTTATGATGATGAAATGCCTATTATACAATGATTTCATAAATATGTTCCTATATGTTTGAAATGCAATGTAACTATATGAAATATTTATAGAATGTATGCAAATGTAGATTATCTACTATTTTGTTGTGTCATAGGACTTTATCATTATGTCAGAGAACAAATGTTAGCATGAATGAATTCAGAATGTTAGTAAGAAGTAGTGAAGGTTGATTCACTGAAAACATATGATGATATTTTTCCAAATATGCTATTCTTGCTTGTTATCATCATTGGGTGGGACATGACACAAATGGATAGTACACACCATGATATGAGATAGACCATAGTGTACAAAGTCATCCATCTGTGAAAAACAGACAGTCGTAGACAAGGAGTGTCTTAACTCATACTAAGGACAAGATTGCCCCAGTCGTGTTGTCTTAACAAACCATAGACAACAAACAAATAAAAGACGAGTCATGAGACATCATTGCGCCTCTAAATCCTTGATAGGACATCCTTGAGGAAGCTAGTAGCATGACTCAAAAACCAATGCTAAAAAGACAGTTTATAGATAGCAGCCAAAGAAAAAGAGTCCTGAGACATCCTGGCTTCTCTAAATCCTTCAAGGGACATCCTTAAGAAAGCTAGTAATTGGACTAAATTCACAAATCGATTAAAAGATAAGACAAAATAAGATATAGAGTCATAAAGCCAAATAAAAGTATTCACCAAAACTTGATCTTGTGGGATTGTTTGATTGTTTGATGTTTGACATAGCGTAATGTGATGGATGACACATACCACAATAAGACGTTGAGTCCTATTTCGACTTGGTGACCATCTATATAAGGCATGACAAAGCTCGGTTTCAGAAAGACACATGTCATATAAGACGTTGGAGCCTGATGAAATTGATGTGACAAGATACATGAGACTATGAAAATTTGATGACATTTGTTGACAAGAAAGACATATCTTGCAAAGAAATAAGTTGATCGTTTTGACAATGTGTTTGATATTGACTTGATGACAATTTGAGATGTTGTGTTGTTGGTGCATGAGTTGTTTTGATTAGTTGACTGGTTAAAAGTGTGTGTATATTTACAGTGTATGACATGAGATTATACCCTAAATTACTGATATAATGTGGCTAAAGACATGCATCTAACTGAATGATATGCAATGTGTGTGATAGTGAATTGAATGTGAATGAACCCTATTGGACTAACCTAGTGTGGTCTCAGTAGCTCATCAATTGATTAGCCTTTCCTATGTTGTACATGTGGAGACCTTGTAGTTCGACATGACCAATTGACTTTGAATGTACAAAGAGTCATGATTTTAATGTGTGTGATACATGACAAATCTAAATAGATAGACCTAATGCCTCAGGGGCACATCGATTGATGGCCTTGCCTACGTCCCAGCTACAGAGGCAATGCAATTCAACTATGTCTATGACTGAATTAACATGACTGACTTGACATGATTGACATGACATGAATGGCACTGTTTTTGGGATCTTTTGACATGTTTTGATTTATTTTTTATTTTTTTCTGGTTTTCTAATGTTTTTAGATTTTTCACGACATTTTCTGATGGTGTAATGTTATGTACAAGGTCTTCATGGAACAAAACAAGGATTTTCCCCTAGTCAAGAATAAGACATGTGAGATGGAGTGGGGAGTGTGATGAAATGGATGTTAGATGTCAATCGTTCCAAGAAATGGATAGGACAACCATTTATTATGAGGAATGGTGCCAAGTCTGATTGGAATGATGGTAGACAAAAGAGCGAGTTTGACTACACATGGCACCTGTTTGCTAGGTTTTCACCATGGTACTTATCCATAAAACCACCAAAGTGGTTTTCACTATTGGACGAATTATTTCTCTTTACTTTTTTGTTATTTTTGGTGTTACAAAGATGCCTGTTTGCTAGGTTTTCATCAAGGTAACCATTTTTTTGTTTTTGTTTTTGTTTTTTGTATTTTTCTGGTTAAGACAAAGACTCTCAAAAGCTACACATAAAACCTTTTCAGATGGAGGTTGTTGATTGGTGACAAAAGTGGCTCTCCTTCAAGAGTAGAGAGTTGGTATGCTCCTAATCAAAAAGCTTCTATGAAAATATAAGGCCCTAACCAGTTAGGTTCAAACTTTCCTAGCTTTTCCCATTCAACTTGATTCTTGGGATTCTCTATTAAAACTAGGTCACCAAAGTCGAAGTGTTTATTTAAAACTTTCTTGTTATAGCTTTGACAAAGATGATTCTGTTATGCTTGCAAATGGTCTAGTGCTTTTTGTCTTCATTCATCCAGTAATTCTATCTCTTGTAATATGGATACACGGTATTCTTCATTGTCAATGTGACCTTTCAAGGATACCCTCAGGGAAGGAATTTCAACCTCAATATGTAAGATAGCTTTGGATCTAAATACTAAGGAATATGGAGTGGCGTGAGTGGGAGTACGAATGCTTGTATGGTAAGCCCATAAGATAGGATTTAGCTGTAGGTGCCAGTCACAACCAACATCATTGACAGTCTTCTTTAGGATTCTAACAATGGTTTAATTAGATCCCTCGGCTTGGCCATTACCTTGTGGGTAATATGTGGTGGAAAAATGATGTTTGATATTGAACTATTCACATAGATGGCATACTTCTTGGTTTTTGAATGGGCAGCCATTGTATGTGATTATGGATTGGGGTACACCATACCAATAAATAATATAGTTTAAGATAAACCTAGATATTTGTGTACCGGTGATGTAACTCATGGGAATAGCTTTGATCCATCTAGTGAAGTATTCGATAGTAGTTATGATGAATTTATGGTCGTTGGATGATGAAGCGTGTATCTTACCTATGAGGTCAGGTCCCCATTGGGCAAAAGGCCATGGTGATGTAATCAGATGAAGCTTCTGTGTTGGTGTTCTTATCAAATCTCCATGTATCTGACACTATCTACATTTCTTCACAAAGATATATGATCCTTTCTCCATTGTAGGCCAATAATAACCTAATCTCGTAATCTTATGGGCTAAAGTAAGACCACTCGAATGGGATCCAGATATACCCTCGTGCAACGCTCACAAAGCTGTTTGTGCTTATTCAACATTAAGACATCTCATTAGGGCATTATCTAAGGTATGTCTATACAGGGTATCTCCGATGATGGTGTATTTAGTTGACTTACGGATAAAGGTTCGTTGTTGGTTATTTGATAGGTCTAGAGGTAAGGTTTGGTCGGTTAGGTAGTTGAATATATCTTTATACCAAGGGGAAGTAGGACCAACAATTGTGCACACCATTGCAGAAATGGGGACATCATAGGCGGGGACCAACAACTGTTCAACCAAAAACTCAAACTTAGGCACATTACTCAAAATATCTAATAAGGAACCCACAGTTTCCATAGCATTTGCAGCCCTGTTCTGAATATATGGTATTTTTTGAAAGGAAATATGATCAAAGTACTTCTTGAAACTGTCAACCATGCACTTGTAGGGGGAAATTTTTTCATCCTTAGTCTCATAATCATCATTGACTTGTCAGACTGCTAGCTAAGAATTGCCAAAAACATGTAGAATCTTAATCTTTCATTGTGTTACCATTTTTAATCCTGTCACTAAGGCTTCATAATCCGCTATGTTGTTGGTGCAAGGGAAAGCAATCTCGAATGATTTAGGAATGGTGTCGCCTTGAGGTGTAACAAATAGAATACCTACTCCTAAACCACATTGTGTATGTGACCCGTCAAAGTATAATTTTTAGTATGTTCTAGTGTCAATGTTAAAGATAAATTCATCAAGAAAATCAGCCACTAAAGGATGGTCTACCTTCATGGGTGCATCTGCTAATTGATTTGCAATCATTTGTCCTTTTATAGCCTTCCTCTCCACATATTGGATGTCATAATCTCTAAGTATCATAACCCATTTAGCCAAGCAACCCGTTAATGTTGCCTTACTTAGGAGATATTTGAGGGGATCAATCTTTGTGACCAACATTGTTTAGCGATTGAGCATATAGTGTTGTAGTTTTTGAGTAGCAAAGACTATTGAAAGATAGGCACATTTTATGTTGCTATAGTTTAATTCATATCCTACCAAGGTACGACTGATGTAGTAGACTGCTCTCTCATGACCTTGATCATCGTGCTGTGTGAGGAGAGCTCCTAATGCTGACTGAGTTGCTGAAATGTATAGTATCAATGGTTTTCCATCTATAGGTGGCATGAGAATGGGTGGAGTGAGAAAGTAATTCTTGATTTTTTGGAAAGCTTCCTGAAATTTAGTTATCCACACGAATGGTACTCCTTTCTTGAGTAAATGTTGAAATGGGTGTATTTTGTCTGCCAGTTGTACAATGAAATGACTAATGGACTATAATCTTCCTTGTAATGTTCTTAGTTGACCAATGCTAATAGGAGGAGGCATTTCTATGATAGCTCTTACCTTCTCTAGATCTACTTCAATGCCTCTTCTGGAAAGGATATACCCTAACAGTTTCCCTGATTTCTCTCCAAAGACAAACTTCTTCGGATTTAGCCTGACGTTGGAATTCTCTAGCCTCTGGAATATCTTGTCTAGAACCTTCAAATGATCTGCCCTTGTTTCTGATTTACCTATAATTTCATCTACATAATCTTCCATGAGAGTGTACAAAGTCATAGAAAATTGTAGTCATTTCTCGTTGATAGGTAGCTCCCACGTTCTTAAGCCCAAATGGCATAACATTCCTACAATACGTACCCCATGGACACGTGAAAGTTGTCTTGTGTTGGTCGTCAGCTACTATTCTGATTTGGTTATATCCAAAGAAACCATCCATGAGCAATATCATCTTGTATCCTACTATAAGATCTACTATCATGTCTATGTTCAACAAAGGGAAGTCATCCTTAGGACATGCCTTGTTGATGTCTCTAAAGTTTGTGCAAATGTGGATGCCCCTAGTTGGTTTTTTCACTGGCACAAGATTTGAAATCTAGTCTGCATAGTCTATAGTTATTATAAATCCAACATCCAAGATTTTCTTAAGTTCTGCCTTGACCACTAGAGCAATCTGTGGATGCATTTTCCTTAGCTTATGTTTGACTGGCTTAATACCTGGTTGTAATGTTAGATGGTGCAATATAAGGTCTGGATCCAGCCTAGGAATGTCAGCGTATGACCATGCAAATTTTATGTATCTTTTTGCAAAGAATTCCTTAAACTCAGGTTGTTCTGCCTCTGTCAATGATGCTGCAAAGTACATGTGTCGAGGGTTTTCTTTTGTATTTGCATTGTCTGCAATAGAATCTTCTACTAGCATTGGTGACTTTTCTTATTCAATGGTGAGAATATTCAATCCTCTATCCTTGGGCACCTCAGAGAGGTTTTTTCCCTCGGATATGTCCTTTATTTTGACTATTTCTTCATCCAAAGGCACCTTTCGGTTTTCACCTAGGGACCCGTCATTTTTCTCATTTTCATCATTTTTCTTTTTATTTTCATTTTTGCGATTAGAGGTTTAAACAAACTCCCCAAAATATGCTTTGTCATCCAATTCTATGGTAAAAAAAGCTTTATGATCCCCTCTTGGTATTCCTTCTCGAAGTCCCATGAACTCAGCAATTGCTTCATCATTCTCAAATGTATCTATGATGGGTGTACCTTGTTGATCCTAGTCGATAAGTTCGGGATATATGAGAGGGATGTCATCATCAGAGTTTTTAAAGGTAGCAGCTAACAAGGTGAATATAGAGTGGTTGACATGATCAAAATTTTTTTGGACTAACTCCTTCTTGTTCCTCTTCCTATAGGTAGGTATACTCTATTGTGGGACTATTGTAGGGGCTGAGTCGTGAGAAGATGGTTCGGCAGGTGCCCAAGATGCACAATCAAGGCTTTCCCAATAATAGTGTTTATGCCATTCTTCTTTAGACAAGTGCTTCCTATGACGGGAACTAGTTGGTTTTGGTACAGGTTTTACCTTTAGGTCCAATTTTCCAAAGAGATCATCTATGTTCATGGTACTAGTAGAGGAAAAATAATCCCATTCACAATCACTTGAGTCAGGAGATTCATCATAAACTAGGGGAAGTGATTCATGAGACTCGTCATAGAATGGGGGAGGTGGTTTGTGAGACTCTTCATAGACTAGGGAAGTGGTTTGTGATATGTCTTGATGCCTGCATAAGCACACTCTTCCTTTTGAAATGGTGACAAGCTACTAGGAAACCCAATTCTAAGCGGCTAAAACCCTAGCCCTAGGTATTTCGATCATGGTGAGACAATGATTGGTTTCATCCTTCCATTTTGATGTAGTCCTAACACACTGTGTCTATCATAGCCTTTGTTTTGCATAATCTTAAAGCCTTTTCCATATTGGTCCTTAGCTATTTGAATAGACGACAGGGGGTATTCATTGTCTTCTGCAGGTAATATCACTTTGATCCATAATTTCTTCAATTAACTCTCCCTATTTGGTCAATGTCATTGTAGGGGGAACACAAAATGTGACTACTGTCCATCTTCTATCTGCCATGGGTAAGCCATATGCCTTTGGTGGAATCAGTTGACTAACACAATATGATGCCTTTATGTAATATTCGCCATAACCCTTGTCTTAGATCTCAAACTTAGGAGTGTTTGATGGTGGTTTGAATGAAATGGACTTGGTAAGATGTGATAGGTCAACATATAGGGATAAAGTGGACGATGAAGCTTCTTAGCTAATTGGTACTTGTCTTTGTGGAATTTCCCTTAGGCTTGTACAATATTGGAAAGGATATGGATCACCATCAATCATGATATTGGTGCCATTATAAGGGAATTTAAGACATTGGTGATATGTTGAAGGTATGAATTTCATTGCATGTATCCAAGGTCTACCTAACAACAAGTTGTATGGAAGGGTGAGATCCAAGACTTGGAAGCTAGTGTTCATAATTGTTGGGCCAATTCTGATAGGGAGTGTGAAAACTCCTTTGGATGATCTTTCCTCATCATCGTAAGCCTTGATGATTATAATCTTAGAAGTGTTTATGTAGTATTTTGAGAATCCTAATGCCTTAACGAATTTTAGGGTACACAGGTTCAAACTTGCTCCTCCATCTACCAAGACTCGACTGACTTTGGTTTGTTGGACTAGAATTTCAAGATGTAATGGGTCATTATGATCAGACTTTTCAGTTGAGTAATCTTGTTGGGAAAATGTGGCATGATGTGATTTGGTCAAATATCCCACCATTTCTTCGAAATGATTGACATCTAAGTCCATAGGAACAGTCATGTTCTATAAAGCTTTGTCAAGAATGGCTTGATGCTCAGGTGACAAAGTCAACAGTTCCAAGATGGATATCTAGGTGGGGTTTTTTCTCAATTGATCGAGGAGATTATATCTAAACTTGGAATTCTATGTAGGTGGCTCAGAAGAAGTACCTAGAATAGTTATCTTTGTTCTGCATGTGTTCACAACACATTCTGGGTGCTTCTTAATCATGATGATGTTGACGTTTTCAGTTGCAACTTAAAGGTGATTTACGATCGATCCTTTACCATAGTCATACTTGGAATTGGTATAACCGGTTGATGGATTGTTCTTGGTTCCTAAACTGGAGGCTTTTCCTTTCGTGTGGTCATGTAATGGGTCTGTGAAGACCTTATGATCACTATTCTTGGTATTTTTCTGTCCATTTACCTCTATGGTTTCATTTTCAACAAAGTCTTGAATAATATTCTTTAACTGTCGAAATTGTTGTAGGTTGTGTCCTTTTGTGTGATGATAGTCACAATAGGTGTTGTCATCCCACCATGAAGATTTAAACTATCCAGGATCATATTCTCGTGGTTCCAAAGGTTTAATAAGATTATGTTTAATCAATTCTTTGAAAACCGTCTCGATTGGTTGCCTTAAAGGTGTAAATTCATGTGTAGGAAATCTCCTTTGTGGTCTTTATTGTTGTGAATTTTGGACATAATTGGCCATTTGATCTGGACTGTTCGTCATGTTTGTATTTTGGTTGTATCCTCTAAGTGTGACAATTGGTCCCGTATATATGTTTTTAGCATCAACAATGTCATCATTCGTAACATTTTTGTTTCTAGAACATAATTTGTTTCTATCATTTGGTGTGTTTTGATGTTGGACAAATGGGTTTTTGCCTGGTACTTTTATTTCTCCTTTGTCAATAAGGCCTTTTTCAAGGATGATGCCCTTTTGTACCAAGTCTAGGAATGAAGTACAAAAATTTACCTGTAAGTCACCTCTCAGTTTCAGATTGATTTTTTTGAGGAATATCATGACCTTATGTTTTTTGGGTATTTCAACTGGACATTTGCTAGCTAGACTTCTCCATCTTTGGAAGAAAGTGGTGAAATTTTCACCATCTTCTTGTGTCGTGTGGCACAAGGTTGCTATTGTTACCTCCTTTTCTATGTTTAAAGAAAAAATTTCAACAAAATTCTCAGCTAATTCACCCTAGGATCGTATGCCATATGGTAATTTAGAAAACCATTCCAATATTATCCCTATGAGGGTTCATGGAAATAGTCGCATCAAGTATGTGGGGTCATACGACATTTCCATGCATGTCATTGAGAATGCTCTAATGTGTTCCAAAGGATTCTTCCTCCCATTATACTTTGGCAGATTTTGTATAATGTATCCATGGGGGAATGTGGTCATATAAAGCACTTTGTCAAATGAACATGAACATAGATCTTGCATTGAGATAGTTCATTTACTTGACATAGACATGTTTTCCATCTCTTGTTGAAGATTTTGCATTTGGTTTTGGAGGACATCTACTTGTGTCAAGGACATGTTGTTGGAGTTGTTTGGATCAATGTAGATATTTTGAAATGCCATGTTCTATGATGGGTTATGATTGGGTGAGGGAATATATCCTGTTAGAATGTTTTGATTCGGATTGGGGATATTTCCTATTTGAATATTCTGATTTGGATTAGGAATATATCCTGTCTATGTGTTTTGATTTGGTATAGGAATCTATCTTGTCTGTGTGTTCTTATTTGGTATAGGAATATATCCTTTCTACATGTTCTAATTTGGTATAGGAATATATCCTATCTGCGTGTTCTGATTTGGTATAGGAATATTTCCAGTATGCATGTTCTAATTTGGTATAGGTATATTCATGCCAACTTTGGATATCTTACCAGTTGTGTTGGTGCCAAAGGGGTTTGGTGAAGTTGCTCCTGCAGTAAATTGTAAACCTTGTGTTATATTGAAAGGGGTTGTGTTTACAATTGACGATGCTTGAGTTGGTATATCGGTTGGTATTGCTGCGGTGATTTGGGGAATTGAAACACTTGACATCATAGTTTTGTGTTGGTTGAATAAGCGGTGTTTTCAAAGTATGAATGTCAAATCCTGGTGGTAGTGTGGAACCTTGTACTAGAAACTTTGCTAGATAGAATTGGGGATCATTTTCCAAATACTCATCCATGAAGCATGCAAATTCAAGATCTTGTACTGTTGCATCTATGTCTTCAATGTAAATTTGTCCATGTGTGTCCCTAGTGATAGGTTTTTCAAGCAAAGGTCTATGTGGTCTTTCTTTCCCTGACAGTTGATTTATGAAAGGATTGACAAATTCATTAGGATCTGACATTTATTTTTGTTTCTTTTGAGACCTTGTTTGGACCATGAAAAGCTTCCCAAAATGGGGTAATTAAGACTATGTCTAAAAATTCATATGTCGTATGTCTATGTTTTTGAATTTTCTGACAATAAAGGATGTTGCTAAAATGATTTCTAAAAATGACGTATGGTAGGACGAACAATATGCAAAATTTTGAGTAGACTATGATAGTAAATGATTCTAAAATGGGTATAACCTACCACCTATGGAATAAATACATGCAAGGATTTGAATTTGACCAAGAAACCTAATTGTAGGACAAAGACAGTGACAAGATGAATTTCCCAAACTAGACTGTTGAGCTGGAAAATTTCACAAATAGGACTAAAGTGACTTGTGACAAATCAGAACATGAATGTATCCAATGACAAGGAAATTTACCTATTTCTATGATATGAAATTTCCTAGGAAGTATCTATATGCATGCACCTTAGGATGACTATGATTACGATGTTGATTGTGACTAAGACGTATATGAAACCTAATAATGCAAGGTTTCTGAGCAAATTTTTTCTAGTTTCTATCCAAGGTTGATCTTAAGAAACAAAATTGAAAATGACTATTATGTTTCAGACTCGATTTGCAGTTTACTAATTTTTCTGTTGACAGTAAAATGCGGTTCACATATCAGATGCAGTTATAAATTTGACAGATGTGGTTCACCAATGTGCATGCGGTGATTTGACTAAAACCTAGTTTCGAATGTTGATAGGAAGTTTTGAATTTTGACAGATGTGGTTTATGTTTTAGTAGATGCAACTCATAGTAATAGTTGTGACTTGGAATAATGATTCTATGAATTTAACTTGCTGACAGACACATGCAGTTTTTTCTTTAACCGATGCGGCTTGCATGCGCACATGCGACTCAACGTTTGACAGTTGCAACTCGTAATACCAAAGGACTTTTGTGACAGGCACATGTGGCATTTTCTATGACAGGAATGTGGCTTGCATGCACACATGTGACTCAATGTTTGACAGTTGCAGCTCATAATATCTAGACTATTAGAATGAATTTTTTTGATAGACACATGCGGCTTTTCCTCTAATAGATGTGACTCACTAAGTTAGATGTGGTGTTAAAATTGACAGTTGCGACTCACTTTTTGACAGTTGAAGTTTTTCAAAAATAGTTTTGACTGACTTCGTGTGTTGATCAATATTTTT